>MEJB01000006.1:10173172-10204612 GCA_001752375.1 Rhazya stricta
TTTTACAAGTTATAAATTTTGAAAGGAAAGATTTTATAGAAAGGTTATACAAGAAAATGATTTGAAAGTTTTCATTGAGAAAGTGAGCTTTTATAATTTATTACATGTAGGGCATGTTCATGCATTCATGCATRAGATTTACTTATTGGGCTTTATAGCTCATTCCATTTCTCTCATTTGCATTTCAGATGATGTGTAGCCAAATGGTGCGAGGAGGTCGCTTGTGGGCAAAACAAGATACCCTGAAGTATATTCTAAATAAATTTTATTGAATAAGATAGATAGTTAATTGTCTAGAATGATTTTTGCGTATCATTAGGGTATTACTTATTTAGTTTAGTTGATTGTGTTTTTAAATTCTTTTAGGTTCTTTAAATTTCAGTTTGAATAATTGTTGGGTTGGTAAAGGATTTGTTGGAGCACATTACTCTTTACGTCGAATGTTTATTTAGGTTAGAGTGTATGTTGTGAATGGGTGTTTGAAAATGTTGAGAACTTTTTGAATGTATACAAGGGGTAGTTATCAAAATTACAGAGAAAATTCTGTCGAATTTTTATAAAATCTTTGACAAGGGTTGAGACTTCTTTTATTTCCTATAGTAGTTGATTGTTTTATGAGTAAGGTAATGTGATATTCTCAACTTAGRATAGTTTCTAATTTGAAGGTGTTACACACACTGTGCTATAGTAGTAAGTGAACTAACATGTTGTTTAGGCAATCCAACTTATACAAATAAAAACTAAATTATTATAACATTCAATTTGAACATTTCAAGAGTTCTTTTTACACAAAAATGATCACAAGTGATAATCAATATGCAATATTGCGCATCACAASAAGCCACCGTGATAGAATATCTGTGGTAGGCTAYTGTTATCAGCAATATTTCCATCAATTTGCTCTATGTTTAAATAGACATGTTTATTCATTGACTCAGAATTAATAAAAACTAAAACTTGTACATTTGTATGAAATATTCCTCATAATAGCAGGCCACCGTGATAGAATGTCTGCCACGGTGGGTTGTTGTGATGAACATATAYTCCATTAATTTGCAATATTATTAAACAAACAACCTTTTAAGCTGATTTAGAATTAGGAAAAACTAAAGCTAGTACAATTGCATTAAATATTTCGCATCATAGTTGGTGCCACAATGATAGAATGTCYGCCATAGCGGGCTGCTATGAGCATATACTCCGTCAATGGGAAATATTATTAAGCAGACAATGTATTATATTATTTTATAATTACATTTTTTAGTGGAATAATGGATTAGTTGTGATTTATACATCTTTAGCATTGAGATATATAGGCATCCCACTCTGTGCTATAATAAAAGATGAATTAACACGTTGTTTAGGCAATAATATTTTTACAAATAGAAATTGAATCATTATAACATTCAATCGGAACATTTCAAGGATTCCTTTTAAACAAAAATGACCACAAGTGATGATTAATATGAGATATTGCACATCAGAGCAGGCCAACATGATAGAATGTCTCCCATGGTTGGCTAAGGATCTTGGAGACTTATCGTCAATGTCTTATTGTTCGTCATTCAACTGGTAGCCCCCATTTCCTAGTCTCCAAGATATTGTGCCTTATTGAATTCTAGGTTTTTGTCATATGTTAATTCCATAGCAGCTCGATTGCTATTTCCATCTTGCTCGATCATGGTTTTTTTTTTCTAGAAGAATTCTTGATTCTTCTTTTGTTGCAATCTCAGAGTCAAGTGGCACAAATTCAAAATCTTGCTTTTCCTTGTGTCACATGCAACAGGTTGCACTCCTRTTGCAACAAAAGAGACAATTAAAATGTTAAAGGTTAAAGAATATGTTAGATTAAATAAGTAACTTTCACACTGTGCTATTGCAAGATCAATTCATGGCAATGGTGTCAAAAACTTGTTGGTGAATGTTTATAATTGTGCTACTATTTATATATATAAGTTCACCATGTTCGTCYAAGTATACARGTCAAATAAGTAATTTAATGATAAATCGATGTCAATCCCACGGGGATTGAGTGCTATAGCTTTAATATGATAGTTACAAAGAATGATTCAATAATTGGTGAAGGTAAATCTAACTACTAAACACAAAGTAAATACAATTAATTACAAATGATCAGATATTGAAAAGAAAAARACCAGTAAGCAAAAGGATAATCACTAGATRATGGAATTTAGTTAGGGATTTATGGATCTCTTAAGTATGATATTCAAAAGATATGGTCATGCCTGCTACAACAATAACTCACAACATAGTGTCAATGTAGAGAATATATGGGAAKGTAGACATAGCTATATTAAAGAAATGCTAGAAGGTATGCTATAGGGGGAGTATGTTCCTCCAAATGGTTGGAGCCTCAACTTTCCTAGCTTTTGGTCCTAACTACTACTATCTATTACATTAGCCACTATATTCCCTGGGCAACTAAGATTTTGGCCCCATAAGTGGGATTGCTCTATCACATCAAAACCCGAGACTTCAATAGATCACTATTTGATCCACCTAAATTTATGTGGCCATCCCCAGATAATGTTAGGCTCAGCCGTATTAGCTTCATTCAAGTTCTAACTGTGACTTTTTATAAGGAAACTGTTCTCTTACCAGCAACCCTAAGAACTCACAAAGGTAGTTTGGGCATAGATTTAGCTTATGAASATGCTATAACACTACCCTCTAGTACATACATTACTTAGATCAGTCGATGTTCTCCCTAATTGTCCAAACAATAAATATGGCTTTAGTGTCCAGAATTAAAGTTCTAGATTCAAAAGTGGTACTGAACTACGCAATACACTCACACGAATAACCCGTATTAAGAGAAAAAATCTAAATATGCACAAGAGATTATATGCACAATCATACAAACAACTCACCCTACCCAAGGTTTTCCACTAGAGTCAATAGGYCATCTAATTGTTCTTAACTCTAAATAAGAAGATGGTTTAATGTATGAAGTAGAACACGATGAGTAAACTGTAAATATGCTTAAGCATGGATAACTTTAATTAACACATCATCAACACTTAGATTCACCACAAATCCTAAATAAAAATAGAAATAGCTCATGTTTGTATAATAAAATAAAATAAAAAGAATGCACAACACATTCTACTATTCAAATGATCAAATATTCTTTCAATGCAATACAAATAGAATGAGATTGTAGTAAGCAGGTTTAGAAAAACTTATGTGARTAGTTGAAAAACTTGTTCTTCAACTTCGGATCTCAAGCCATCACTCCCAGACATTGTTATCGAACTCATATTCGAAGTTTCCTACTCTGAAAGGGGAAAATAGGRAAGTGAGTACACTTATTCAGTGTAACACCCCAAATTTTCCTTTATTTAATTTGTTAGATTTTACATAAAATTTATGTACCAACTAGGTTGGACATGTAATCGTGGGCTAAAGACTCGGCTTGGGATTCTATTTATTTATTTAGTCGGAAGTTGGACTTTTAATGAAAGGAAGTCCGTTATGTGTAAATTACGGGTTTTGGTTAGATCTGGATGAGATAGCCCAACGGATTGAATTACGGCCCAAAATAAAATTAAATTAAATTAAATAAATAAAAAAGAGAGAAGAAAACCCTAAGAGATCCGCTTCTTCTCTACTTGACAAACCCTTCATCTTCTTCACCTTACTGCCGCCGCCGCTGCCACTCTCTCACCACCTGACTCGACGCTACTCGTCGTAGCCTTCCCARCTCCTCCTTCTCTTTTCCTTACCTCTACRGCCGGCGCTTGAAACCACGGTTCGCGATCGGCCATCGCACCAGCTGCYGCTCGAACTCACAGTGCGAGTCGCTAGCTCGACACCGCCAGCGCACACGGGAGACCGCCTGTTCTTCTYGAGTCTCTTCTCCGATTTTCCCCCTCTCGTTCTCGGACTCGCCAACGTCGACCAACCGCTCCAGATCCGGTAAGCTAGCCATCTCCTTTCTTTTTCTTCTTCTTCTTTCCGGCGTGATTCGATCTGAACAATTATCGTCAGATCTGCCACCGTTGTTTTCTTCTCTGTGGGAACGACCAAATCCGTRCGATACCTTCGCCGGACCTGCCCTCGTTACCTGTCTACTGTTCGGCGTGAACAGATCTGCGCTGTCATCGCCAGATCTGCCGCCATTATATTTTCTTCCTCTGCTCAACATTTTCTTTTTGACAGAAATCTGACCTCTTGCTGCTCGGCGCAACCAGAGCCGCCGCTGTGTTTTCTCCCTCTGCTCAACGAAGTTTTACTTCAGTTGGCCGTCAGTTTGGCCTCGTCACCGGTTATTTCCTTGCCATCGGCTAGTCGTCGGAAGTGGATAGAAACATTGTGATCTGCTGAGGTAATTTCTGGTCAAGAACAAGGCCTGGCACAACAGTGCCAAACCCAGCGCGTGACCAGGTGCCTAGCGCACGCGCCTCACAAACGCCCAGTGCCAGACGCCCGGGCGCACAGACGCCTAGACGCCCAAGGCCATTGTGCACATCGCTTGAAAACGCACGTTCRGGTTAAGTAAAAACCTATTTACATAAAGGACTTTGGGTAAGTAATCCTCTCATTCATATTATTATAAATAAAGGAAGTTGAACGTTTTTAATTGCTGGAGTATATGTTGTATGAAATTTTATGTTGATGTGTGGAATTGTGATGAAAGTTGAATTGTTCTTATTTAGTAGTACTTTATGTTAAAGAATGCTGTTGTGTTTTCATACCATGTACTATTATTTATTGAACGTTATATTATATAAGATTATATGCGTTTCATGTCATGAGCATGTAGTTAGAAGTTTTCATCACATTTGGCATGAGCCGTTCACGCATTTAGGAAGTGAACGGTTAGAAAATGGAATTTTGAAAGAAAAGGTTGAAGTTTTAGAAATGTTAAAGTTTTAAGAAAGGAGTGTAATACTAGCCACGAAAGATGTGAGTGGGAAATGGGGCGTGGGGGATCGGCACACCCGACCCTATCCTCTTGGAGGGTAGGTACGAATGGAATGTTTAATGGAAAGAAAACTTTTTTTGAATGTTAACCGCTTTACGGTTCTACCGGTAGGAATGGAATCTGGTTCCAAATAAGAAATGGCCCACTGCAGAGCTTAGTGGCTAGGCTTTACACTCTAGTGAGCTCGCGAACGAATGGAAATGGAAAGTTTTTATTGTAAGTGAATTTTGAAGGGAATGTTTGTAATAAGTTTTGAAAAGTGAATGTTTTGGAAAGTTTTTCATTGAAAAGGAGAAACTTGAATTTTCACATGTAGGACATGTTCATGCATTCATGCATGAGGTTACTTACTGGGTTTTTTAGCTCATTCCTGTTCCTTACTTTTCTTTGCAGATGATATGTGACCAGATGGGGAGAGGAGGTCGCTTGTGGGCGAACTTTGATACCTGAGAACTGGTTTTCTACTTATGTATATAATAAGAATAACCTTTCTAGATATTTTTAAATTCCCGAAGTTTTTGTGATGTTGTTTTTGAATAGTTTAAAAAGTCTTCCGCTATATTTATTTTTKAACAATTATTGGATTTCTAAATAGATAGATGTTTATATTCTAGTAGAATGACGTAGCATTCCCGGGTTAGGACGGTTCCTAATCTAGGGGTGTTACATTCAGTAAGTAGAACAATCCCCTTTAACTGCGATTAAACAAAGATTGACATTATATTCTGAAATAACTGCTCAAATACGCATAAACTTTACTAAAGTTTATCAATATTTAATTGGCAAAATATCATTCTAACAATTCTGAAATAGAWGCAGAACAAAAGAGATTAAAGAAGACTATAAATATAAGTGGGCTCAGAAGATAATTTCGTAACCATTTTTCGTGGAAAATGGAAAGGAAATGCAGAAGAACAAGGGAGAACTCCAATTCTTGTTAGTCCACAACAACGATGAAACTAGAACAAACAAAGAAGAACGAAAAGAAAAACAATAACAAGACCACTAAAATAAATTGTAATAAAAGRAAAGAAAGACTTCACAAGCTCAGTTGCATGGGATTAGGAAAATAAAGAAAATATGAACAACAATTGGATCATATGAAGACAAGAACATTAATGTACARAAGGGACCAATGATGCTTCATGGTTAATGAATATGTAATATGACAAGAGAATAAAGGGTCAAATTAAGAGGCGTGCTATTTAATCACTAGCAATAAAAAAGCTAGGATCAAGCAAAGGAATAACAAAGTTGGARCATTCCAACAAGACGCGAAATAATAGAAAAAATATATAGTGCCCCTAATTACAATGACCAAGGAGCAAAAGAAGCAAAGGCATTTATATAATGAAGGAAACCACCAGATGAACAGACCATCTATCAAAACGTAAGGCAAACAAAATTTAAATAAAAGCTCGGGACAAAATCAAAGTAGACTATTGGGTCAAAACTTGAATTCAGTCCTAAATATTTATTGCGCTAGGTCGGTCAAAATAATGGGGTTATAGCTTTTTGTCCATGCTAGGTGGATCGTACAAATAGGTGGAACATGCTCCTCCCAACGCCTACTTAGACAATATCCCAAACAAACTATTCTRGTGTTTTTGAATTCAATGACTTTATAAACAAACAATGTAAACAGARAATCAATCTCATTCAAAAGCCACATGTCCAATCCAAACTTTTTGTAATAATCTAGATAGGGTTTTTACCAGAAAATTTAAGTAAAAGTGGTTGGTCCACTTACCTTAGACTGACGCACTCATGAATCTACCTCAGAAAAACACGCTCCTTAATTCTTCTAACTTGTTTCCCAGGGTTGGTGTGGYAGGTAATGGTCTCTTAATCTCTAACGGAAGCTCTCTACCTCCTAGCATCTACAATAATGGATGGAAGCATAAAAATAAATTTTATATATAACCTTAATCCCTAACAACTAATATATATTATTTTTATTTACTAACCTATATTTATTTATTAATTCCCTCTTAAACTACACTAAAATTATAAATTACAATATGACCCCTACGGCTAAGGTATTAAAATAATGCCCGTCCTCGTAAAAGTGATCAAAGACTTTCATTGCTGGCCTAGTCRTCTACCAGCATTTGATCACTAAACAGAGTAGATTACCCCTAGAATGGAGGCCAATGGAGGAAGTGGGAAATTTTCCATGCYATCTGGCTGTCTTCTTTTAACTTTCAATTTAACCGGACTTTGCTAATGGCCGTTATTCCCTTTTGGTCTTCTKCCACTAGTACCTTAATTTTTTCATTTGGAATTTTCACCCTTAACCTTTCTAATATTACTACTATCTTGGGTCTACCTATGGCTGGTGCAGATATTCCCACTTTGTAYGCAAAAAAAGGAGGCATTTCTTTCAATTTCGTTTTCAATAAAGCCATTGCTGGTTACAACAGATTTGCTAAACGAAACATGTTGTAGTCATCCACTATCTCTATTGAAGAGCATGAGGCGTTCCTCCTCTGCTGGCTCTGTAAATATATCCGCTGCTCCTCCTCCTATAGAGTTGTGGCTACTATTCTTATTATACATTCATGCCTTTTGTTGTGGCTTCCTTGGTTCTTTCTCTATTATATCGAGGACGATATCACRTAATAGAGGCTATGGCCAATGGTAAGGATGCCAGCAATGTCTCGGCCTSCTTCTGGATCTTGCAGCTSTAACTATASCAATATATCTYCGAGTACGGGATTAGCCATATGTTGTCTTCAACCTCTACTCCCCAAATAGCTAGTGAGGCTACAGATATTGATTGCATAAGGTCCAAGTAAACATGGTCCCTCCTCAAGAAATCTTCTTCTACCTCTATACCAAGAGGTCTGTAGCAACCGATACGACTTTCCCATATTATCTGAGGGACGAACARCCTTAGTAGCTCAGGAAAAAGCTAGAGGGCCCCAATTATGCTAGGATTAAGGACATGTAGGCTAGCATTTTGACTCCTCGACTGCTACTTGTTGGAGTTAGGCCAACAGCTTAATATAGAAAGACTTTAGTTGAGYTGTACAATCCCTAGTGTTATGCTATACAATTCGGCCTAATCTAGGATGTCCCAACTCATCCTAAYTGAAAATCCCTTTTGATAGTCGTTCGAACCTTAGTGATGCCGATATGGAGACTTTGGCTTCGAAATAGTCATATAAAGTAAATTCTTTATCCAACACTTCCAGCCCTACCCGTGAATTACTGCTAAAATTGATGTCTGGTGGAACCAAGTAGTATCTGCCTTCTTCATAGCTAATTCAGTGATTGCCTACGAAAGCTGAATTTATCCTCCTCCATTGCTATTATTCCTCCTCCTCCAGTCRTTGGATCATTTGCTGGAACTTTCTCTAAGCCGAAGAAGACGAAGATAAAAAATCCGGAGTCTATACCAAGTAATCATGATTGACTATCGATTGAATTTGATGTTGTTTTGCTTGGAAAATATTCTAACTCTTCTTGTTTTTTTTTTTCTTTGTTTCAAAGACTTGGTCTAATTGATTGACGTTGATGAGCTGTCTGATGTACCTCTCTCTGAGATTGTTTCAACTGAGGTTAGAAAATCAAAGCGTTTAGGTGCAGCTACCATGCCGGTCAGTGCTCCCGAAGTTAAGTTTGATAATCCTTTTTGGCTTACTTCTTTAGTTCTTGTTCTTCCTTGATATAGCTTTGTTTTGSARAAACTGGAATGAAAAAGGTATGAAATTGCTAGGTCTTCTATGGTCTAATGGCCTAGYTGCTCAAGAAAGAGRAAATCCAAGACAACATGGTGAGGATAGAGAACTTTTGCCTTCTCCTTTGTCTCCTACTCTACTGATTGAAGATATGCTTTCCTTTTCAGCTCTTTTGGCCTTTCCTCTCTTGATTCTTACGATTTCTCCACCCAAGAACTTAGCTTTCTCGAGGAAACTTTTGGAGATACCATGTTGGTGCATGAGGCTATTTATGAAACTTTTTGAAAAGCTCAGAACGTGGTAGCCCAGTCTCCCAACCCCTCTTTGCCAATCGAGTTAAAATCTAAATGCTCCTTAGCTTCTGCTTGTATAACTTAATTTACGTATTATGTGAAAGTCAGCCATAAGCACTAGTCTAAGTTGGTGTGAAGTTTSGTAGCTTTCCTCTCTTTCCTCTAGGCACGAGGAGCTCAAGGMCTATTGTGTGCAAAGACTAGCATGAGAAATCAATTGYAGCAAAGTGTCTCCTCCCATTCTGGCCAGATTGCTTTCCTAYAGGCTGACATTAGCCATTTGACAGCTGACTTGACTTTTGAGAGGAGGGAGCTAGCACAAAATAGAAGGGAAATTGGTCAGCATGATGCCTTTTTGGTCAACCTTTACAGAGAGGCCYAACAAGTACGATCTCTACTGAAATACTTGGGAAGCTAATGCATCATACYAGAGAGTGAGAGGGAAGAAGGCGTCTACGGCTTGGAGGAATGCTAAAAGACCTGGAACGATGTCCGTTCCAAGCTGCTGAAGCTRCTGAGAACTTCATCAGTTGGAAACCCGAGTAGATGAGCTAAGGATGTTATSTTTGGCCAGTCTTCCAAGGAGCCATTTGGCACCACTAATCAACTAGCCCTTGCAGCACTTGCTATTACCACTACTAATACTGCTCTTACCAACAGATCCAATAATATCCACTGGCGTCCATATGTCAGTCAATAAGAAGTGAACCCAATAACCATTTTTGAAGAGTTTCTGTAGGCCCAGAGTACCTATTAGAGAATCTCACGCCACTTTCTTGGATTATCCTCTATGACCTTTCTTACTAYATTAATTAGAATCGTATTKGCAATTTTTTGCCTGTCCATTAGCTTGAGCATAATAAGGAGTGAAGTGTACTAGCTTATGTTTAATTGCTCAATGAAGGCAGATACTTTATCCCCAGTRAACACGACGCCTTGATTGGCTATAATAGATTACGGATTTCCAAATCGGTATATGACCTAGTGTTTGATAAAAGTGATGACAGACTCTTGAGTCACTTTTATCAGTGGCTGAGCCTCTACCCATTTAGTGAAAAAATTAGTAGCCACCAAAATRAAAAAGTACCCTTTAATAATGGAGGATGAATCTTATCGATTATGTCAGTAGCACAGCCTTGGAAGGGCCATGGTTTAACTATAGAGTGGAGCACAATGGATGGGACGTTCAACAGGTGTCCATGTCCCWAGCAAGCATCATGGCCTTTGGCGTAGGTGTAGCAATCGACAGTGATAGTTGAACAATAGACATCRTGCCGCGACAAAGACTMTCTAAGCTTCAACAAGGTTTGGTGCCCCAAATAGTCCTTTRTGGACTAAGGCTAGTGCTCGAGCCACTTCTTTTTTGTTCAAGCATTTCAACAGCAAACCCTCACGGCTCCTCTTGAGCAAGTCATTATCAATAACCAAATAATTTAAAGCTTTGAGTCTAAGATGCTTACTAACCCTAGCTGAAGGTTCTTCAAATAGGCTATTATCTCGACCTTCYAGTCTTTTACCTCCTAGTCACTGATATATAGGTTYGCCTGGTATAACCGGGCTGATGCTCCTCCTGAAAGTTCATCRTTGTATCCCGATGCATATGGAGCTAAGTTATTAGCCTCCTAGTTCTCTTCTCTTGGCATATGCATGAGCACCACATTAGAGAACGTATTCAAAAACGACTGAGTCTCCCRAAATAGATCGACCARATTGGAGTTCGTGCATTTGTACTCTCCTACTAGTTACCAAATGACTAGCTGAGAATCCCGCATAATCCTGCATAATCTARAACAACCTTTCTTTAATTACAAACTTGAAATTGTTTTTAAGATCGACTGGGCTAGTGATTGTGATGCCTGCTCCTACCCCCCAACTGGTTCTAGAACCATCAAAGGTTAATTTCCATGGTTTCACCCCAACATATTGTTGTACCTCCAACCAAGGATCAACTACGCCTAAAGAAGGGTGTTCGACCATGAAATCTTCTATAGTTTATCCCTTGAAARCCTGTAGAGGCACATACTTTAGAGAAAAAACTACTAATTATACTACCCACCTTATTAGGTAGCCCTGTAATACAAGCTAGTTAAGGAAGAAATGCAACAAGTTCACTTTACATATGATGTTGACTTGGATAGGTAGAAGGTTACTCCAACTTGATGCAAGCATGAAACAAAAAGAGACAAAGTTTTTCAATCGGATAATACCTAGTTTCTGCATCATTGAGAGATCGAATGATATAATAGATGGCCTGCTCAAACCCTTCATCATCATTTTAGGCTAGTAGGCARCCAATGGCTGTATCAGCRGCTGATACATACAGCTTCATTAGCTTATCATTCTGTGAGAGAGCTAATACTGGTGGTTCAGCAAAGCTTCGCTTAATTTAGTTGGAGGCTTTTTGTTGTTCARGCCCCCATGGGAATGTATCAATTCGTTATAGCTTCAGTAGGAAGGAGAATGCCTTAAGTTTTCCGGTCGAATTTTCTAGGGACCTTCTCAAGATATTCATCTTGTTAATTAGGCTTTGCAATTCTTTTTTATTCCTCAAGGGTCTAGCCTACAAGATAGCCTTGGCTTTGTTAGCATCCACTTGATTCCTCTCTGATGGACAAGGAAACCGAGAAACTGTCCCACCGATACACCAAAGACACATTTCATTAGGTTCATTTTTAGGTTGTGATGACGCATCTTGAGGAAGGATTTCTCCAAATCTGCCAAATGTTGGAAGAATGTAGCCAATTTAACAACTAGATCATCTATATATAACATCATGCTTTGCCCAATGCTGTCATGGAAGACCATATTCAAAACATGCTGGAAAATTGCCCCGACATTTTTAAGTCCAAATAGCATTACTACCCATTCTAACAAACCAATGGCTCCCGGGCACCTGAAAGCCATTTTATGTTCATCATCTTCGACTATGAAGATCTGATTATATACGAAGTAACCGTTGTAAAGCTAAGTAAATTGTTCCTCACAGCTGAATCAACCAACATGTCGGCCATGGGCATAACGTATTCATCTTTGGGTGTGGCTAGGTTTAGGTTTTTGAAATCAATACATACGCGGACTTGGCTGTTTTTCTTGATGATAGGCACAATAATTAAACCCATTCATCATGTAATACCCAAGATTTATTTTCTAGTTTTTATGAACTTTTATAATTATATAATTTATATTCTAATCCACTAATTAACTTATCCTCATGATTATTAGTGTTTTAGTTATTTTGCAGCGAAAGGACTTGGAGGTCATAACGTTCAATGTGCCARTTAGAAATAAATAAATTATTTATCTTATTATTACTTATTTGTGCATTAATGTGTGAGTATGTTTATTTAAATGCGAAATTTTGTTATCTTAATTTAATAAAAAAATTTAGTTAATTAAATTCGGCTTGACCAAGTAGAGCCCATTCTCTTCTTATCCAAAACTTAAAGCCTGATATAATGTTTGTCTTGGCCCAAACGAAAACCCATAGACCTTAATTTAGTTGTCTTAGTGCGTCAAGGGATAAAAATGGCCCARAAAAGTTTTAATAGGGCCCAAATCAATTATACCAAAGAGAAAAACAAATAGAAAATCAGTTTGGAGATGTGGACTCYGACAGCCCCATCTTCTCCAAAACACACTCTCGGCAGCCACCACTTCACCTCCACCTATGTTCTCACCATCGCTGCCCCTCATCGCTACTCGATTGCATGACCAAAGCAACCAACGCTGCTCGATACCAAATTGGACCAGATCTCCAACAGTCTATACCACGTGATCGGACCGCTGCACCCCTTAACTAGATTGGATCCTTTCTTCTCGCCGATTGTCTCTGCTCGCTCGACATGATCCGCACATATCCGAATGGGTCATTGTACTGCTGCGCTCGTGGTGCTCGAGTCGCCCAGATTTGCATCTAGTCATTGCTTGCAAATCAGCCTGATGCCACGCGACCATGTTTGCAGCTTGTTAACTAGTAGTCGTGTTCAACCAGGCAATCAGGTGTTGTTCGCCATTCGCTAGGCCACCTGCGCGCACCGCCGCTTCTTTGGGACCACGGTTGCTATTCATCGTCACCAACCAGAAAGGAAACGCCCGAAGCTTGCTGCCTAATCGACCAGAAAGGATCATCAGAGTTGCTAGTGCATTTTTTCGAGCTCTGTTGACACCAATTCTTATGCCCCTATATACCTAGGGTTTGTGAAACTCTCTATTTTTTCCTTATTACTTTTTCGTACCTCTTGTTTAGCTTAACCGAGTAACTTTATGTGTATGTATTCTTTAAAGTATATAAAATACTACTTTTTGACATGTTGAAGTTTTAAATTCAGAGTTCATGTGATCCATATCATGRGCATATAATCTGTCATTATCTTGCACCATTTTCTGCCYTGTGGCRTAATCATGCATCCAAGAAGGCAAATGTTTTAAAGAATAAAGCTTGGAAAAATGTGATTTTTTTTTTAATGTTGAATGATTTCCAAACGTTAGGAATTTAAAAAGGGGTGTAGAGCCTAAGCCATGAAAGGTGCRAGGGGGAAATGGAGTTCGAGGAACTCACACTCGACCTAACCCTCTTGTAGGGTGGAATTGTTAGTAACTTTCATCTCTTGTGAGGTGAAAGTGAAAGTAAAAGTTAATGAAATGTTAACCACTTGGTGGTTCTAYAGGTAGAATATGATCTGGTTCCAAATAATAATTGTCCATTATAGAGCKTAATGGCTAGGCCATATATTAAGTGAGCTCATGAATAGAAATGGAAAATTTTAGAAAATTTAGACAAAAATGAATTTTTGAACTTCATAATAAATKATGCATGCCACACACATTCATGGATGGGATTTACTTACTGAGCTTTGTAACTCACCCTACTTTCCTTATTTTACGTTTTAGGTAATAATTAGCCATATGGTACATGGAGACCGTTTGGGAGCAAGCTTTGATACCCAAGAGTTATTTTTGTTAATTAAATTTCTACTGATTAATGAACTAKTTAAATACTTTAATTTTTATTCATTTATTGATTTATCCTTTCAAAGGTTTCTACTGGATTTTAAATGAATGARTATTTTGTTGGTAAATGGATTTGTTAGGGGTTAAAGTTATTTTATTTATCATACGGAGTATTGGTTATGTTTGGGTGTGAAATTTTCTTGTTGTATATTGGTTGAATATGTTAATATTATAGGGGAATATCTGTTGAAATTTTTGCAAACCCTTTCTATCATAATATTTAAAATTTTATTTTTTCCAATTTTCGCTATCCATGTGAGGGTAATTGGTAACATTCTTAGGTTAGGATAGTTCCTAATCTAGGGTGTTGCACATCATATTTGGCAGTTCAAATGAAATCGCATATGAAGAGCTGTTCAATCTCCGATATGTTCCATTGTGGACTTCCTATATCGCTTGAGAAGATAGAGAATTCTGGCACCTTGTAGCCCTGAGGCATGATGGCTACATTGTCTATCTATTCCGATAAGGTTCCCYGTAGGTAGGTCAATCATTGCCAACAATGTTCAAGCCGAATTTCCTTCTCAATGCATTAGCTATTGTATTAGCATCAATCGGTGCAGGGATTATGCTGGAAGTTGATCGCGTGGACCCTTGTATTTAAAGGCAACTGTCTTGCATCTTGATATACTCGATCAGTTGGAGGATACCTCTCCTAGTAAAACATTTAAATTGGAGGAACTCATTCTGGATACATCTAATTAGCAGTGAACATTCTTTCTTSAGCATTAATGGACTGATGCCCCAAATATTAGTTCTCATGCGGCGAGTAACATTACCCTAAGCTTGGCCAAGAGGATACTGACCARCATATTCCTGTTCCTCAATGTAGTATTGGAAGCATTGGACTAGAGAATAAGGATAGTTTAGAGGTTGAGGCTGGAGAGCATTTTTAGAATCCTGAAAAACAACATTATATGGTTGGTTGCCCTGCAAGCAATGGTTGTCTTGCCGAATAAAGTTGCCCCCTAAGCATTGTCTGTCCCATTGGTTGAGATGAGTTTTTTCATGCCAACATGGTCGAACCCAAAGAAAACAGAAGGGTGGGAATGTCTAGGATTGCACAGCCTCTAAGTTTTCCATGGAAGAAATAGCAACCTGGATGAGATGAAGAATTGACTGAGCCGGAATAGAACATCCTTAGCCTCCATGGTATGTCAATGTCTGGATCTCATTATGGAGCGTAAGCTTGAAAACAGTACCAAACTGTTGGATTAGATTTTGCAAGAATTCACCTTTACAYAGCTYYATGGTAAACTTGATAGCTGACAAGGAAGTTGGGATCGACTGCTCATCAGAGGTGTTGGCTGATGTATTAGGATCTTGTCGCYTGGGAGCAGTCTCTTGTGGTGTGCTCATGTGTTCTAACATCTGTCGAATGACACTTACGGAGCCAAAATCTAGTAAGTCACTCGTGGGTATATCATTAACCCGAGAAGGGTTATTCTGATCTTTAGCCATAACTTTGTCAACCAGAGAGCAGAATCATGCACACTTACCAAATCCCACTGGGTGTGCCAATTATGTTGGTGGGCTAAATTGCCTAGCCCAATCAGTTATCTTGGTCGTGGTGAGCTAAGCTTTTCAACACAATAAGGCCTGAATTCCGACTAGCTAGCTAATGTATCGGCTTGTCTGATTCGTAGCAAACTCCTTTTTAAGTGTGTGGGATCCGTGAGTTAGCTTCAAGGCTATCGGCTCATCAGATTCGTCGCAAACTTCTTTTTAAGTGTGTGGGGTCTTTGAGTTAGCTTAAGTAAGCCCTCAGTGAAATGTATAAGTCAACTAGCTATACATACGGTTAGGTCATTTATGTAGTGGTTTCAGTCGACTAGGAATCCCAGTTGATTTGCTGTTGAATGATCAATATGTATGCAAACTAGAGTATACTAGCAAGGTTGTTTGCAAGACTAAGCAACCTGGTAATCAAAGTAGAAAACAAAAAACATTTAGGAATTTAAATAAAGCTATCTAAGCGAAGCAATCAAATAAAGCAATTATACGACTGAACTTAAAGAAAKCTAGTAAACAAAAAGCAGATAAGCTAAAGTAAGCAGAGAYAAGGCTAGCAAGGAAAGATATTGAAATTGAGCTGAAAAAGTAATAAAGYGGGTAAATTAAGCATTTTAAAAATCTATGCTAATTAAAGYAGCAAATAAATAGATTAGACAAATCAGTAAATCAAAACAAATAGGGAAGCTTCATAAATTGTGAACGATGCCGAAATGCATAAAGCTATCTAATAAAGCAAACTTTAAAGCCGAAAAAAGCTGGAAAAATAATCATTATACTAGCCAAATAACCATAATGCGAGACTAAATTGAAAACATAATCGAAAAGGATATTCTTGATTTGATGATTCGGGGTTGTAAATGCTTCATCTTCTCTTATTTATACTTGACCGAGACATATCTACTAGCTTGGAGGCAAAGTACACYGAGCCCACTATCCCTATTTTCCGAACTGGATAGCAATTCATAGAGAGAGGGGCTTGGATGACATAAATAAATAGAGATTGGATGGACGGTTGCAGCTCTTGATGAACAATATGACTATTTGGTAAATGTTTTTACCAAGAAAAGTAAAATGATAGAAGAAAAACTGTGGATATCGAGAAAAAAACTGCAATTAAGCAAGTGGTTGAGAAGAACAGCCATTCCTACAGAAAAGAAGACAAACAACAAGATCTAGAAAAGGCCAATCAAGCAATCAAGCTACTGAGAAAGAAGAAATGGCAAAGGAGGTTGTACAAGACTTGATTGTGAAATAAAAAGGAAAACAAGTAGTTGTTGATCTAGTGAYTGAGAAAGATGATTCAGAAATACAAGCGAGAAAGTTGAACCAAAAGTGATAGAAATTCCCATGAAAACCAGAACTTCAACGAGGAAAAGAAAAGTTGTTGTAAATCCTCCAGCACAACCTCSAAGAAGAAAGAAAAGCCTAATGAACAAGCTTAAGCTAGAAAAGATATTGAACAAGGAATTAAAGAAGACGATTCAGTGAAGATTTTAGAAGATCAGAAGGAAATTGTAGAAGTTCCCTTGTAATCAAGAGGAAGGGATAAAAGATCTATTGGAGAATTTAGATGAAGAAATAAWGGACGAGAGAATAGATTTACTTCTCCTAGAAGCTCAAGTGATAAGATGACATGCAATGAAGAAATAACATAGGAATTATAAACCAAGCCAAAATATGTTTTACACTAGAATTAGGAAACTATATTTGATAAGAAGTTGTAGTCGTATTTGAAGTCAGATTAGCTAGACTACTATATAAGGAGGTTCGGTCTAAGTCTTTTGTAGAAGAGATCATATTGATGTATTTTGTACCTCGAGTAAGAAGATCATCAAGTTTTTTTGAGTTCTTTATAGTTTGTCTCTACAAAATTTCCTTGTTCTATTTAGATTATTTGTTTGATTTATACAAAGAGGAAGTCACATTTTAAACATGACTAAGGAAGAAAGAAAAAGAGCAGAAGAACTCTTGAAATATGACCAACAAGATGCAAACCAAGAAGGAAAATGAAGAGCCAAATGAAGTAAATTCAGAATCAAAWGATGCATAAGATGACAATCTAGAAGTCAAGGCAGTAAATCAGTCAGATAATGTTTTAAGTTTGATAATTTCTATTTACTTTTCTTGTAATCTACTTGAAATGTTAATTATTTTTCTTGTTATGATCATYCCTATCATTGAGCTTGATCAATTTGTCTTTTTATGAAAGAAATAAATGTTTTTTGAAGCTGGATCATGCTYAATGATACGATGAAGTGGTATATGAAGGCTTGATTCACTCTTTTTAGCTACTTTCTCTTTCATAAAATTTGTTTCTAACAATGCAAAAGGAGGATCAAAAAGGGCATTTTTGTTGTAAGTTTAATGAAACTGGAACTTGAATAGTGTAACAAAATTGGAACTTGGATAAAGTATATAAAACAAATACAAAAGGATCATAGAGAAGTATGTGAGAATTAGGTTAGTTGTTTCCTTGATTTCTTAAGGTTACAAAAGAGTTACATAAGACCCTTGTATATAGAGGTCATGGTATATCAAGTCCTAGAAGATAAGAATGTACTGTAATAAATAAAAAGTGATAAGATGATATATATACATTAGGATAGAATGAACCTATCCTCTAGGGAATAATATCTTAATTAGTAGATAAACGAAAAGTCATCTCGTTTATTACACTCCTCCTTGGATGTCCATTACATAAAAAACATGTCTCATTAAAAGCTTACTAGAATTGAAAAAAAGAAATCCAATGGGAAAGGAGTTCTAGTAAAGGAAAAGGAGTAAACTGTCTTTTATGTCGACTCTTCTGTTGAAAGGACTTCTTAAAACCCTTATACCGACACATAACAATTTTACTTCTCAACTTTTCCAATATTGCAATTGGTAATGTCTTGGTGAGTAAATCTGCCAGATTATCATAAGATCGTATTTGTTACACATCAATTTCACCTTTCTTTTGCAAATCACGAGTAAAGAAAAAATTTAGTGGAATAAGATTTGTCTTATTTCCTTTAATAAATCATCCCTTTCATTAAGCAAWACAAGTTGCATTGTCTTCATGCAATGCAATTGGAATTTCTTTCTTGAATGTTAAGTCACAACATTCTCAAATATAATGGATCATTAATATCAACCACACATATTCTCGACTTGCTTCATGAATGACTATTATTTTAGCATGATTAGAAGATGTGGCCACAAAAGATTGTTTTGTAAAATGCCACACAAATTAAGAACATGCCKTATGTGGATTAGATAAGTARCCAGCATTAGCATAACCAACTAATTTTACACTAGATTTTTTTTAATAGAATAATTTGAGATCACCTGTACCTTGGAGATATTAAAGGACTTGTTTAATACCATTCTGATATCTCTAAGTTGAAAAGGAACTAAACGTTGCTAATAAATTGATAGCAAATGATATATCAGGCCTTCTACCATTTTCAAGGTACATTAGTGCATCAATTGCACTAGATATGGTACTCCAAGACCAAGAAGTCCCTTATTATCCTCTCATGGTCGAAAAGGATTTTTATTAACGTCAAGTGATTTGACAACCATTCAGGTACTTAATGGATGTGTTTTGTCCATGTAAAATTTCTTAAAACTCTTTTTGCATATATTGATTGGTGAAAAAATATTCCATCTTCCAAATGTTCAATTTGAAAACCAATGCAAAACTTTGTCTTCCCAAAGTCTTTGACTTCAAATTCTTCAAAAATTCTATTACTTTGGAAAGCTCTTAGGAGTACCAATAGGATTAATATCATAAACATATACATCAATCATCGTGACTCCTGATTCAAAACTCTATATAAAAACACATGGACATATCTGATCATTTTTGTATCRTGCTTTCATTAACATCCACTAAGATGATTATACCACATTCATCCRGATTGTTTTAATCAATATAGGACTTCTGTAATTTAATAGAATGATTTTCTCGAGAAAATGTTTCTGGTAAATTAAATCCTTTAGGGATTTTCATATAAATGTCACTATTTAATTACCTATATAAGTAAGCAGTGACCACATCCATCAAGTGCATGTCTTGGTTTTCATGTGCTATCAGGCTTCCAAGATATCTAAACATTATAGCATCCACTACAAGTGAATATATTTCTTCATAATTAATATCTAATGAGAAACCTTGAGCTACAAGTTATGTTTTATATCTCACAACTTGATTATTTTCATCTATTTTTAGCATAAATACTCATCTATAGGCAACTAGTTTTACACCTTCTGGTGTTCAAATTGCTGGTCCAAAAACCTCCCATTTGGAAAAGTGACCTTAATTCTGATTGGATGGCATCTCTTCATTTTGGCCAGTCATTTCTATGCTGACATTCTTCAATTGATTTTATTACAACTCCTCATTTTCAATCATAAAATCAAAAGCTATATTGTATGCAAAAGCATTATCAACAATGGTTTTAATATGATTCCAAGTTCTTCTAAAATTGATAAAATTTATTGAGCTCTGTGTATTATCTTGAGAAACTTGAATTTCTTCATTAGTTATCTCTTGGTTCTTTTCTACATGTCTTTCTTCATTATGACCACTTTGATCATATAATCCCTTTGTTCCCCGAAGATTTTTATCTTAGAACCAAGGGGTCAGTCACACTTCGAGCGTGATTTAGAATCACTGGTAGGTATATCAAAATTTTCTAGTACTGGAACATCTATCTGTAACACCTAGAATTTTTTCTTTATTTAATTTTTTTAATTTTACGTGAAATTGTGTGCCAACTAGGGTTAGACATTTTATATGATTAATATTTTTAAATCGCACGTTTAATAGGTGCAAAAATATTGTCCGTGTCGAATAAGAGTTATCGTTGGTTAAAGGCTCGACTTGTGGGCCCATTTATTAGTTAGTCGGAAGTTGGGCCTTTTATCAAAAGGAAGCCCGTTATATTTAATTTACGAGTTTTTTGGTTAGATTTGGATGGGAAGGCCCGACGGGTTTGAGTTGCGGCCCAAAATATAAAAAAATAATAATATATAAGAAAATAAAAAGAAAGAAAAGAAAGAAAAGAAAAAGAAAAAAACCTAAAGAAATTCATCTTCTTCTCCCGTATAACCTTAAGCAGCCGCAGCCGCCGCCGCCGCCGTGCCGCTTCCCTCTCTGCCTAACCCAACGCTGCTCATTGTGGCTTTTTCCTAGCTTCTCCTTCTCTCTTCTCTTCGTTCCTTTGTCGACGCCACAACCGATCGCAGTCTAATCGGTGATACGCACCATCACTACCATCGCTGTTTATCTGGAGATTTTGCCGTCTCTCGTGTAGTCACAGCACTAGCCCGAAACAATTGCTGTGTGCCGCTCAGCTGACTYGCGAACGTTCGGCCAGAGAAACCACGCCTACCAGATCTGATAAGTCATCTTCCTCCTCTCCTTCTCTGTACGAGCGACCGGACCTGTGCGACACCGCTGCCAAATCCATCATTGTTACCTCTTCCCTTCTCTTTAGGAGCGACCGGACTTGTGCGACACCGTCACCAAATCCGCCGTCATTACCTTTTCCCTTCTCTGTAAGAGCGACCGGACCTGTGCAACACCGTCCCAGATCCGCCATCGTTACCTTTTTTCCTTCTCTGTAAGAGCGACCGGACCTGTGCGACACCGTCCCAGATCCGCCATCGTTACCTTTTTTCCTTCTCTGTAGGAGCGACCGATCTGTGAGACACCATCGCCAGATCTGCCGCCGTCATCTCCTTCTCTGTGGGAGTGACCAGACTTGTGCGACACCATCGCTAGACCTGCAGTCGTTACCCGTTTTCCTGCTCGACGCAACCAAATCTGCGCGACGCTATCGCCAGATCTGCCACCGCTGTTTTTCTTTCTCTGCTCAATGGATTTTCCCTTTGAACTGAAGCTAAAACCTTTCCAATTGGCCATCATTTTGGTCCTCTGTACTTGCTACTARCGTCGCCTGTTGTCCCTTACCRTCAACCCGTTGTCGGAAGTCGACAGAAACATTGTTGGTTAGCTGAGGCATTTTTGGCTAAGACGAACGGACAGTAGCAGGACCRGCACTCAGCGCCARTCCTAGCAGTACCAGGYGCCYAGCAAGGGAGCARCGTGGGCCCAGGAGCCCGACGCCCAGATGCCCAGGGCCGTTGTKCACRTTCGRGAATCCATTACCGCTCCCACAACATTTGGATATCGTGAATTTTAAGGTGAAAATGCTAACACTTAATATTGAAATTGTATGACTTGTAAATAAATATGCCCTGAAGTGAATTTAGGAGAGAACATAGTTAGGTTTATACCCGAGCTAAGGAGTTGAATTGTAACTTTAAAAACGTGATATTCGATAATATGAGAACTAAATATGAATTTATAAATTACTAAAGGACATTTTTGRATTAAACACATAATACCTAAGTTGAGAGGATCGAACTAAGTAGACCCTCCTTCTGTAATCAACTAGGTCATTTCGAAGCCTTACGTTAAAATCGATTGAAGGAGTCCACTTCGCAACTTAAGTAAAAACCCATTTAYGTACAGGACTCCGGAAAAGTAATCCTCACATCTCATTAATGTTGTGAATGAACGTAATTGAACTGTTTTGGTTGCTCGAATATGTTGTGTATGGGATTATATGATGATGTGTGTATAATTGTGTGGAATGTTAATGTGTTTATATCTTGTAGCACTTTTATGTCAAATGATATGCTATTATATCTCATATTTTGTTCTATTTGTCGAATGTTATATTATATAAGGTTGTATGCATTTCATGTCATGAGCATGTAGTTAGAATTCTACATCACATTTGGCATGAGCCATTCACACACTTAGAAAGTGAATGGTTTAGGAAATGAAATTTTAAACAAAAATGTAAGGTTTTGAAAATGCTAAAGTTTTTGAAAAGGAGTGTAAACCTAGCCACGAAAGATGTGAGTGGGAAATGGGGCATGGGGGACCGGCATCCCAGCCCTAACCTCTTGAGGGTAGGTGAGAATGGAATGTTCCCCTCCTTGGAGGTGAAAGTATGAAAGAAAACCTTTTTTTGAATGTTAACTGCTTTACGGTTCTACCGGTAGGAATGGAATCGGGTTCCAAATAAAAATGGCCCACTGCAAGCTTAGTGGCTAGGCGTTACACTCTAGTGAACTCACGAACGAAAGGAAATGGAACAKTTTACTGTAAGCGAATTTTGAAGGAAATRTTTTGTAATGAGATTTTGAAAAGGAATGTATTTAAAGGYAAAATTTTGTAATTTCATGGCATGTAGGACCGGTTGATGCATTCATGCATTGAGGTTACTTACTGGGCTTTTTAGCTCATTTCTTTTCTTATGTTTCATTGCAGATGAGATGGGRCGAGGAGGTCGCTTGTGGGCGAGCTATGATAYMCAGGAACTGRTTTTCAACTTATTTTATGTAATAAGATTAATATTTCTGAATGTTTTAAATTCTTGAAGTTTTTGTGATTTTTGTTTTGAATAAATGTTGGGATAGTGAGGATTTGTTAAAATATATTTTTAACTCCTTTGGGTATTGTTGAGTTTAAATAGATAGTGGATTATTTTACTAGTGTAATGACGTAACATTCTCAGCTTAGGATGGTTCCTAATCTGGGGGTGTTACACTATCCAAATGGGAACATTTATTGTTGGTAAATGAGATTTATTGACTYTTGTTGGATCAGTGCATGCATCAAGCAACTAATTTTCTATTTACTACAAATGAATTATCTTTTGAACTTCTAGTTTACTAGCTCTTGTGTGGGGATGAAAATGATGCAATCAAGATGTTGGCCATGAAATTTCTTTCTTCTATTAATCATGCACTCCCCCTAATGTGGGGAACAATGATTCGTCAAATGACAATCTACAAATCTTGCAGTAAACATATCTCTCATTAATGGTTCAAGATATCTAATTATAGAGGGAGATTCATATCCAATATATTTGTAGCCTTCTTTGAGGACCCACTTTAGTACGTTGTGAAGGCGATATTGGAACATATATTGCAAATTCAAAAATCCTCWAATGAGAAGTATATGGCTCATGACCAAAACCCAATTGTAAATGAGAGAATTTATGATAACTAGTTGGCCTTATACGTAGCAATGCTGTTGCATGTAAAATAGCATATCCCCAAGCAGATATAGGGAGTTTTGTTCTCATCAGTAATGGTCTAGCAATTAACTGTAAAATGATTTTGTCGTCATTTTGTTTCCACCTCTCTTCCTATTCTGCGTTTTATGTTTATTGTTTTTATCTGAAGTTACGATCACCCATAGTACAAAAATGTCATTTATTTATTTTTTTATTTTTTTTGAATTGCTAATGTCATAGTTGGACAAAGGAATATTGCTTTGGGTGTGGAATCAAAGAGCTTGCAACAAGCAAATAAAAGAAAGTTATTTTTACTTGTTTAATATATAACTTATGTCATTCGTTATTTTCTTGAAGGATGTTGCTATGCRTTGACCACAACAGACGCACTTGTCCCAACAAATGCATGTTCCTCTTTATTTGTCATAAAGTATTAATGTCCCAAAATTCAATTATCCATGCAACACATTGTGGATGAGTTTCCAAATATGTTTAACTGTACTAAATATAAGAGACCAGATAAAATGGGGTGTTACTAATATGGCTAAAAGGATTTACTAGTATTTATATACCTAGTTTCACCCTCTTTGATATTTTAAATCACTACGTTGTGCTATTTTGCCTTAAATGTAATACCCAAGATATTACTTCTGTCATTTTTATAAATTTTGTATAATCTTATRAATTGTGTGCCAACTAGGATTTAATAAATTTTCTATGCGATCGTTATTCAATTATACGTTTAAGTAAGTATGAAATTATCGTGTTAATTGAATTAGGATTTTTGGTTCATTGGTGTAGGCTCGACTTGTTAGAGCTTATTCATTCCTTATTCGGAAACTAAAAGCTATTTAATACTAATTTTGGTCAAAAGGAAAGCCCATAGAACTTAATTTACTAGAATTGATTGGTTATGGGATGGGGAGGCCCAAAGGTTTGGGTTAGGGCCCAAACTTTAAAAAAAAAAAAAGAAAAAAGAACCTCAAATCTGTAACCTAATACCGCACCCTCTCTTCTCCCAAAACTCTCCTGCAACCACCACCCCTTTTCTTCCCCCAACTAACACTGCAGCGACCTTCGCCCTCGTTGCTAGTCACCACCCTCTCTACCCTCTGCTCATCGCTGCGTGTTGTGCTGTCCAGATCTACACAAACCATTTCCAGCTACTTTGAGAAACCTTGCCTTGCGAATCAACCAAGCTGCATGACTCACTATGTGGCTGCCTTGTCCAGTTTCCATTCTGATTTTCTACTCTTTGYAGTGCTTGAGATCACCCAGAGTSCACACCAGGTTACTGATCTACTCATTTCATTCCAAACTTTATCCTCTAAAATATTTTTTYCATATCGACATCATGACCATGCAATTTGCCCGGATGATGGTACAACATGATGGTGAGATACATGTTCATATAACAACAACAAAGTTATAGTTCTAACATATAAACAAATAGCATTCGCATACTTGAAAGAACACCACAAACTCACATTACATTTACAATAGAAATTCTCATTCAATTAAAAGGGAAGGAAGTTTACTTACTTGAACTCCTTAACGTAATAAATTTTACTTTAAATTGCAAACAGAGTACCTTGGCTGCATGCAATGTAAATTTGCCAAATAATATCCTAATTGTATTAGGAATAGAATATCATAGTGTAAATCATCCAACAGAAATAAATTTTACAACCAACAGAGAGACATTCATCGTACTACGAATGTGAAAAAATAAAACCCTAGAATACTGGTAGCTAGCTGGTTAGTTGGTTGGGGCCTGGTTTCCAGCACTTCTTTTTGTTTTTTTTTTTTCCATTTGCTGGTTTGATGGTGCTGTAGCGCTAGCCTCCYAGCATTTTGTTTTCATACTTTAAGAAATAAATTCAAGCAACTCACACTGAACTTAAACAACCTAACAACAAAAAGAATAAAGGATTTAAACCAACTGTAATTTATTAAGAACCATGCATAGATACGCTTTAGCAAATCTTGAACCCATAAACAACTAAAAAACAATACAAGATGAAAGAAATCTAACACAAATAAGCTCTTGTATAGCAATATTGAATTATGTTTTGCCTAAATACTTATTCTGCTATTTTAGTTTTTGTTCCTCTTCGTATTTAATTCTCYTTACTATTCCATGGCCATATTATTTGATATTAATTCCCTTTTYAATTATCCTACATATGATGAATGCACTTTGATCTAGTAATACCATTTTTAGCAATCGTATTTTCTTCATTTCATCTTGTCCTAGAAATATCTTATTATACCCTATTTCGATACTCACATAGTTACTGGAACTTACAACCCTTTAAATCCTAAAACTATCTTTCTTTCCTTATATCATCTTGTCCTAGAAATTTCTTATTATACCCTATTTCGATACTCACATAGTTACTGGAACTTACAACCCTTTAAATCCTAAAACTATCTTTCTTTCCTTATATCAATCTGCCCTACACATTTCTATAGCAGAAAAATAAGTAAAACACACAGTCATGATAATAGATTAAATAGTGACTTAAGATATGAACTATATAATTATGTAAAATTCATAAAAAGAGAAATTAATCATGGGTATTACAATAATCTACCTCATAAAATAAATGTTGTCCTTGAAATTACAGCTCACCAAAAAAGTGCGGATACTTAGTGTGCATCTTGTCCTCACACTCCCAAGTCGCTTCTTCAACTTCATGATTCTTCCAAAGAACCTTGACCCTATTGTCTTCCTCCTCAACACCTTTTCTACCCTTTCTAGGATAGTCACTGGCAACTTTTTGTAAGACAAGTTCTCTCAAAGATCCAATGTTTTGTAAATAAGGATGTGGGAGGGATCTAAAACATATTTTCTTAGCATGGAGACATGAATACACTATGCACTCCTGCAGGGTCAATGGCAACGCAACCCAATAAGCTAAGTTGCAGACCCTTTTGAGGATCTCAAAGGGTTCGACAAATCGAAGGCTTAATTTCCCCTTCTTCCCTAATGTCATGCCTCCTTTCATAGTTGCCTCTTTCAAAAAGACTTTGTCTTSAACTACAAATTCTAAAGGCTTCCTTCTCTTATCAGAGTAACTCTTTTGTCTAATCTAAGCTATTTTGCATCCATTAGCTAATCTTTTCAACCACCTCAACTGTCTGTSGCACTATCTCCGRTCCTAATAACTTCCTCTCTCCAACCTCATCCTAATGAATTAGCGATCTAGACTTCCTTCTGCAGAGTGCCTCATAAGGAGCCATACCAATAGTAGCATGGAAACATTATTTCAACCAAGGGAAGAACATCGTTCCAAGTACCTTGAAAGTCAATAGCACAAGCTATCAACATATTTTCGAGGATTTGATTCCTCCTCTCAACTGTCTATTTGTCTGTGTGTGAAAAGTTGTACTAAAATTCAACTGATTACCCATGGCCTTATGTAGACTCTTCCAAATTGGAGAAGTAAATTTTGGATCATAATCAAACATAATGGATCGTAGGAATCCATGATATCTGACAATCTCCACCACATATAAGTCAGCATACGTCTTCATATTATAGGTTGTCTTCAATTGCAAAAAGTGTATTGACTTTGTAAGACGGTCAATGATCACCTAAATGGAATTATAACCCTTCCTTCTCCTAGGCAAACCAACCACGAGAAGACCTGAGGGTCCCATTTCCACTATGGAACCATAAAAGGTTGTAGAAGGCCAAAGGTTCATTGATGTTTAGCCTTAGCTGCTGGCAAGTAAGGCAATGTTGGACAAGTTTGCTACATCGCGACTCATGCCAACCAACCAAAAATGCTTTACCAAGTCCATATACATATTTATACTTCTAGGAYGAATCGAATAARGTRTATTATGAGCTTCTCTTAAAATCTCTTCCTTCGACCCTTTATCGTTGGGGACCACAAGCTTGTCGTTGTACCAAAAARCACCATYAATAGTGATCACAAAATCTGAACRTTCCACATTAGCAACTTCAAATTCGCCATTTCAATACTATAGGATCTTCCACTTCCAAAGCTTTTATCTTTTCAGGAAGAGTGGGTGTAAGAGTTATATTTACAAGATAGTCTGATTTGCCTCGAGTAACAATATCCAACTCAAGCTTTTGAATATCTRCCAATRACAATTTGTTATAAACTCGCAAAGTAGCCATAGCCCCATGACTCTTCTTGCTAAGTGCRTCAGCCACCAYATTAGCCTTGCCAAGATAATAGTTTATTACCCAATCTTAACCTTTCACAAGCTCTAACCATTGCTGTTGTCTCATGTTCAACTCCTTCTAGGTGAAGAAATATTTAAGACTATTACGGTTGGTGATTATCCCGTATCTTGCCCCATAAAGATAGTGTTCAAGATCTTTAATGCAAGATAACAATAGCCAATTCCAGATCATAAGTCAGATCATTCTTTTCATACTCCTTTAATTGCCTTGAGGCACAAGAAATTAGTTTTCAATGTTGCATCAAGACACAGCCCAACCCTTTCTTTGAAGCATCACTATAAACTCCAAACCCCTCATAAACTTGTAGGATTATTAAGACTGGAGCAGTTGTCAGTTGTTTCTTCAATTCCTCAAAGCTGTGCTCACAGTCCGAACTCCATAGAAATTTCGTGTTCTTTCTAGTTAACTGGGTCATAGGTGAGGCAATTTTAGAAAATCCCTCAACAAACCTCTAATAGTAGCTAGCCATCTAATCAAGGAAGCTGCGAACCTCTCCAATATTGGTAGGTACTGGCCATTTTCGAATTGCCTCAATCTTACTTGAGTCAACTACAATACCTTCCTTGGATATAATATGTCCAAAGAATGGCATGCTATCCAACCAAAACTCACATTTCTTGAATTTAGCAAAGAGTTTCTTGACCCTTAGTACCTGAAGCACTATCCTCAAGTCCTCCTCATGCTCTTCCTTGGACCACGAATAAACTAATATGTCGTCAATGAAGACTTTGACGAACTGATCCAAGCACTCTTTAAAAATATGAGCAATCCAATCCATAAATGTAGTTGGAGCATTGTTCAACTCAAAARGCATTACCAAAAACTCGTAATTTCCATAGCRTGTAAGGAAGGCGATCATCGGTATGTCCTCTTCTCAACCCTCAACTGATGGTAGCCATATGGTAGATCAATTTTGGAAAAGTATCCAACACCCTGAAATTCATCAAACAAATCGTCGGTCTTAGGCAAACGATACATATTCTCTATTGTCACTATATTCAACTCTCTATAGTCTATACAAAGCCTCTAGATCCATCCTTCTTCACGAACAAAATAGGAAAGCCCAAGGTGAAAAGCTTGGTCATTTGAAACCCTTATCYATGAGATCTTGTAGCTGCCCCTTCAACTCCTTAAGTTTGGCAAGAGCCATACGATATGGTGCCTTAGAAATCAAGGTTGTTCCATGTGCCAAGTCAATGATAAAATCAATCTCCCTTRCTGGTGTCAAACCTTGAAGGTCATCCAAAAATATATCCTGATATTCTTGAACAATTAGGATTTGTTTGGCTTTAARAACCTTGGTCATTGAAGCTAAGTATGCARTGTAACCTTTATTTATCATTTAACGAGCCTTCATTGCTTAATATTATTGGAAGGGATGGTCTCACCTTAGATCCGTCAAAGCAAAACTATGATTCATTAGGGGGTCCAAATACAACCTTCTTCTTGTGAAAGTCGATAATAGCATGATACTTCGATAGCCAGTCCATCCCCTGAATAATATCGATTTCTTGGATGTCTAATACTATAAGTTTGGCCATTAGCTCCTTGACATCCAGTACAACTGTAACACCCCCAGATTAGGAACCATCCTGAGCTGAGAATGTTACGTCATCCACTCGCAAATAATCAACTATCATTTAAAAAAACTCAACATTTATTTCAAAAATGAAGATAGCGGAAGTCTCAACAATTTAAACCATTCAAAAATAATATATATTATTACATAAATCGATTCGAAAACCAATTTCCGGGTATCATAGCTCACCCATAAGCGACCTCCTCGCCCTATCTGGTTATACATCATCTGAAATRAAACATAAGAGAAAGAAATGAGCTAAAAAGCCTAATAAGTAACCTCAATGCATGAATGCATCAACCTGTCCTACATGCCATGAAATTATAAAATTTTGCCTTTAAATAAAAGGCTACTTTGCAAACATTCCTTTTCAAAATCTCATTACAAAACATTTCCTTCAAAATTCACTTACAGTAAAACATTCCATTTCCTTTCATTCGTGAGCTCACTAGAGTGTAATGCCTAGCCATTAGACTTGCAGTGGGCCATTCTTATTTGGAACCCAATTATATTCTTCACCTCCCGGAAGTGAATCATGTCCTACCCTCCCCGAGAGTAAGGTCGGGTGCGTCGGTCCCCCATGCCCCATTTCTCACTCACATCCTTCATGGCTAGGTTTATACTCCTCTCTAAAAACTTTGCATTTTCAAAACTTTACATTTTCCTTTAAAATTTCATTTCCTAAACCATTCACCTTCTAAGTGTGTGAATGGCTCATGCCAAATGTGATGTAGAATTCTAACTACATGCTCATGACATGAAATGCGTATAACCTTATATAACATAACATTCGACAATTAGTACAAGATATGAAACATGATAATATTTCATTTGACAATACAGGATATGAACACATTAACATTCTACAYAATTATACACACATCATCATACARTCCCATTCACAACATATTCGAGCAACCAAAACAATTCAGTTAYATTCATTTATAACATTAATGAGATGGAAGGATTACTTACCCGGAGTCCTTTACGTAAACAGGTTCCTACTTAAGTTGCGAAGTGGACTTCTTCAGTCGATCTCAACGTAAGGCCTCGAAATGACCTATTTGATTACAGAAAGAGGGTCTACTTAGTTCGATCGTCCCAACTTAGGTATTATGTGTTTAATCCAAGGATGCCCTTTATTAATTATTAATCCATTCTTAGTTCCTACATTACCAATTATCATGTCTTTTTAAGGTTACAATTTAAATTCCTTAACTCGGTTATAAATCTAATTATGTTTTCTCATTAATTCACTTTAGGACATAATTATGTATAAGTTAGAAAATTTCAATATCATATGTTAACGTTTTCACCTTTAARTTCACGATATCTAAATGTCTCAGGAATGGCAATAGGTCCCTAGGCGCACGCTCAAGCGGCATGCGCAACAGCGTCTGGACGAGGAGCGTCGGGCTTCGGACCCTGAGCATTGATTGCGTGATCCAAGCGCGATTCGCGACTGGGTTTTGGATTCGCAGGGTAGGGTCTACGGACATTCGTGAAAGGGAAAGAGAGAGAAGAGCGCACTAGTCTAGCGGTTGAGCGCAGAAGAGTAGTGGACACCCCTTCCGCTGGTCTAACACGTGTGAGCAACGGATCTGGAACGTATTTTCGCTCCGGGCAAGGGATAAAACCGTAGGTTTTAGCCGTCGCGTGCGGCAGTGGATATAACGGCGACGAAGCAAGGAGGGAGAGATTTCGAGTTGTATGACTGAACTCTGTTTTCGGACTGGGAACGTCCGTGGGTGAGCAGTTGAGACGGGATCTATATAGAACCGACATAAAATAGGTGGCTAGCTAGCAGGTGACAGGCGTTGGTTTGTAGGCCCTGGTGCGCTAACGACGCCAAAGAGTTATCTCGCCGTCGTGTCCACGGTACCAGCAGCGTCCGTACAGGGGGTTGAGCTCTAAGTCTCAAGCGGCTTTCAAGCTTGTCTTCGCTTGTCAGGTCGACCTCTGTGAGACGCGAGTTCTCTTTGTCTCCGGGCGCCCGCTCGCATGGTCGTGCACGGATCGTAGGCTGTCACGGGGTCGTTTTGTGTCCGGGGTCTCGCACGCGGTGCTCGGTCCGAGGGTTCGCGGCTAACGGCGTCCGTTGGCTACGGG
>MEJB01000006.1:10209986-10227547 GCA_001752375.1 Rhazya stricta
ATTCAAGTGGGGAAAGGGAGTAAAATGTAAAGTTCGACTACTAATCGGGCTATTATGTTCGCCTCTTAGCCCGAATCTCGTCTGGAACTAAAAGGACCGCAACCAAGAATCATTTATAAATAAATAAGTTACCTAAATCAGTCTATTAACATTAGAAAAACAAACAAATAACTAAATAAGAAAGTATTCAAATAAAAGAAAATTAATATTATTTACGCAATTTGAAAAAAACCACTTACTTAAACCAACCCTCAAACCGGTTAATTTTTACCACTACATTCTATAAACACTTCAATGGTCATAACTCAAAGAGCTAAAGAACAAAAACATGTTTTGTTCAACATATACGTATCATAATATCTATCTATTAAGCGACAAGGATGTCTTTATTAATAATAAAATAACACATCCAATCTCGCACTTCTCATTCCCACAATCGTAGGATATCCAAATCTCAAAGAATTGACTGCACAGTATCAAAACCATAGGCTCGAATCTTCGAATTTTTCACTAAGATATTTGAAATATTTATATATAATTATATATTTATATTTATTTATTATTTATTTATATATACACCACACACACACCACACACGCGCACGCACACCCACGAGGAAAAACTTACCATATGACCCAATAGTCAGTACGGCGATCGGTAAAAGGAGGGCCTGGTAGAACATTCAATAACAAACAAATTCAATAACTAACTATACCATTACAAATAGATAATTTTCATGGATGACAAAGAAATACAAACCTTAAGAATAACATATTATTAGAAAGAATCAAAATCAATTACAGGCATGATGAGCAAGTTTTCGAGTTCTTACTCGCACAGTCAAGGTCTCGCTCTCTTGTTCGGTTATGGAGTTGTGACGAATTCTTTGAGGTTTACTGGTACCTTCCGATACGTTCCGCTACGACGAAAACTCCTTTGAAACATTATGGGGGCTTAAAAAGGAAATAATTTAACAATCTAAACCACACTTTAAATATCGGGTTGACCAAAACCCTGCACATTAAAATCCGATCCGAGCAAAACACTCGGATTAATAAAATAATTCTGCCTTCTTAACACCTTGTACATAGGGCAACCGGGGATTGCCAAAACCCGGGAAATATCAGATAAATTAGTCCAATCGGGGCCTTCACTTGGAAATTGACCCTTTACCTTTGGTTAATATACCATTTTAAGCCAAAAACCAATTAGAACTTATGTTATTAAAGAGTATTTAAAAGTTGCCAGGGGGGGTTCAACGCTGAATTTTTTTTTTTTATTTTTGATTTTATGTTTAGTTTTTTTTTTGTTTTTTATTGTATTTTGTCATTTTGTGACGATTTATTATTGTTATTATTATTTTTGATTATTAGGTTATGTTATTTATTTTCCATCATTTTTCGTTTATTGTATGGTCTATTGTCTTCTTCTCTTGTTTTTTTTTTTCTCTCTTCGTGCTCCTATCTCTCTTTGTTGGTATTCGTGGGTATTGTATGTTTGTGTTATGTAGATAGGAAAGATAGAAGAATCTTTTGTGTGTATGGAGTTAATGGTTATTTAGTAGGTTATATTTGTGAGTGTATGCGGCGTCTTGCAGCTCTTCTTACGTATGGTTTTTTTGGCTATACCTTTAGTAGTTATTGAGTGGATTGTGAGTATGTTGGTTTCTGTTTCCGGCTGGGAAGTGTCAGGATGACAGGAGCGCCAAAACGGGAGGGAGCGGCGGCAAGGGCTTTAAGCCGGGTCTGTTTCGGCGCTGCTCGGACCGCAGCGGGTGGCGGAGACGGAGGAGGCGCGTTGACTGCGCCGAGACAGCTATCGACCGGTAACCGGAGGGCGGAGATGTAGGGGAGGGGAGGTGGGCTGGCTGTGATGAGAGAGGCCACAGAAGGGAAAGGTGACAGGTGTCGCATAGGCCTCAAAATCCTCGTTCCTAGCCTAGTAGTTTTGATTGGCTGTATTGAGTTAGCTGTTTTTTCTATTGCGAGTAGTTTTTGTCCTTGGCTACATTGTTTGTGATTGTTTGTTTTTTGTCTCGTTTGTATGTGGTGATTTTGTGGGCGTGTCGTAGTTGGTTAATCGGTATCGAGCGTCGTTCTTGTCGAAATGTGTCTTGCTTTATTTCTGGCGACGGTGGGGGGGTAGTTAAAGAAGGAGGGAGACGGCAGCAGCGAGGGAGGGTCTAAGGACCAATCAGGGGGGGTGGCGAAGCCGAGTCTAGAAGCCGGAGACAAAGAAAGACACGGCACCCAGCGGCCAAAATCCGCGATGGCAGTTGGTCAGGCGGCACAGCGACTTTTTGAGCTATCCTCTGGTTACCACCCCCTGGTCAACTCTGGACAGAGGACCGGGTCCTCACCTCCGCCCGTGTCGGTTTCACGGGTTTGGGTTGTAAATCTCAGTAAGTAAATCCCATGCATGAATGCTATGACATGCATTGTTTATGATTAAATTCAAATATTTCATTTCATTTAACTTTACTATAGTTTTCCATTTCTAACGTGAGCTCACTTGGTATATTGTATGGTTATTAAGCTCTGCAGTGGGTAATTATTATTTGAAACCAAATAAGTTTTTTATCGATAGCACCGCAAAGCGGTTAAAATTTGCTTCACATTTACCTTCACATTCACCTCACAAAGAGGTTAACTTTTACTTTTATTTTCACCCTACAAAGATAAGTCAKGTGCACCRAGCACCCCATGCCCATTCCCACTCACATATTTCATGGCTTAGGCTTACAACCATTTTTTCCATATCAACATCATGAACATGCAATTTGCTCAGAAGATTGCACAACATGATAGTGAGATACATGTTCATATAACAACAACAAAGTTATAGTCTAATACGTAAACAAATAGTATTTCCCGTACTTGAAAGAACGCCATAAACTCATATTACATTTACCGTAGAAATTCCATATTCGATTAAAATGGAAGTAAGTTTACATACTTGAACTCCTTAATGGAATAGATTTTACTTTAAATTACAAACGGAGTGCCTTGACTGCCTGCAACATCAATGTGCCAGATAATATCCTAATTTCATTATGAAAAGAATATTCTAGCATAAATCATCCAAAATAAATAAATTTTAGAACTAACATAGAGACATTCATAGTATTAAGAATGTGAAAATAAAACTCTAGAATACTGGTTGGCTGGCGCCGCAGCTAAACCTCCCAACATTTTTCTCTTTTTTTTTTTTTTTTCCCCTCTTTTTTTGCCATTTGCTGGTTGGCTGGCGCTGCAGCGCTAACCTCCCAACATTATTATTTTCATACTTCAAGAAATAGATTCCCGTAACTCACACTGAGCCTAAACAAACCAACAACAAAAAGAATAAAGGATTTAAACAAACTGCAGTTTATTAAGAATCACACACAAATACAATTTAGCAAATCTTGAACCCATAAACAACTAAAAAAACCAATACTATGCCAAAGAATGTTGACGCAAATAAGCTCTTGTAGAGCAGTATTGAGCTATGTTTTACCCAAATACTTATTCTGCTATTTTAGGTTTTGTTCCTCATCACATTTTATTCTCTTTACTATTCGATTGTGATATTATTTGATTTCTCCCTTTTTAATTATCCAACTTATGCTGAATACACTTTGATCTAGTRATGCCATTTTCAGCAATCCTATTTTCTTCATCTCATAGTATCCTAGAATTTCTTATCATACCCTCTTTTAATGCTCACATAGATATTGGAACTTACAACGCTTTAACTCCTAAACTATCTTTGTTTTCTTGTATCAATCTGCCCTACGCATTTCTATAGCAGAATCCACACAATTAACCAAAAATATATTCCACACAATTAACCAAAGATATATAAAGGAACTACTATATTCCCAAATTCAATATCACAGCATACACATAAGCATCATAAACACCGAGTAAAGGGAGTTAGAAACTCATCTTCTGTTACAAAACCTTTTGCAGTTAACGACCTAGACTATTCTTCTTGTTCATCTCCCTTTTCTTAAATTCCAGAAACTCCCACACAAAGTTCTTTCTCTTCTTCTTCTTCTTCTTCTTCTTCTCTCTCTGTCTCTCTCTCACAGACGCTCCAAAGGTCAAGAATCGCAGCTCTCTCTCTCTCTCTCTCTCCCCCTCTTATTCCTGTAGCACCAAAACTCAGGAGTTGCGGCTGGGTTCCTCTCTTTTCTTAATCTCCTAAAATGCACTAAAAAAGGTCAAAAGTTGCGGCTCCATCTTTCTTTCATTTTTTTTTGTTTTTTCTGACTTTGACTTGGGCCATATTAAAACCTTGGGCCATGTTAAACCTAATTAGGCTGAGGTTTATGGATTCCCTTCAGGCCGAGACCAAAATCCATATAAAGCTTTGAATTTTGGATAAAAAGAATGGCTCTAGTGGACTTTACTGAAATTAAGTTAACCAAGTACTATAAACTCTGAATTAAATTAAAGTAATAAAATTTCATTATTAATAAACAAATTCACCCAATGATGCAACAAATGGCTATAATAAATAAGAAAAATAAATAATTGACTTTCTACTTGACACACCAATCATTTTGGCTTCAAGTCCTTCCGCTGCAAAACAAGTAAAATTCTAACAATCACAATAATAGATTAAATAGTGAATAAGATATAAATTATATAATTATATAAAATTTATAAAAATGAAAATATTAATTATTGGCATTACAATATTCATTGTTTTTCTTAATATATATATATATTATTGAACTGTATTTTTTCTTATTCAATAAAACTGTATTAATTTTTTACTTATTCTTTTTATTTCAGATTATATATTAGGTAATTTAAATGATTTTAATTGTTATTATTTTTCTTATTCATCAATATTATGTGAATTTTTAATGTAGTTACTTATTTTGATTAGGAAATTTTCAATAGTTGATATATGTTTAATTCATATTTAATTTAATGTATTTGTATTGTAGTMGCTAATTTTAAAATAATTATACTTTAGTCCCTAATGTACGTAGAATTACCAATAGGTCCCTGAATTTAATTGGAGAATTTGAAATATTCGATATATGTTTATTYCGTACAACTAATTTAAATGAGTACTTAGAATTAGTGTTAGAACTCCTAATTACATTAGTAAATTTTWAATTGGCAATATATCTTGATTGGATGCAGAAGTTACATGTATTTGAAGTGTAGTCTCTAATTTTGGAATATTTACACTTTCAGCTCCTAAAATACATAGAATTACCATAGGCCCATGGATTAAATTAAAATTATAAAATTTTGAAATATTTGATACTTGTTTTTACCATGCAACTAACAAAAATGTAATTGYAGTGTAGTACTAATTCTAAAATAATTGCACTCGAAGCACSTATAAAATTACTAAGATGCCCTTGAATTACAACAGGAAATTTTTCAGTAGATAAATGTTTATCCTATGTCTAATTTAAATGTATTTGTAGTGTAATATCGAATATTTGAGGAATTATATTTTAGGCCCCTAAAGTACGTAGAATTCGCAATAGACCCTAAATTACCTAAAAGATTTAAATAGTCAATAGATGTTTACTCAATGCWTAATTTAAATGTATTTGAAGTGTAATCTCTAATTTTTGAATTATTTCACTTTAGGCTCCTACATTACGTAGAATTACCAATAGATACTTTAATTAGCAATAGACCCTGAATTACCTAGAAATTTTTAAATAGTCCATATGTATTTATTCAATGCATAATATAAATGTATTTAAAGTAATCTCTAATTTTTGAATAATTCCACTTTAGGCTCCAATTACCAATAAATACTTTAATTAAACGAGAAAATTTAGAATATTTGATATATATAACTAATTTAACATTTCAATTGATACCCCTACTTACTACAATCTTTTTTTTTATTTTACATTTTAATATTAAAGGGCCAAAATCATCTGTGAGGTAAAAAGACCAAGTTAAAGCATTCCTTTGAAATTCTTTTAATTAAAATCATAAAATATATTACACATCTGAATAATTTTCATTCACATACAAACTTCTACTAAAGAATATCTCAATATTTTTTACTAGTTTTATTTTTATTTTGCAATTATGGCAATGATATCTAAAAGACAAATAGTAATATATACTTTAGCGGTTAAAGATACAAAAAGACCTAAATTTTGTGATTGAAAATATAATAAACATATAAAAAAACAAAAGCTTGAAATTAAGGGTAAAATATGAACATTAAATGGCCTTGTGTTAAACGAACTTAACTTAAAATAAGTTTAAGAAAAAAGTCAATTTTTAAGAATTTTACAATCTAAAGAAAAGATGAGGTTTACTCAAGAAAAAAATTGAATAATTATTTATAGAGCGAGAAAGAGGAAATTCGATAATAAAACGTGTTTTCTATTAAAAAGAAAAGAAATCATTATTATTTTTAAACATGCAAAAAATGGATTCTTCCTATTCTCGAAGTAAAATGCAACTTTGCTTTGTTTTTCCTTTCCTCTTTCCTTTTCTCACAAAAATATGAGTAAACTTATTTTTTCATTTTCTATTATAGTTTTTTTCACATATTCCCCTCTTTTTTTTTTTCGGTATTATTTTCCTTAGCCACCAAGGAAAGAAAAGTTTTCCGAGAAAAATATTTTTCCCTTTTCCACATGAAAATCCTTGAAMCAAATTGGGCCTAATTGTTCACGAATTTCATACACCCTTTCCCCATAGGATTGATAATATATTAGAGGTTTATTCTTCTAAATTTAAAATATATAATTTTAACTTTTCTTTTTATAACTTTAAAAAAATTAAAATCAGTTTCATTTAAGGCCATGTTAGGAGAACACACTCTAGGCTACTAGCTTAAAGTGGTTATCTTCAGCGAACCATATATTTGGATTATTGAATCCCCTTGTCCACCTTAATGTACTGTCTGCCACTTTGCCAGATTTTCCTCTTAATGCAATGGGCCCCTTTTATTCCGGAAAAATATTTAACCTATTTCACTTGTTTTTCCTCTCAAGAAAAAAAAAATTTACTTAGATTGGAGCCGTCCACCTGAAACGTGGCCCCTCTGATTCTCAAGTCTCTCTTGCATTCTTCGGTCCTATTTCTCTTTCTCGTCTCCTGATGGAGGATAATAAAATCCACCAATTACCAGCTGACACGAGAGTAAACCCAGCCCAAAATTCAGATCCCGGCAAGGATCCACCACCTGCAAACGACGGAGAGGAGCTCAAAACCAAAGGCCCAGATACAGTTCGGGTGTCGAAGAGGAGAAAAAGCTGCCCAATTGCTCTAGAGAAGTGCGAAGCTATCATCAATTCCAGCTTTTCTTTCAATTTTGACCCCAATTTTTGCAGCGGCGCTACCACTCCGGAGGTCACTCCGAAGTTTGGGTCATTCAATTTGGAGGCGCCAAAGACGGCGGCGGAAATTGTAGTGAAGATTGAAGAGAAATCAGAAGAAGACGAAGAAGAAGAAAAAAATCAAGTTATCAAGAAGAGGAAAATTGTTGACATTTCCGTTGATGGCATTAAAAGTGCAGATTAGATGAAGGAATTAAGATCGACTATTTTCTTTGCAACTCTTTTKCCCCTTAATGTATGACCGACACTRAAATCAATCAAGATTTTTTAGGCTCGATTCTTTTTGCTGTTCTAAGGCAAATTTTTATTTGTAATTTTTTAAATCATTGAAAATGTGTTTTTTATAAATTTTTAAAATTTTTTAATTTAAAATTAAAACAATTAAAATATTATTTTAAATATTATTTTAAACTTTTAAATAAAATATTTCTTTATAATTAAGGATGCGAGAAGTACGTTTTTTATTTATTTTTAGTAAATATTTATTTAAAAATTAATATATTAATTATAAATAGATCATTAAAATAATTAAATATTTTTTTTGTCCAAAATTTTAATTATACTTATTTTTCAATTTTTATTTTTAAAAATAATTTTCAATAATGATCAATTGAACGCATTTTAAGTAAATTCATTCAAAATAGAAAATTAAAAATATTTTTAAAAATAAAAACTTTCAAATAAAATGCAAACAGAGCGTAACTTTATTGAGATTACTTATTTTACTAACTTTACTTTCAAAGATTGGAAGTAAACAATGAGTTGCAAATAAAAATTTTTAAGATTTAATAAAATAAAAATTTCAAGATTTAATGGAGAAATCAAGAGAAAAGAAGAAAGTTAGTGTTGACGTTGATTAATGAAATTTAGCAATTTGGGATGATTGGTAAGCGAATTGGTAATTTAATATGAAATTTTATTTCAAGACAAAGTCTCACGTTYGAACATATCATACCATATTAAGAAAGATTTAGACTAGACATTCTTTTGAGTATAATTAGACCTTATAGATACAATTTGATTTGGATTAAAATTAATTTCACCRATTTRAAAATATCAAATGATCTATTATTAATATTTTAAAAATATATCTATAACTATCTCTTCAACTATCCCCTGCTCGATATCAACTTTCATTGATGTGCAGATTTTGAGTATTGATTAATAAAATTAAATGAAGTCCTGATGTAATAGCCTAAGAGTAATGTTCYAGAACATCTATTACSTATGAGAAAAAGATCAACATGGCTTTCTCTTTGAATAACTAATAGAGGAGGAGGACAATATTATTTTAATGATTACAAGATGAAGATTTGCACGAATAATACCTATATTAAAAATAAAATATTATTTCTAATGCAAACAAAAATAAATACTATATTCTGATTAGAAATCAGGACATTAACATTAACAATTATTAATTAGTATATAAGCAAAAAGAAGCCACGAGACACAATTGAGTTGCACGTGGATTTTCATACTTTTGCCCCGTTATAAATAATTGATGCATGCCTTACGGTAAAAGGCTAGTGAACGGACGTGTCCACAGGTCAGTGGSCGTTCAAATGCCTCTGAATTACTCGTGTTCTAAAAGCATATCCAATATTAGGATGTTTATACTATTAAAAGATTGTGGGGTGATAGCTAATAAATAAAATGTTAAAATAAAATTAAATAAAAAACATGATTTAAACGGAAAACAATGCAACCTACTATTTCGTTCCTGAACTCTTCAAGAACAAAATTCTTTGCTCCCCAAATAATCTTCTCAAATTTGGATATCTTCAAATTATTTTGCCTCTCTTATTTAGAGCTCTCAAGAACAAAGCTTTTCTGTCTCTTTCAATGAAAAAGACCTGGCAAGGGGAAGAAAACGAGGAGRAGAGAAGCACAACAAAAATTACAAGAAGATGAAAGGTGAATACTTAAAAGTCCCTTTATTCTTTTGTGGGGGAKTATTGACTATGATCTCAAGACTATAAAATAGAGCAAAGAACCCAATTTGCTTAGGGTAGTGGGGTGGTTCCGCATGGTCGGAGTTGATGTTGTAGTAGTGCACCGCTGTATTTGTATTTTCATTGAACGTGCGGTARTCTATTTTTTTTTTTTTTTTAAGAATGTTGAACGTGATCATCGTATGATGTTATGATGCTTCAGAATCCTTTTTATTCTCATCTGTCATATCCTCTGCTTTTTTTTAACTTCAATATATTCAATATATTATAATTCGAAGTACATATAATAGCATTATTTGATAGAAAATCAATCCCTCAAAAAACATATAACATATAAATTCTTAATTTTTTCCCCTTCAATATTTTTTAACATATAATTTTTACTCAACAGGCTCATGTTACAAGAAATGTCATCGCCAAACTATAAATCAGACTCCACCAGTGGATCATCAAGCAAAGACTTACTTTAATTAAAAGATTATTCAACRAATTATCAAGAGATGATACTTTTTTTGAGAAAACGAACATGATGTGGTTCAAATTGGTATAGTTCATGTTTCCATGATAATTCTTACATTTCGTTAGCCAACAAAAAAACATCCTCACGATGGGTCAAGAACTAATGTACACTATATTATACCAGAACATTTTCAACGTCGATTTCGACTGATGTTGAACTATTCACATAAATATTTCAAGCAGTTGAGAATTATGATRATTATTTTACATAAAAGGTTGATGCAGTTGGAAACATGGAGTTGAGTCTTTTACGAAAAGTTGCAGCTGCAATACACATGCTTGCGTATGGTTGTGCAGCTGATTTCCTTGATGAATATGTTCAAATTAGTGAGAGCACTGCAATTGAAAGCTTGAAGCGATTCTCTGATGCGATAATAGGATTGTTTGAAGAAAGGGATTTAAGAAAGCAAATATATATGATATTGCAAGTCTACTAATAGAAGGTGAGGCTCAAGTTTCAGTTATGCTTGGTAGTTTAGATTGTATGCACTGGCATTGGAAGAATTGTCTGACTACTTGGCATGGAACACATACTAACGATTTTAATAAAATTCCAATTCTTATTCTAGAGATTGTAGCCCCACAAAACTTATGGATTTGGCATGCATTCTTTGGCATGGCTGGTACTAACAATGATGCTACTACTGTTCTTGATAAATCTCCATTCTTTGATGATCTTGTTAATGATATTACACCACATTGTGACTTTGTAGTACAGGATCATCACTATAATATGGAATATTACCTACCTGATGGTATTTATCAGCAATATCCAGTCTGATCTTAAACAATCTCCCAACCATCTTCTATAAAAGAGAAATTATTTGCAAAAAACACTAGGAATTCCTGCGAAAGAATGTGAAATGAGCATTTGCAGYGGTACAAAATCGTTGGCATATAATCAAAGGTCCAGCACGTATGTAAAGTGCAAAAGATTTGGGAAAAATAATGAAAATATGCATTATCTTATACAATATGATTATCGAGAGTGAAAATAGTCTCGGCATTAGTCCTGAAAGTTGGCAGCCAAAGAGAGATGATCAATTGAAGATGTTACTTTAGAGCATGATTTTACCTATCTTGAGTTAAAAATGAATAGTCGAATGAGAAAAATACAAGACAAAAGGGTGCAAAAGGATTTACAGCTTGATCTCACCAACCACTTGTGGGAACTATATGATGGTCATCCAGTTGATTGATGACTTCTTTTAATTTTGAGATGATTTTTGTTATCATAGAAGGGATATCATAAGATTAATTAGATCTCTAGAGTAAAGATTTGGTAAAATTGCAATAAACATGCCCAGGAAAAACAATCATATCTCAAAGACAGCAATAACTTGGAAGGCACGATCCCACTACACAGCCAAAATATCACATGAAAAACCTTCAAAACTAATCTCAAAGTAAAATTCCTGAAGCATTTAAGAAATACAGTTCATATTTGATGCTTAAAATGCTTTAAAAGCTGATTACAACTGCAGTTCCCCCTGAAGCATTCCTTTATTTGTAAGGGTATATAAGCATTTGAGAGCTTGTTCATGTTTAACTAATTAGTGCAGATCCAACCTGAATCCTTTGAAAAAGTGCTATATCTAATGCTTATTTATATCCAATGGAAGATATCTAGGACAATAGAGATCARCTATCAGAATCCACAAGCACAAACTATCTAGGATAAAGAGCGAAGTTTGGCAAAGAGAAAAACTTCATATTTACAGTCATCCAATGAAAGAAAATCAAGAACCATTGACAAAAATATATTCCTCCTTAATGAAATCAATTGTACCAAAATCAATAAAAAACTGGAGTGCCTAAAAAAATCTGTTATACTTAATATACTAATTTMGGAAAGACCATCATTCTCCTATTCTTTCAATATTTGTGCCTGCATGATTTCATAAGAAGTACGAACTGATGTCTATAGCTTGCTTAGGTTTTGGTTCGTCATGGGATTCTGCTCTCACCTCCTTTGATCCTTCATCTTCATTATATGAGCTTCCTCCTTCAACTTCTGAGCCTTCTCCTTTAATTCTATCATTTTTGTTTTTTTTTTTTTTAGTACTTGCTCTCATAACTGAAATTCTTTCTGTTCGTTATCTTTTCTCAACTCCAAGCTAGCTAGATTGAAGTTAACCTGTTCCTCTAAAGTGCATTGCAGCTTGATCAATGCATCCACCATATCTTTTTTCTCATTTAACTTCCGCTTTTTCTTTTTGAAATTTGTTCTTTCTTGTGGGCGCCCAACAGCTTCGGAGTTAATTCCTCTAGATGTTRTAGGATCTTCGCCGATACTAGTTAAAGACTCCTCTATTGTTGGTCAGTAGCCGTTATCAGAATTTTGTTTGCTTGGTAAGCCTGTCTTGTAAGCTTTTTTGAACATGATTTCGGATTCTTCATCAAATGAACATATTTGAATTGTGTACCATTACAATCCTGATATGAACGCAATGTTTTTATCATGTACATACAACAAATGAAGTACATTAAATTAAATGACAAGTGATTACTAGACTCATGTTTAGTAATAATTTTATTTGTAAAACAACTGCTATACCTTCAAAGAACGAGAACAGAAATATATATAATGTTATAATTTCAAGATAAGATAAGACTCTCACCAAGTCCTCTAAGTTTATATCACTTTGTGGATGTCATTCAACACTCTTATAATGTGCAATGAATTTGTTTACTGCAGCTTATATTTTGGACGAATGACATTGTMGGCTGTTGTTGTTTCTAGTTGTTTTGTGTTCAACCCCCATTTTTTCCTTCCAAACTTCTAGAATGCGATTCCACATAGCTGTACAGTTTTGATTATTACCCACATCGGAATCCATAGGAATATACARCCATGCCTCTGTTAAAGCAACATCCTCTTCTTTACTCCAATCTTTTTTAGCAATTGCAGGTTGAGAGATATTGGAATTTTGGATGTCCTTAGCTCTCTTATTCGGTGCCTTGATTGAATCACAAATTTGGGCSCTGCCAACAAGAGTATTGAACAGCTTTTGGAAGGCGAATCTAGGTTCCTTATGTTGTTCAAAATGGACAGGATATGTCCCATTCGTTGGATTAAAGTGATAGATAGACAGAATGAATCGGAATGTTTAATGAAATAACTTGGTTCAATTCTGTGATGGCATGCTGTAATTGGAAGGTTGTTGGCTACATGAAAGGTTAACCGACTCTTATGATTCCATCTACGGCATATGTCTACACAATATAAAAATCCACGTTATYTCCAAAGGTTAACTCACCTAAGAATTGCARACTCAAAAGCCACAAAAACAATAAGAAGTCATTTCAARCAAGTAAGAGAAGAATTTACTTACGTAGGACGATAATTTGTAACATCACATAAAAAGGAGGCTACGAAGYTATATAATATAAGAATTGGCTACTAATGYGTTAAGCAAGGAAAAGTTGGGAAACAATCAGATTATAGGGGAAAGGAATGATGCTGTACARAGTGCTGAGCAGGGCCGTGAACCGTAACTTACTGTGAAGAAAAAAATGAGGGAAAAAGGAAGAAAGGCAACAAATTTTGTCAATCTATAATACAAAGATGAACAATATGAACTTTTCAATATTCCATTGACTTAGCACTGAGAAAAAAGGACATTTACAGGTATTTATATTGTAAAAAAAATTCTAATAACCAAATGCTGAAGAAAATACAATTTCCTCCTAAAGACATAATTCCCTTTTCTCTATCTTCTCTTATAAACAAGGGACTTTACCTTTAATTATCCCTTCTTCGCTCCCAKGTTTTTCTGCTATCAAACATGTTCTAGATGCTTGGATATGCTGGATAACTGTTATCAAAAGGGCAGACTATCAGGAGTAATGCTGCTGATTTGAAATGCTCAATAAGCCAGGTTGTCTAGTACTTACAAGTCAGATAAAATTGTAAAAAGTCCCAGTAACTTGGACCTCAACCATTATTTGAAGCTCTATTAATGTTTCCTAAGTCTCTAACTAGGTGAAAATCATTTCAATCTTTGTTAAGAAAAACTAGGCATTATGTCTGAGAAAAATAATCATGCGACTCTTTTTCTTCTTGCAGGGAAGATTCAACTGATAAGAGCAGGAGAGAGTGTGAAGAATATTTCTATTTATGAGATCCCCAAGTTTCTCCCTTCTGTAATTTTGCCATAAATGAAGWTATTTCTTCGTATGTCCTAGTTACCTCAGTGCTATTACAAAGCCTCTAGTCATCCTAGCTGTGCTTCCAAGAGTTCATGATAATTTCCTTTTGGGAACTTCTAAATAAAACTAAATTAGTATTGAGTAATTACCAAAAGACTCTAGGATTAAATCCTTGTGAATTCCAGCAATTAATTAAATGACCAAAGTACAGATGCACTTAAAAGTCTAAATAAAGCTATAAACTAAATTGTGTCAGCTCCTTATCACCATGGACATCTCCCGTCAGACCAGAATTTATTCTTCTTTACATGAGAAGGGTTGGGTTTGTGTCTATGCTTCAAAAGGCTATAATTCTTGCCTGAGCATTTGATAGCTTCTCTATCACAAAGTTTAACTTTAACTGTGTATATTGGTGAGATAGCATCGAAATAACTCCATTAATGAAGTTGTAGCAACAAAAAGCTTAGATGATTAGTAACATCACATAGAATAATTGAGTGGGCAACAACTCTTGTCTATCTATAATATAAGAATTGATTACTAGAACCGAGGGGGAGGGGACAGATCTATATGTAGAACAGAAGTTCTTAAAAGAAGTTGAGTGTTGGGGTTAGCGGTGGGAGCTAATGAGCAAGCCTGCAACACTCTACTCTATTGAAACCATAGTTCTGTTGATGAGCAATCTTTCTAAGTGAATTTTGCACTTATAACCACTTGTGACTCGTGCAATAGATCTTTCTTTAGTGACAAGTAAGGAAAAAGAAAAGAGAACAAAAAAACCGCAATTTCAAAACAATAGAAGAAATTTGCATTCAGGAATTGAGCTTTTCAAGCTGCAAAGTTTCATAACTAGGTTCCTTCCTATTTCTCATTTTCCAACATTCCAAAACCTTTATCATTTTTTTTTCTCTGTTTTCTATTTCTTTTGTCCGATAAAACAAAAAGGATCGCACTCTTAATTTGTTAGAAATATAGTGATTTCTTATTATTGCCTTTGTGAATAGAATTACAAATATATATACACAAAGTTACTTCTCCTATGCTAAAGCTATCACATATAAAGGTAATTATATATAATCTATATACTTAAATATAATTAATATTCTTATATACGATCTATATACTAAATGATTAAACAATATTTACTTTCATATCCAAGCTATCACATATATATGATCTTCCTATCCAATATTTACTTCCTATACTAAATATAATCATATCTCATATATGATCTATATACTAAATATAATAATATCCTAACACCCTCCCTCAAGTTGGAGTATGAAGATTACAAATGCCTAACTTGCGTAGTAAAGCGTCAAAACGCTGCATCCCAAGAGGCTTGATAAAGAAGTCAACAAGCTATGATGCGGTGGAAATGTGAGAAGCAACAATAGTCCCATCCTGAATTGCATCCCCAACAAAATGGCAATCAACTTCAATATGCTTGGATCGCTCATGGAACACCGAATTATGAGCAAGGTGTAAAGCAGACTGACTATCACAGTATACCGGAATAGAACTAGCAGAAGAAACACCAAGACATAACAATAATCCCTTGTGCCACTTCAACTCATAAGTGACAGCAATATTCAGCTTCAGCAGAGGAAAGCGAAACTGTCTTCTATTTCTTGGTCTTCCAGGATACTGGAGAACCACCAAGAAACACCAACTATCCAATAATAGATCGACGAGTCAAGGGACAACTAGCCCAATCAGAATCACCCCGGCCAGAAAGTGCCAAATCGGAATCAGAACGCAATAAGATACCCTGACCCGGAGAGTTTTTCAGATACCGCACCACTCTGAGGCCGCATTCCAATGATCCTGTCTCGACTTTTGCAAAAACTGAGACAATATATGTACGGAATAAGCTAAATCAGGTCGCGTATATGATAAATAAAGAAGACGACCAATCAACTGCCTGTACTGCCCGCCATCTGCGAGTTCAGGACTGGTGGATTCACCCAACTTATGATTCTATTCCATGGGAAAACCAACAGGTCTCCTGCCCAGCAAACCACATTCTGAAATGATATCCAAGGTATACTTCCGCTGAYACAGATATATACCCTCARAACTYTGAGCCACCTCAATRCCCRGAAAGTACTTGAGAACTCCTAGATTCTTCATGTGAAAACAAGCACTTAAGTAATCCTTGAAAGCAGMCAAGGCAACAGAATTATTACTTGAGATAATCAACTCAWCAATGTGAATCAACACATGCAACCTTATATCACCTCGTACATAGGAGAAGAGAGAGTAATCTGAGTAAGAGTTACGAAAGCCATAAGAACGCAAAGACGAAGCAAGTTTAGCAAACCAACAACGTGGTGCTTGTTTCTGTCCATACAAAGACTTATGCAAACGACACACCTTKCCTGCTACACCATGCTCAAAACTTGGAGGAGTTTTCATCTACACTTCTTCCTGCAGATCTCCGTGCAARAAGGCATTGAGAACGTCYATCTGGTGCAACTCCCAACCACRGASAGCAACCACYGCCAGAAATGCTCGAACTGTAGACATCTTTGCCACCGGAGCAAAGGCATCGAAAAAATCAATCCCCTCTATCTGATGGTTACCAAAAACGACGAGTCTTGCCTTCAATTGTTCCACACTACCATCAGATTTATACTTGATCTTGTATACCCACCTACTACACAATGCTTTCTTGCCAGCCGATAGATCAACCATACTTCATGTCCCGTTGTCCTCTAAAGCACGAATCTCAGATTTCATAGTGTCACACCAACCAGTATCCCGCATTGCCTGACGATAGGACCTAGGCTCAATCCTTGCAGTAATAGCAGCAAGAAAACCACGGTGCACACTAGAAAATRTATCATAAAAAATGTGTCAGTAGAGGAGTAAGGTGATGTAGCGGGGAGAGGTAGACTCGAATGCTGAACAATATGAAGAACATAATCTTGCAAATGTGGAGGAGGTGCTCGCTCAYGCCTTTCCCTACCTAACTCCGCCTCCGTAGGTGCTACAACAACTTCAGCAGGAGAACTCACTTCCTCAGTTACTGCAGCATCCACCTCGGGGGTAGCAGTCTCAGCTTCAGCAAGGGATTCTGCAGTCTCATCATCACTGGTTACAGGGAACCCGACAGTAGATGCAACGACCTCCACTGTCGTGCCAATCGGCTCATCCAAACCAAAGAATTCATGCCCAGCACAATTTACACCACTAGACTCYGAAACCAACTCAGGAGAAGCACCAATACCCGGAAACTCAGTCTCATAAAAAGTAATATCCCTTGAAACAAAACAATCACGAGTCTCTAAATCAAACAACTTCCAACCTTTCTTATCTAAAGGATAACCCACAAAAATGCACTTTCGACTACGACTAGTAAATTTATCCATACGAGACTTTAAATCAAATGCATAACAAAGACAACCAAATACCCGTAAATGATCATACGAAGGGGGAGAATCATAAAGAATCTCATATGGTGATTTAAAGTCTAAAATCCTAGAAGAAGTACGATTGATTAAATAACAAGCACTAAGCACACACTCACCCCAAAATTCAGTAGGTAGGTGTCCCTGAAACATCAATGCCCGAGCAACATTAAGAATATGACGGTGCTTTCACTT
>MEJB01000006.1:10229663-10247178 GCA_001752375.1 Rhazya stricta
GTGATTGTGTGGAATGTTAATGTGTTCATATCATGTATCACTTTTATGTCAAATGATATGTTATTATGTTTCATATCTTGTACTATTTGTCGAATGTTATGTTATATAAGATTGTATGTAATTCATGTAATGAGCATGTAGTTAGAATTCTACATCACATTTGGCATGAGTCTTTCACACACTTAGAAGGTGAAGGGTTTAGGAAATRGAATTTTAAAGGAAAATGTTAAAGTTTTGAAAATGTTAAAGTTTTCGAAAAGGAGTATAAACCTAGCGACAAAAGATATGAGTGAAAAATGGGGCGTGGGGGACCCGCGCACCCGACCCTACCTTCTTAGAGGGGAGGTAAGAATGGAATGTTCACCTCCTTGGAGGTGAAAGTATGGAAGTTAAAAGAAATGTAAATTTTAACCGCTTTGCAGTTCTACCGGTAGGAATGGAATCGGATTCCAAATAAGATGGCCCACTGCAGAGCTTAGTGGCTAGGTGTTACACTCTATTGAGCTCACGATTGAAAGGAAATGGAATGTTTTACTGTAAGTGAATTTTGAAGGAAATGTTTTGTAACAAGATTTTGAAAAGGGAATGTTTGGAAAGTTTTTTATTTAAAAGGCGAAATCTTAACATTTCATGATATATAGGACAGGTTGATACATTCATGCATTGAGGTTACTTACTAGGCTTTTTAGCTCATTTCTTTTTCTAATGTTTCATTTCAGATRATATATAACCAGATGGGCGAGAAGGTCGCTTGTGGGCGAGCTATGATACCCGAGAACACGTTTCAAACTTATTTTATATAATAAGATGATTATATTTTTTGAATGGTTTAAATTCTTGAGGCTTTCGCTATTTTTTTTTTTTTGAATAAATGTTGGGATAGTGAGGATTTGTTAAAACACATTTTTGACTCTTTTGGGTGTTGTTGAATTTTAAATAGATAGTTGATTATTTACAAGTGGATTAATGTAACATTCTTAGCTTAGGACAGTTCCTAATCTAGGGTGTTACATATCCAACCTAAACTGACACCTTATCATAGCAACAAATTTAACAAAAATCGAAGCTCCGCTGCATCGAGCCACCGAGCACTGTTCTTCCTCTGTCCTGGCGAAACTGTGGCAGCAACGGTTAGTAAAACTGGTCGACGACTTGCAGGAAGGTGCCGAGCAGAGGGGACGCACAGGTCTGATGTTCGAACTGGACCTTGAGGGAGGGAGAAAGTCGGCGTGAACAACAGCTTGGACGTGCAGGTCCAAACAACAGAGAGACGGCCTCAAGCATATTGGAGTCAGAGCGAGTGGAGACGGTGACCAAGCAGTGGCAGTCTGGCTAAATCGGGGCTAAGGCGAACCGACGAGCAAAAGGATCGAACGTCCCGATCTGCAAGCCTAGCTGGTGAAGAGTTGTCGCAACTAGCTCCCTTGCAAATCCACTCACATACGCGGCAAGGAAAAAGGAACAGAAAGAAGAGAGAAGGAAGAGAGATAAAAGGCCACGATGAGCGGCGTCGGGCAAACCGAGGAAGAAAGGGAGGTGGCGAGTGCAGCGACCGAAATTTTTTGGGGGTCAGGGCAGCAGCGGCGGGAGGTAGGATTGGATAGGGTTTTCGAGGAATGGGATGAACAGTAGACATAATTAATATTTTATTTATTTTTTTAACTTGAGCCGTAACCCAAATCCTTCGGGCCTTCCCATCCATAACTAACTCAGTCCATTAAATTAATTTCAAGGACCTTTTTTTCGATGAAAGTCTAACTTTTGACCTGAGATGAGAATAGCCTACCAAGTCGGCTACTAACCAACTAGGGCCCTCATTCGATTACACACATAATCACAAGCTTATTAAACGTAACAATTTAAACAACACCACAATAGAATCATTATCCAACCCTTAGTGGCATGCGATTTCACAGACAAACAAAAATTAATAAAAGAAAAATTTTCGGATTACATCGCGTGTCTTAAGGGAATGATGATTTCCAAAGTGGATAAGGACAATCCTCTAATTTGTTCGGAGTAAAGCTTCACCGCCCAAAGTTCACTAAAGAATGTTTTGACAAACACCCAAATTTTGCCTACAGAACTCTATGCGGACTATAAGGTTCCTATCACATACATAGGAAATCCTGTCGAAGGATCAAGAAGTTGGAGCATAAACTAATGAAGTAACCAAACTAAGTTGATGATAAAGTCCCGTCATCCATCAAAGGTCACTCGAAGTTGCCAGTCAGGTAGTCACATGTTATGGAAGAAGGATCTATGYGACTAAAAATCGCTTGTGTAGCAGGAAGGGTAAAACTTTTAGCCATCTTCTCTCCATGGAACTTGATCATCCTTGCAGTCAAAACGCAACTATTACCCTCATGATGGGTGTCAAAGTATTGAGTGATCCATGTATACACATAATGAATTGGGAATGTTGCACGACACTCCTTCARAAATGGAACTGGGAGACCTTGATCAAACCATTRTAGATACTTGCCAAAGCTGGTATAGCTAGTGAGAAGCTCAGCCCAGAAGCCATAAGACTAACCACTTTAAAGACATCAAGATGAATGCAATTAATCTCTCTGCCTGGAAGAACGAATTTACATAGCCATCAAAAYAAAAATACAGCCAAGTTCACATCCTCTCTCAAAGACTTTGGGATGTCAAGGACATGGAATGGTTCATTTTCTCCCTCCACAGTGGTCAAACAAGTCCTATCCACAATGCCTGTAGGGTTATTCAACGTCCTTGGCTTGCAGTAGTTCATGGTTATATAGTCTTGGGGAAGGCGGTGCGTACCTATTTGGCCCTTTAAACCAAAATTAGCTCCAATTGTCAAATGAAACTCCATGTGGGTCACTGTTTGCAAGTCTTCCGAAGGCGAAAAAGAGAAACTTACAACTTTCAGGAAGCAAGGGATTGCCTTCATTATCAATCTCGTAAAGCTCCTTGGCGAAAGGGATTACCTCATCATAAAACGAACCATGTATGGGAAGACCACCAAGACTCCTCAAGTTCCAAAGTGAGATAGACAATTCACCAATGGAAGTGTGTAACRTGTTCGTCGATGGATACCAAAGTTCACAAAAAGCATGCATGACATGGCTCTAGCTATCATATGTAAACAAGGAAGYGTAGATGGCATCGTATATTTTCATCTTACGAAGAAGCTCCTTATGTTTTACGAGAATAGTTTCCAGCCACTCTCAGTAATTCCATGTGAAGCTAGTCTCATCAAAGTTTGAGATGGGGCATTCGGAGAAGTCTTGTCGAGATTACAATCGGTAAAAGGAAGATAGAAACTTCTAGAGCTTTTGTTGGCATCATGAGTTGAAGACAACAACAGCGAAACTTCTCAAGTTGATGGGATGGAGGACGAGTCGACTACCTCCTTGAAGCATGTTGACGTCCATTTACCAATGTGAAAATTTACATCGTTGGAAGATCAGTTTGCATTTTGGTATCTTGATGCCGCCGGAAGGATGTCCCAAGTCATGAGTTTAAATTGGGATCCTCTTTTATTATCTGAGATAAAGATATGTGGCTTTGACTTCTCAAAATCCTTGATCTCCATTTCACTAAAAATTTGGAGTGGTACAACCTTCAGAAATTTCGTCAAAAAGTTAAGTATGATTGAGCATTCAAAAATGTGAGCAAAAAAAAAGAGAAAAAAAAGAGAAAGAAAAATGAAAGGAGTTCAGAAGAGCATGCAAAAAAAATACGAGAATGATTAAAAAATGCCAAAAACAAAAGCAAAGAAAAATAGAGACAAAAGAAAAAAAAAAAAGGGGGGGCGCTTTTGGCTCTGGTTTCCAATCGGGCAGTGCTGCCCTTTGGGCTGAGATGCACCTTTTGATGATCAATGGCAAAGCATCGGCAGAAGATTGATTCTAATGGCCCAAATACGGAAGCAACATCGGGCAACACTGTCATCGTAGACACCCGCCTCCATACCCGCCTCGATACCCACCTTGTCATGATCATCTCTTCCTCCGATATTGTGTCTAACTTCAAAAGGAAGTTATTGTTTCAACACTATGAWTTTTTTTCCCAGGATAGCTGGAATTAAAAAAAAAAAAAATCCATTTTTTGCAGGTGAAACGCCAAGGTCATTTCTATCACCTGCTAGATTCTATACTTGTCAGTAGTGCATTTGATGGGTCTAAAAGAACTTGGTTCCTTTTTGACGAGGCATCATGTCCACAGGAAGATGGCAAGGAACAGCTCTCCTGCAAGCCTGATGATCTACTGAAAATGTCAGTGTACTTTCCCTGCACCATACGCAAGACAACCACCACAACCTTCTTCCTGATGATCCTCTTAAAATTAGCAAGTGAAACAGTGCCACAAGCTGTTCAAGCTAGACCAAGGAACTTTTCTGGAGAAGTRTCGAGGTATATCGAGATGGAAGTTGAAAACTTTCAAGATGAATTTCCGAAAGAGTTGTCTTTTGATATTAATGAGAATTTGGCTYTTTGTGGTTCTACCCTTGAAAAGAATGTTAGAGGACAACCACTCTCCTGCGGCAGATCGAAAAGAGGATAGAGGTATGCCCRCCKCTTTCAGATCGGAACAGCCAAGGATCTTRAGCTACTCTGGTCGCCGTGCGCGTTGCTACCGTGCCCAAATGCGGAAGGCGGAACCTTGGGCGTCGCTGCTCTTCGCCATGGACGCTGCGGAGKTAGGGAGTCTGAAACCTTCGCTGCTGTGCTCGGGCTGCCGTAGCTCGAAGATCAGGAAGTGGAGCCGTTGCTGGGTCGGAGGTCGGTGACCACCGCTGCAACTTGAAGATGACGCGCGGATCAACGGCTACAGAGAGGACCGGGGAGACGTAGCCGATCTGGATGCCGGATTCGGTTCGGGCTTGGGCCGCTTTATTGGCCCATGAATCACGGGTCTGGACACCATTTTTTGGGCCTTCGAGTCTTGGACCTCCGGGTCTTGATCCGTGAGGAAATGAGCCGGAAGGATGGGCCGTTGGAGTCTTGGGCCTTCGGATCTTGATCCAGGAGGAAATTAACCGGAAGGATGGGCCCTTTCAGTTGGGCTTCTAGTCTAGGGCTGCTTATCTTGGCCCACGAAGGAAATAGGTTGATGAAGGGGCCATAGGATGGGCTGGATGATCTGGGTCTGCGTCTGGGTCGAATCTGGGTCTCGGTCTTGGGCCGCCAATCTCGAGTTCTCCAATGGGCCACATGATGGGCTGTTGGATGGGCTATCGTCAGGCGAATGGGCTATTAGATGGGCTGGCGGATGGGCTGCAGGATGGGCCATTGATGATTTGTCGAATGGGCTGTCGTCTGTGGCGGATAGGCTCTCGGATGGGCTATAGGATGGACCATCGAATGGGCCAGAAGATTCTGGGGCGGATGACTTGGTTCTGGCCAACTTTGGGCCATCTTCACTTGGTCCGCGCAGTAAAAAAGGAACCAAAGAAATTGGACCGCCACTTGATTTGGGTTGACTGTCCTTAGGCGGCCCATAGAGGAAAATAAAAGGGAATGGGCCAGCAAAAAAAAGAGAAGGAAAAAACAAAAAAAATGCAAAAAGGACAGGAAGCCCAAAAAAATCATGTCTTGCAAACAAAAATATATAATAACAAGCAAAAAATGCACACTAAAAACAGGGTGTTCATAATGTAGAAAAGGATAGGAGTTACCTTTTGTTGTCTTCTTCTCTTTACACCTCTTGTTAAAGTTCCTCTCAAAATTCTTCAAGTATAAGGATAAGAGCTACATCAACATAAGAAATTTGTATAAGCAATAGTAGGTTGACTGACTAAGGAAAAAAAAAAAAACATGAGACAACTTACCAGAGTGTCAATGTTGGTGATGGAAAGAAAATAAAGTCGAGAGACCCATGTGACTGAGAGGTATATATATAGGCAAAAGAAGAAAGGAGTTGGATTGGGATCAAGAGTATAAGTCTTATTCCAACTTCAATATTTATGAGTCGAGATTTATCACAACTAAAAAAAAAACAAAAGTAAGAGACACCATCCCACCCCCCGCAGTAGCTGGAGCCCACGTATCCACCCTACCCCCACAATCTCCACCGCGCCTCCAACCTAACACACCCCACCAAAAAGAAAAAAGCGAGTAATCGGAACTCTGGGACTCCAGCGAGACATCATAAACCCTCTCTCACCCCTCCAATCTGACAATTATCTTCACTGAGCCCCCCTTCGACCAATTTCTCATTCAACAACTCAGACTAGATATCCACCCCTCCTCCCCACCATTCCAATATCAATCATGTTGAGACATATCACCATCCTCCAAAACGATGAGGAAGAAGAATGGGCCCCGGGGTGAATTAAAAGGGAAGCCCAGACGAATTAAAGGAAAAATGGGCATAAGCGCCCAGCAAATTCAAGGGAAAATGCCTACTGTTTCAAGGATGAAGGAGACCCAAACATTTCCCAATAGCGAGTCCAGAAAAATAACCCAAAGTGTTTGTATCCTTGTAATATGACCCAAATAGCGTAAATTGGGGTTGGAACTTGTCTCACTCCACAACTCACCTTCGAGTTGTACCTCTGGCCAAGTTCCAGGGGCCAATTTGTATATTGAAATTTACAAATGAAATTTTCATAATTATAATCTTCTAATTAAAAATAATTAAATATTCCACATTAAAGTTAGAAAGTATGTGGCATGTCAACCAATGAAAGTTTAACATGTTATGATGACAAAGTACTACAAATAGGGAATCAAAGAAAAGCTTGACAAATCAGTGGATGCCATGTCACTCCTAAGTCTCACCGTCGAATAATTAAAATAATTCGCTTTGCCTATAAATAGAGGCAAAAAGCACCAAGAGAAAGGAATCCAGAATTCATATAAACCGAAATTCACAATTGAGGACCAGAAATTAAGTTGAGAGAAGCCAAATTTCTCTCCAAATCCAGAGATCAAACTGTAAAGCGTTCAGAAGTTTTCAAAGAGTCCATAACAAAGTCCAGAAATTCACATTGAGAACAAGAAGTTCAAGTTCATAGAAGTCAAAATTGTCTCCAAGCCCTCGAAAATTTCTAAAGATTTCAAACCYCGAGATCAAGCCATGAGGCCCTAGGCAAATTCCGAAGAGAAGAATCAACGGATCAAATTCTTATCACGAGAACATTTTTAGAAATTGTAATATACATCTTATTAAATTTATAAAATYAATATATAATTACTTTCGCTTTTCTCTTATTTTCTTATATTATTTTGYAGAAGAGAGTTTCTTGTAAACAATACTCTTTATACTTAAGTATGGTGTGTATTGTTTCGCTATCAATTAGATAAATATCTCAACAATATATTACAAATCTGTAAACATTTTGTAACAAAAATTAAATTTAGAACTTATATAAAAAAACATTAAGATTTCCATGTATAATTTAAATAAAAATTAAATAAAATGAGAAATTAATCTCATTTTCGATCACACCACATCCAATTAAATGATTAATATTTCTTGTTGGCCCGGCAAAGGAATTGGAAATATCTAAGTGATTCACGTAAACTAGACCATCAAAATTAGGAAAACTCTTTAGCACCACTTTCCTTTTTTTTCTTGATTGATCTTTGGTAAAAGTTCACTATATGTTTGTTATACGAGAAGTACGTATTGTACTTTTCAGTCATAGAGATGACAACGAAGGAAAATTAGTGCCTTTGCTCAATCTTGTTGGGATTCGTATTTCCTTCTTTTATTGTCTCCCCAAGATCATTTAAGGTGAATTTTGACGCTAACAGCTGATGACAAATAATTCGAGTTAGATATGTCGAGTGCAACGAATTCAAATTAGGTAGTATTTGCCATTTGTTCTTCAAGAACAATTAATGTTAATTTAGACTACTGTAACTTCATGAACAGTAKCTCGATATTCTCCAGTAATTTTAGATTATGATATACTCTTGAAGAATAAATAATATTAATTTAGAATACTTATTTAATATCTTTTATGAATATAAATTATATAATATCATGTGTTTCATGAGCATATGAAATTTACACTATTACTACCTCAGGAGTAATAGTCCAATATTCTTCAGGAATATTGATATTATATATATTGTATAATAATAAATAATAAAGAAAAGTAAATTAATACTAAAAGTATAATAAAAGAAAACATAAAAGAAGTATTTTACACATACATAGCATATAAATATAGGAACACAATTTTTTAAAGCAAATCTTTCAGGCATGTAGTAAGTCACAATTTTACAAAGCAAAAACCTGCTTTTAAAACAACTTTTCCTTTCAAATATTTAACTCTTGAAATTCGTGTATCATGATAATAAGGCAACATATATATGTTCTAGACCTGTTGATGTAATGTGGAAAACATATATGAATGTAAAAGYCCCTTTTTCTAATTAGATAAATCAGATGCATCCAAAACTCCCATACACATCTATATGCATCCTAGCATTTATTAAAAGGAGTACTAAAAACTTATAATATCACAACCAATCTTGCATCAATAAATAAGTGATAATCTCATCAATTCATTATATGAATCCACACTAAAGAAAATGATCACTAATTGTGCAACATCCCTAAATTAGGAACTATTCACCCGAGAATGCCACCAGTTGCCCCTTACATAGATGCGGAAACTAGGGAAAAAAAATTTCTTTTGAACTTCAAATAGAAAGAGGTTTACATAAATTTCAACAGAGTCTCCCTCATAATATCTATGTATCCAACCTGTACGCAACAAGAAAACTCAACACTCAACCTCCACAAACACTCTACATCATAAAATAAAATAATTTCAAACCCCAACAAATCCATTTGCCAACAAAACATATTCATTTATTTATAATATAGAGAAAACCTTTGAACGAATAAATCAATAAAAGTTACATTATTCAACTAACTCCATTAATCAATAAAATTTAATTAACAAAACAACACTTGGGTATCATAGCTTGCTCTCGAGCAATCTCCGCGTACCATCYGGCTAATTATCACCTGAAATGTAGAATGAGGGAAAATSGRTGAGCTATATAAAGGTCAGTAAGTAAAAACCATGCATCAATGCTATGACATGCATTATCTGTTATGAAGTTTGAAATTTATTTCATCTAATTTTCCTAAAGTTTTTCCATTACTTACGTGAGCTCACTTGTTGTATCGCCTACTCATTAAGATTTGTAGTGGGCAACTATTATTTGAAATCAGATAAGTTTTCTATCAGTACCACCGCAAAGCGATTAACATTTCATTGACATTCACTTTCACTTTCACCTCACAAGAGGTTAACTTTATTTTCATTCCYACCTTCCAAAAAGGGTTAGGTCRGGTGTGTTAGTCCCCTRCACCTTATTTCTCACTCACACTTTTTATTGTTTAGGCTTACACCYTTTTTTTCCCCCTAACGTTTGAAAATTGTTTGATATTAAAAATTATATTTTTTCAAATTTCATTCTTTAAAACATTCGCCTTATTGGATGCATGAACATGCCACTCGCCAGAAAATGGTACAATATAATGACATGTTATATGCTCATGAATATAGACCGAGTAACTAAACTCTGAATTTAAAGTTCTAACATGTCAACAAGTAGCATTCCGCATATTTTAAAGAAACACATAAACTCACATTACATTTACAATAGAAGTTCTTCATTTGAACAAAAAAAAAAAAAAGAAAATTTACTAACTTGAAATCCTCAATAGATTTGATTTACTTTAATTGCAAATGGAGTGCCTTGACTGCCTACAACGTTAATGTACCAAGAATTTTAGTACAAAAGGAAGAACATTCATGTGAAACTTGATTAATCTAATTACAAATAATATGCACTTATCTAATATGTAGTGTTCACCAATAGTACATTCAGAATTTATCATATGAGTAACATTCACGAATAATAAATTCAGAATTTAAATTTTATGTCAAAAATAACATAACTACTAAAAGTATAAATTAATCACATGAGATGAGAACTACAAATAACTAGCATATTTTAATAAAATAGAATAGTTCTTTCTCTTTTATCACTATAGGATCTCTCTTTTTGAGAAGGTACTCGAATTTGGAAACCAATTACCAAGTAGAGATATGCAAGTCATTATCATTCCAGAGGGAGTTTATCTAAAGTTGTAATGATAAATTACAACTTGTAAAAGTTGAATCTGATGATTCATAAGCTAGTTAATGAGCTCAAAGAGACTAGCAGCCAATTTCACTTTCTTTTTACTTTATATGTGAATCCTCTACATGTTACAAGCAGGAGAATTACGTAAGAAGAGGATAGAGATAAAATATAAGAAAAAGAACACTAATCCTATAGAAAAAGGGAAAAAAAAAAAAAAAAAGTGACATCGATACTATTCCACCTTAATGATAGGAAGAAAACAAAAGTTAACCTTAGATCAACACTCTACAGATTCACTGGGATTCACTAAAGCAAGTAAACATATTTCTCAAGAGTATAATGTAAGATACATAACTTGCACATCAGAATTAGGAATAATCAAGGGAAAACAACCAATTCCAGGACACCAATTTCATTGGCAGCAAAACAAAATATAAATGAATAGAGCTTATAATTGGATTACTCATGTCAACAAAGCAAAACTGCAGTGGAGGAAATGAAATACATATTTTCGTTGCTGAAACCCAAAACTCCTACCTGAAATTGCAGATGTTTCTTCCCTCTTTCCTTCACCTCCAGACGCATCAAATTGCAGCAGGTTTTCGTTTTTGTTTCTCCCTCTTGTTTTCATTTTCTCTTCTTTCTTCTTGTCCCTCTCTCTCTCTCTCAGAGACACCACTAAGGCCCCAAGAATGGGGGTTGATTGCTCCAACTCCTTTCTTCTTCTTTGTCTTTTCTCTCTCCCTCCTCCCCCCCTCCGCCCCTCTTCTTTCTTTGGAAGTCAAAAATTGCAGCTCCCCCTTTTCTTTCTTTTTCTTCTTCTTTTTGTTTCCTTATTCTCCTTCTCTTTGTTTTTTTTTTTTTTTTTTTCCTCTCTCTCTCTCTCACAGCCGCACCATCTAGAGGAGAAGTCAACCATGGTGGCTGGTGAGAGTTTGTCCTTTCTTTTCTCTTTTCTCCTCTTCCTTACTCTTCTTCTCCTCCTATTTCAGCCATACGAAGTCAACGCGGGCGGCTAAACTGTAAGGGTTTTTCTCTCCCCTCTTCCTTTTTTTTTTTTTTTTTTTTTTGAACTTTGGGCCATTTTTGGCAGACTTGAGTTGGATCCTATTAAATCTTTTATGTCATTGTAAATATTTGGGTCATCTTTAACACCTTAATCATCTAAACCTAATTAAATTAAAGTTTATAAATTTCTTTTGGGCCAAGGTCAAAAACAAAATAAGACTTTAGGATTTAGATACAAAGAGAATGGGTGCTAATGGATTATACCCCAGATTCATTAATCAAGTAAACAAAAATTAWGAATTAAATTAAAGCAATAGAGTTTCACGATTAAATAAATAAACCCAAGTAAAACTGCAACAAATAGATAATAAATAAGAAAAATAATTTATTAACTTTCTAATTAGCATATCGAACGTTAAGGCTTCCAAGTCCTTCCGTGCAAAATAACTAAAATACTAATAATATTAAGAATAAATTAATTAGTGAATTAGAATATAAATTATATAACTATATAAAATTCGTAAAAAATGAAAAATTAATCTTGGGATTACAAATTATTTGTAAATTAGTACTAAAAAGAAACATATATATTTACATACTTCAATTAATTTGAAACAGTAATAAGAAAATAAATTATATAAAAATCAGAATGAAACTAACCCCTATGTTCAATAAAAAGTTTTAAACTTTAAAAGGTAGATATGAAATTTTACCRTCGAAAGTAGAGACTCGTGTTCAAAACCTTTAAACTTTAAGGGGTACAAAGTTGTGTAATTAAATGCTTGATAGAGGTAGAGACTCGTGTTGATAAAATGTTATAATAATAGAAGAAAAATGGAGAAGTTTATGAAAAGAAGTGAGAGGAGTAGAAATGAATCCGTGAACTGATTGCCATTAGCCTTATATGAAATCAAAACCTTCTATCWATACAAGTTAAATCTCTAGGGCTTCTAAGATTTCAAGGATAGAAATGTCATTCTCTATATATTTATAACCCGTTCATATTATTTGGGAATGACTCTTAACTTTAGAGGAGTTAAATCCTAGGGCTTCTTAAACATTAATTGTGAATTGACATTTCATATATTAATTAATTAATATTTGTCAAAATTTATGCAACATAACATTATAACATTGAAGATGCTCTTGCCTTGGTAAGTGTATCATAAACTTTTAATTACGTAAAATATGCACCTTTAAAATAAATTAATCAAATACGATCCTAATCAATTTCAATTATTTTGAATTATTTTTTTAGATCAAAATATATTGTTTACCATTTTTATGTACAAAGTAAATTCCAAGAATATGAATTTTACTATTAACCTCAATTACAAAACTTAAATAGTCATTTAGTCTCTTCTTGGTTGAGGTAGTTTCGAGTTTTCTATTACAACATAWACTATCTTTTTTATTGTAGATAAGAAAATTTTATTTAATTAAATTTTTATAATCTATTTAAATAATAGAATTGRAGAGTTATGATATATCAGACGAATGAATTGATAACATTTGTCATGAATGACAATGTTCGACCAATGGAATCATGGATGTAGCTCGGTGAATCAAATAATGCCACGTTGCACTTAAATGTGACTTCAATCAATCAAATTAATTCGTTGATATTCATATTGAGAGAAGATTAGACGAAATAATAGAATTAAGAGTAATACTTTGTTACATATTTATCTTATTTTCTTACTATATTTTGCATACGATATAAATTTCTCGTAAATTTTTCGAAATCAAGCTGTGAAGAATTAAGATTAATATTTTATTATATATTTTTTATTTTTTATTATATTTTACAAGCGAYATAAGATTAATACTTTATTATACATTTCTTTTCTTTTCTTATTATATTTTACAGATTATATATTCATGTAAATAATTATATTATATCATTTTATATACGATATGTATATATTTAAGAGTAAAAAATTTAAGATTTCAATAATTAAAGTATCAAAAGAATTAAATATATACATATGTAAACTATTATTTTTTTTTTTTCCCCTTCTGTTCTGAGAAGATATTCCTTCTGGCATTCGGATCTAAAAAATCTTGAAACTTGCCTGTGGAAGAGGTAATAATTAGGAGAAGACGTACCAACGTTTGTTTTTGGAAAAACACTTTTGTAACTGCATTTTCAAACAGGCACGGACCTCTAAAATCGGGTGGTACATTCAGCCAGTGAAGCACAAATATGGCTGCCCCGGTACCCATTTCATGAAAATTTTGAATTTAACCAGAGTTCGTGATCACGATTAAGGGGCAGTTAATGATGTTTGTCTTGAAACGAGGACAGGTGTTTATAATCATCTATAAATAGAAAATTTTTGTCGAAAAAATCGGCTGTTCAGAGAATTATGCGAAGTTTTTCAAGCAAGAAAGAGAGATTTATAAGGAAGAACGTTTCCCCAGAGGCTGGGGGTATTGAGTTTAATAAAGGGTAAAGGAGGAGGAGGGTCTCGTCTCTTTGTAGCTTTTCGGTGACGGAACAATTCGCTCTCGCGCTCTCCCGTTGCCGTTCGTCTTCCTGAATGCCTCACCAGTGTTCAGGGTCTCTCTTATTTGCTTCAGTGTTTTGTTTGATTTTTTTTTTTTTTTGTTTACATTATTTCCTTGAGATTCGTAGATAATTCTTGTGCCTCTTTGTTTTTTTTCTTTCYTGCATTGTAAATTATGAACTTTTTGGAGCCCAAATCATAATGRTGTAAACTATTATCCTTGTTATGTTTTGGTTGAATTTTCTTGGCGGAATGTAAATTGCTAAGTAGGTTCTTGCGGTTGATTAATTTGGCCAATTATATCCATCTTTTTGTAATTTCTTTGGTGTTTATACTTGTTTTGTTATAAGCTTCTGTAGAAWCATTTTCCTTGGATGTGTTAATTAACCATGTTAAATGAGAACATAATAGGTGATTTGTTTTTTCGTCAATATAAGGGCATAATTCCTTYAATTTTTTACAATGCAGAGAATAGAAAGAATTGACAATGTGTATTCTCCAATTCTAATGAATGGAAACGTTAATGGATTCCTTTTCAAAATTGCTCTAGCATTTTCCATTTCTTAGTTTGACCTTGTTGAAATACATATGACTAATCACAACGAGCTATTGCCTGTTGCTTTATGTTGCAGTCAATTGTGGCGACTATTAAGCGGAGGAGCGAGGGACTGAGAAGAAGGTATTGTGTTCTGTGATTATTCCTTCAATGAAGGGAAAAGATCATTTAGTATCTGCATAATCAATTGTCTGGTCTTTGCAGGTGTTCGGAGATTAGCTTATGGCACTTTTTATTGATTTCTGCAGCCACATAAAAGTGACTTTCAGGTTAGATGTTTAGATTTTCTTTCCTTAGTAAATATTTTGTAGGTCTTGATTTCCTTGAACAGTATAATGGCATGACCTTTCTGAATACAAAGCAAAATTTCTGGGTCAATTCCCAGATATATTTCTAGGTGAGAGGTATAAACTCTTCAAATCCAAGGCTTATGTCTCAGAATCGGGTAAAAAAAAAAAAAGATCCACATTGCTTGCAACATTTTCCTTTTATTGGTCATAGAGATTAGATTGAATGCAATTGTGTGGAGGAAGGATGAAGCAGAATAAGTACCTWTTTGATTTACAGTTTCCTTATCATTCAAATAATGGTTTTCAATCTTTAGGGAGATTCTTTTGACTATCTGACGCAGAGAAAAGGAGAGGCCGAGACAACAATGCTTTTTTACCTTCTGCCCTTGAACTTTGACAAAGACCACTGGGACAAACTGAATTGCAATTCTGTTATATATATATATCTATCGTTTTCGTCATTTTATTTGGGCCTCTGAGAGTGTTTTGTTTTGGCCTCTGTTTTCTGGAGTTAGGAGAATAAGTGTCGAAACAGCCAGATGTTAAGCATTCTGTTTCTCATCATAAAATCAATCTTTTAGGCTAATATGACTGCCTTRCTATAGATAAACTATTTTACATGCATAATCTGGTTTCTGTGACGAAATGGAAAATACTGTAAGTTAATTGTGCAATCTCAACTGCAGAAACATGATGGCTAATCTCCCAGGTCAGACTAACCCTCTAGAGATCCTTTAAGAAGTTGCCCTTAGCATGTATTATAGTCTTTCTCAACTGCATGAAATTCTTCAAGATGGCTGTGGCCGTTGATCAATGTCATGGATTCAAGCCATTTCTCCGACCTCCAAGATGTAAACTCCTGTCTTATTCCCAAATTGATTACACTATGCTGGAATCTGGCCATACTAATATTTCACAATCCATTAAGCATGCTTTTGAATTTACATCCCTCCAAAGAAGCGTGTCTACCCCTTGCCTGTCAATTTCCAATAGACTGGACGAAGATGGTGACTCAAATCCAAGAATAGAAATTATTGGTGGACGTGGCGCTCCAAGGATACATGCTCTAATAATCGAGGTTGCAATAGCTATAGCCTCAGGCGTCAATCCTGAGCCAATCTCATCTGGACTAGGKGGTGCATACTTTATACGAGCTCGAAATGGTGATATAATTGCTGTTGCAAAACCTATGGATGAGGAACCTCTTGCCTTCAATAATCCTAAAGGCTTTGCAGGCAGAATGCTAGGCCAGCCAGGAATGAAGCGCTCCATCAGGATTGGTGAAACTGGCCACCGTGAACTGGCTGCTTATCTTCTTGATCATGGTAACTTTGCCGGTGTTCCTCCATCTGCTCTAGTCAAGATGTCTCATGTTAAATTTAATGTAAATGATTCTGAATCAGTTCCAGCCCCACCTTATAAGATTGCATCACTTCAACGTTTTGTGGGGCATGATTCTGATGCAGGTGATTTGGGGCCTTCTGGCTTTTCTGTCAGTTCTATTCATCGTATAGGGATACTAGATGTGAGGTTGCTTAATCTTGATAGGCATGCTGGGAACATTCTAGTGAAGAAAGGGGGGCAGGAGAGCTATTCTGTTGGAGCAGCAGAGCTTGTACCCATAGATCATGGATATTGTTTACCTGAGGCACTTGATGATCCATATTTTGAATGGCTACACTGGCCTCAGGCCTCAATACCCTTTTCAGAGTCTGAAATTGAGTATATAGCGAGTCTTGATCCATTCAAAGATGCAGAATTGCTTAGAGCTCAGCTCCCATCTCTCAGGGAATCTGCCATACGGGTTCTTGTGCTCTGTACCATTTTCTTGAAGCTAGCTGCTGATTCTGGGATGTGTCTTGCTGAAATAGGTGCAATAATGACACGAGAATTTCATGGAGGAGTAGAAAAGTGGAGTCCTTTAGAGAATCTCTGTATCAATGCTAAGGCAGTGCTGTCTATAAGCATGAATGATGACAATAGCAGTAGTAATCAGATCGAAGAAGATATTGATGAAGTTTTCAAATTTGAAGATGATAATGAAGATTGCTCCAACGAAGTTTCAGATATTTCTGATCCCTTGACAGGTAAACCACCAAAGATTCCGAGATTTTCATCTGAAAAATGGATGTCAAAAGTAAGTGATTTGATGTTCTTCCCTTCAGAAGAGGAAAACAATAACCAAAACTATGACTATGATGGGGACAACAGAGAAGAAGATAAAAAGGAAGATAATGTTAGTGATGATTATAATGTAGGTGGATTGATGAAGAGCATGAGTTTTTCAGTACCAAATCATAGCAATGATAGTGGAGGCATTTGTTTTGGAGAAATGAGTAATGACGAATGGGATTCATTTCTGGAGATGTTTAAGATGCTTTTGCCCGTGTTTTTTGAGGGAAGAAAGTCCATGTGCTCGTCAAAGCAAAGGTTGGGAAATTCTTGTGAGTTCTGAAGGTTGTCTATCTCTAGTGTAGAATATATCTGTATGTAGTGTTGGTATCTGTACATTAATTAAAAAAAAAAAATGTTCGTGTAGGATTTAAATTAAAGCTTTATATCGATGGAATAGCGATGAGCAAGCAGCCACCCTTTCCATCTCTTTCTTCATCGATGTTATTTAAACCWTTTTCTTTTCTTCTGGTCTTTTGGAATTTATTCTGTGTTTCGGTTCTGTTTCTGACTTCATGTGTAGAACTAAGAAACTTTCTTGGATTTGATCTGCAAGCTATATRGAGATTATAATTCAATGATATTCATGATTGAAACGATCTTGTTGGGTTAAGCTTTCCATTGATATGCTGATAGATTTTGGTGTTTAGTGTGTGCGTATGCAGTTGAWTCGTGTGCTTTCGGAGAAAAGTTCTTAGTACCAGGTTTCTGATGCATATTTTGCTTTGTAGCAGACTCCTATTATTTGCTGGGGATCAATTGYCCTCAGGTTTTTGAAAAACATTCACTAATCCACATAATAATGCAAGAACACATATGGGTCCCACTCATCAACAATCGCATGCGAAGTTGTCAATACTCTTTACTTGTAAAARKTWTWWTTYYYYT
>MEJB01000006.1:10247263-10257412 GCA_001752375.1 Rhazya stricta
AWCTCTAATATTAATCAGAATATAATATCTACGTATTTTTAYTCATTTAATATCTCTTCTCTTTTATCTTAGAAATTAAAATATATATACGTCATGCTGTAATTAGTCTATCCAAATGAGATTAGGGGCCTAATATCTATCTACCTTCTCAACTCTCAATCCAAATAAGATATATTGTTGTGTTGCATATCAATGCTAGTCTAAAGTTTTATGTTATTTTTATATTATTTATAATTTATTATCTATAATATATGAGAATTATTTTTGGGACAACTTTATTCCCTACCTTATTTTAATATTTTCAATAACAACCCTACTTGAGTATTTAAAGGAGCAATAGATACGATATTAATTACATTTAAAAATGATTGAATGCAACAAGTTTAAAGTATTTTGCCTGTTCAATGCTTTTAGAATTCTATGAATTAATTTAGATAATTAAGTTCAAAGCATTCCATATGTTTAATGTCTCTAGAATTATATGAATTAATTTATTAAGTTAAGTTCAAAGTATTTCATATGTTTAATATTTCTTAAATTATATGAATTAATTTAGCAAATTAAGTTCAAAGTATTTTACATGCTTAATGTTTTCTATGAATTAATTTAACAAATTAATCTATAATRTACTAAAATATCACAACATATTAGAATCATTTTTTGAATAACTTTATCCCTACCTTATTTCAATATTTTCAACAATAACCTTCCCTGAATATATGAGAATCATTTTTTGGACAATTTTATTCCCTACCTTACYATAATATTTTCAATAAAAACCTTCTTTGAGTATTTAAAGGAGCATTAAGTACAATGTTAAATACACTAAAAAATGATTGAAGTTAACAAGGTTCAAAATATTTCTTTACATGTTTAATGTTTTTAAAGTTCTATGAACTAATTTAACAAATTAAGTTCAAAGTATTTTATATATTTAATATTCTAAAAAATTATATGAATTAATTTAGCAAATTGAATTCAAAGTATTTCATATGCTTAATTTCTCTAAAATTATTCAAGTAAATTTAAAATATTTTACATGTTTACTGTTTCTAAAAATATATAATTTATTTAACAAATTAAGTTAAAAATATATCATTTATTTAATGTTTGTAAAGGTTCTATGAATTGATTTAGTAAATTATGTTATAAGTATTCATATGTTCAATGTCACTAGAATTTTATAAAAATAAAGAATTTTTTTCATTTGAGTAATGACTAAATTGAAATATAGAGAACTAAATTAAGTAGAGAAGAATCGAATTTCAGACATTAAATGCATAGTGGCATTTTGAGGCGATAAGAGGCTCTTAAGTTCTTGAAAATCAACTGGTATGGATGAATGTTCATTTGATTAATAATTATAAACAGTTTAATAGGAGTACTACTAGTATAAATGAAACTCTATCATATATGCTATTATTATTATGAGATTTTCTTRATATGATCCATACATGTCTCTTTTTCTAACATTATGACACTTAAATTGTATAGAGCCTTCAAAATTTACAAGAATAGAAATATAAAATTCCTCAAATTGATAGTGTAAGAATGTTGTGCAAYAAATAAGTTATCTATATCTTTTAAAGTAGGCTGTGAATCTTCTTTTCTATTTTTAGGTATTGTCTTAAAAGTACTTGCTATAATATTATTACCATCAACATTTAGTGTTATTTCTTCTAAAGGAGGGGGGTCGAAATAACTAATGTCTCTGAAGTAGTGTTCCAATTTTGTAGCATATTAACTTCATTATGTTTTTTCCATTGTTCTTGATTTTTCAAATATCTATCTAACTAACTAAAAAATTCTAAATGAATATGTAACCTATTCGTTTCATCATATCAATTTTCTCTTATATGATCTCTCTCCGGGGGCGAAAATTTGTTGAAAAACCAATCTTTTTTATCATTATTTTTTGGATCATAAAACCATTTTCTTAATAAATCTTTATTAATCTACCAATTATTACTTATAATCATGTTTAATGAAGGTGGTAAGTCAATCTATAAATTGGTTATGTTATAATTCTATCAAAATCTACACTATGTAATTTTTTTTATCTTCTTTTACAGAAATTGTGGCTTCTACAAATCTACTTGAAAATTGTCTTTTAGTAAAATTAATTTCTACTGATCCATTACTATATTAAAGAAATTTTCTCTAAGTATTTATACACAGATTTTTATTATATTTCTACTAATCCATTGAAGATGAAAGAGTGGTATGAAGCCATTCTTATTTTTACTAAATCTATTGAGACCCAGCATGCTATGCAACCAGACAAAGAAAAGCTTGGTTGTGAGCGGTTAGCTTATTCGAAGTGCAAAATACTACARATCCTTTCTCCTAAAACATGGAAGACTTCATCCTTAGCTACTCCTATAGCATTCCCTTCTTCTTTGAACATGAAACCCTCAGCTTTTACCTATTTTGACTATATTCATACTTGGGAAAACTTTCTTCTTATCAGACCTTATACCCATTCATGGTTTATGCAGATCAAAAYAGATTTACCTAACCYTATTCCAAGATGGTTCTACAATTGGTGGGAGAAGTATGGGATTACTTCTAATATTCTTCCTCCTGAAATTCTGAACAAATATGAATCCTTTATGAAAATGCATTCAAAGTTTACATCTTTAATAGGAAAATAGATGATATTTTTGTTTATGACAAAATTTCCTTGGATACTTGTATGGCAATTCAATAAGTCARCAGATCATTATGGACRGACTTGTTTAGCCAGAACAGTTTGCATCAAATGGTGGATTCAGTTCGATGAAGCCAAAAGAAATGAACAGAAGACTACCTTAGCAAAAGCTTCAACATCTTCACGAAAAAGTAAAGAAGAAAGGAAAAAAGAGCTCAATGAMATGAAGAAAAATCTAGAGAAAATGTATCAAGATCTGATCAAAGATGATAAAGAAGGCACTCCCAATAATTCGGCCACAGATGAATATGACCCTTTTGGTGGACCCCTTGAGCAGACGCCTCCACATTATTTTTCTGAAAGATGTAACATAAAGCTGAAGATGCTAAAACAGATTTGACAGAAAGATGGACARAAGTTGATGACAAAAGCTAATGATTCTTTTAAGTGGAAAACATGAATTGACAAAAGTTGAATTATTGTACCTTAGCTGATAGAAATCTACTTTAATTATTGTATCTGAATTATTGTATTCAGACCCCTTGTAAGCTTATAAATATCAATGAAATGAACGAGGAAGTKAGGACCTGAAGGCCTGAAACTTTACTCTTATTTGAAAAAACTCCTATCTCAAAAGTAAGCATGTCTTTCCATATACCTTTGATCAGAGAGAATTCTATCTTTCTTCAATAGATTTGTTTAATTAGATTTTTCTAAAAATAGATCCTGAGCTTGGATTGGTATCAGAGCCAAGTTTTTAGAAAAATCTATTGTTTTCCTCTCAAATAATCCTTAGCTTGAAACATGTTCTTATATTGTTACTATTTACTGGAATCGTCGGAGTCTCTGATGAAGATGTAGACCGTTGGTCAGCGCAATGAGTCCGTTGGTTAGCCCAAAAGAGGTAGTCCCAGCACTAAGACGTGGTTTCAACAAGGCTTCTAGGAAACTCTAACGATTATCAGTAAGTTGTGATATATAAAAATGATGTCTAAAGYTTTAGGATTGTGTAAAGGAAAATCAGTAGATGATTTTGAACTTATCTHTGAAAACGATGGAATTGAGGATATTTCTGAAGTTAATACAGTTGAACTTAATATTGCTAAAATTGAACAATAKTTGCATAATTGGAGTATACATAAGATTAATGTTTTTTTCGAACTATTAAATTTGGCTCGTTAAATTAAATTAGTCGAATACAAATGAATTTGAAGCATCATTAAATTTAAATTAATTACTTTGATCACAAGTTTAAGCTCGAACTGCAAATGAATGAACTTGAACAGTGTTTCAGTACTTAAAAAGTTGATACTCGATTTGACTCGTCTATATATAACTAAACCTCAAGAGGAGTTAATGTAATTGCTCATATACGAGTTAAATTTACTATAATTGCGATAAACTTCAAGGTGGTTGGTATAGTTTATTGAATAATTTGATATTGTAGATAGAGATGGAAGAAGAAAGTAAATATTAAGAGATATTTATTTTTTTCAAAAGAAAAAGAGATATTTGTAGGAGAGGGAGGAAGAAAAGAGTCTAATCATTATCACTAATAAATGATCAGTGCAAGGCATGCATTTATTTTACTTTCATAACCTATCATAACATACTATTTTATTACATATAGGAAAATTATCCGCATATTATAAGTAAATCAAACTTGATGGGTTCCTTTCAAAATTATTTTCTAAACCTTATCTCTATCTCTGCATGGGCATCAAACTTTATTACTAAGATACTTTCTATATGATTAAAAAGAAAAAAGAAAATTCATTTTCCTTCTTAAGGTTTTGTAATATCTCGAATAACTTTTAGGTATTTATGAATTTTATGTGATCTAATTTATTTGGTTGTTAGTATGATTGTTGTTTGGTTGATTTTTTTGTGATTTTTATCCTTTAATTAATTAGATTTGAATGTTTATAGTAATCCAGTGTTTAATTCATGCCTCGGTAATTTAGATTGGGCTGATGAAATCCATTTATATTTTTATTTATGGGGTTGGATTGATTGCATTAAGGTAGCCCAAAAAGATTAAGTAGTGAAAYGGATCAATGATGAGTTTAGTTCGGCTAAAAACCCATAAATAAACCCTCCACCGACACCCTAWAATCAGTTTTAGGTTACAAACTAATCCCATCAACCTTATATGCCATTTTACAAAGCTAAAGAAGAAGGAAGAGTAACTAGGAAGGAGTAAAATCACTTGGACAATCTTGAAAGCCATTGGAAAATGCAATCCCTGTGATTTGTGGTAAGCAATCTAACGTTTATTGGTGTATTTCATAGAGTTAATCGACAACTTCAAWGCTCATTTCTATTGGATTTTTATTAATTGTTGTTATAGGGAAGATTTTCTTCGAAGTATGATGAATGTGTATGCATAATATTATTTTCGAATAGAATGAATTGAAGATAATGAAAAGGGGCTTTAGATTTAAAGAGTTACTACTGCTTTTGTCTTAAAATTCATGATTTTACRTGTGTCACGCCCTAAAATTGAGCTAAACTCGCTTTGGAGACATGACACGGTCGTATTCTCTGAGGTTTCCCTCAAAGAACACTAGGCCTTCCTTACATATGAAAACTTCTTAATATATTCAATCCATAAATAAAATAAAAATCCTTTATTTTGTAATCTCATACAACCATGATTAATAAGTACCAAAAGCTCAACAAGGTAAAAATTCTAATATACCATAAATATCAATAGAAAATTAAATGATCCTATACTATAGCCTTGAAATTTGGATCCCAAGCTCTCACTCCCACACCTCGTTGTCGGACACAAATTCCAACATTTCTTGTTCTAAAAGGGAAAAAAGGGGCGGAGTAAGTACTTACTCAATAAGCAGAGACAATCCCCCTTTAACTRGGGTTGAGCATGGTTTGATAAATACATAGTTATAATTTGTAAAACATTTCTTGGACACCCTTGTAACCCTTTTTAAAATCATATTTTTACTTTATAGAATCATTCTAAAAGAAAATGGATAAATAGAGTTAAATAAATATTTTAACAAAATAAATATTGTTCATRTCATTTACACAACATCTAAAATTGTTTATGAACAGATTTAAAACCAACCCCTTGTTATCTTTTTAAAACAATACTTCAACCCAAAAGATCACCACCAACCATTTGTAAGCTTAAAATATTCATACCTTGATACAAACACATTTAAGATTAGCATCAAATAAAATAATAGTACACATTTAGCATTTAACACCGGACAAAACAATAGTTCAAAACATATTCAGACAAATTCATAAAAACATTTGGAATGAAATCAAATTAAGGCAATTGGATTAGATCCTAAATTTAGTCCTAACTGTTTATCCTGCTAGTAGGTSAAAAAAAATGAGGTTATAACTTTTTGTCYRTGCTAAGTGAATCAATTAAATTGGTTGAACATGTTCCTACTAATGCCAAGTCAAACAAAGCCTCAAACAGAAAGTTCAAATTTCCTCATACYCAGCATTCAAAGTTCAATATTAAATGTAAAATATTTATCAGATACACATAAATATCCACATGTCCAATCAATTATTTTTCAATAAAACAATACAAATGTTTTAGATTAGAAATTCAGATAAAAGAAAATTATCTCGACTTACCTCAGTAATCGTCAATCATCAATCAAATACTTGGTAAGAGATCTATCTCAAATWTCCGCTCTCTGGATGTTCTAGTTTRTTTMTTTGTTTTAAAAATAGGTCAMATACGTATGATCGAATAAGGRAGAAATTGAGCTAGTTACCTAGGCCAATCAATTTCTGGTTGAAAGCAGTAKTCCTTCTTAGTTTCTGGCCTCCGRTGCTAACCTAGGTTGCTTTTGACATTTGAGAATAAAGGAGACGTTAGAATAAGACATCCTCTTATATCTAACTCTAGTATGTTTCTATTTTATTTTTGTTTTTATTCTTACATTCTTAATCCAACTAAAAATTGAATATTACCAAAATGGCTCAAATGGGCATGGGTATTAAAATGTGCATGCATGGACGAAACTTATTATTCGTGTGCACTTACTAGGCTAAGGACGCACCTAAGGACGCRGAGTAGYGTTYGTGGGTAGCGTTCGGTGGCCTCCTACTTTTGAGAAAATGTTAATTATTTTAGGTACTTTCAGGGCTAGAATGTTTTCTATTAGTTTCCTAAGATGATGTCTTAGAGTTTTACAATCTATAAAACCATTTTTAAGTATTTTCCCCTTATGTTGAMCTAGTACGTGGGCCCTTGGACATCAAAGACAGTTAAGGAATTCAGCCGCTATTTATAAACCAAGTTTAAGCCTTTAAGCATTTCAAGTAAGTGAACTTCTATGCCCTCATCATTTGTGACTTATGTGTATGGTTGTTATGATTGAATTTCTTTTATGTGAATTGAATGTGAGTTTATGGTTGATATCCAAGTATGTAAGTAAACCTCTACTTCTTCATCCATTTGGTGTATGAATATGTGTATGAGTGTGTAAGAGTGCTATCATTGAGTTAATTGTAAGCAAAGTACTATAAATGTTATRTTTGATTTGAACTATGTGAATTTCTATATGTTTATGTTATGAAATGACATGTGCATTGTGTTATGCTACAAAGCATATTCATGAACATGGATTTCATAAGTCGTAACATGTTGCATGAAACTATTAAAGGTCAATATTTTCAACGAAGTATACAAATGGATTTTATAAAGCACGTATCCCAGTTATAAGTAAGAAAGAAAAACGGTATATGTCTAAGCTATGAAATGTGTGAGTGAAAATTGGGGCGTGAGGGATCAGTGCACCCAATCTAGCCTTCTTCGAGAGTGAAATGTAATGGTAACTACTGGTAGGACTATGACCTATTTTCAAATAACAACTGCCAACTACATAGCTTAATGGTTTGGCCATACACCAAGTGAGCTTGCGTTAGTTAAGAAAAGTAAGTTTTGAAAAGTTAAAGGAAAGTGGTATACAAATTTCGAAGGATTTTACAACAACATATATCATTAGCATTCATGCATAGAGTTTGCTTACTAAGCTTTATAGCTCACCCCTTTCCTTTTTATTCCATTTTTTCAGGTGATAAAAGTTAGGTGATTTKAGGCGATCACTTGGGGGTAGATTTAGACCTACATAATACTCATTTTTAGAAGTTTAATTTTATTGAATCTTTAATATGTAGAACACTTCAGTTCAACACTTACGTTTGAATGTTTTATGAGTTTTGGTATYCCAATAGTATTTTGATTTCAAATTTTTGATATACRATTTTATYGAAGTTTTTGTAATGCCCCCGTGTCTCCTAGATATGACTAGGGCCAAATGAGTCGCWGCCTGCCTCTCGGCAGTCAGTACTATTATTACAAAAGATATAATTTCTCATAAAACATCTGAAGTACAATTYAACAAGGATTGTAGTTACGATTAAATATTTAGAATGTAGAAAAGAGGATTGAAATAGTAGTGCTATTCTAGCACTTTCCAGTAATGGACTGACACTCCTAACTTTCACTTCCAAAACCTAAAGTCTCCARATMTATATCTGTCACTACAAAACAAAGAAAAGACTGTGAGCTCTAGTGTAGTGAATTCACATGTGTACAATGTGAGTTAGAAAACATAGTTATAAAACATGTTCAAGGATATGATAAAAGCCGTTATGTGAAGCTATTTTTTAGTAGTTTGATAAACAAGACAATCGATTAGAGAAGTGATAAAAATATTTGYAGTAAGAATGAATTACATGATAATGCACAGTTACCGTAGAGTATAACTCTACACAGTCTAGTAAAACTAGCTTTGTCACCTTGTATTTATGCATGCAATCTACTACCTTATTACCTCATATAATCAATGGTACCGCTAGCTAGGCCAAAGGATCAACTGGCCCAGGTTAAACCTCCTAACCAAGGGTACAGGTGTCCACAATTAGACCGGGTGCCTAATGATGCAAGCGTCTACCAGAGGCATTCTCGGTCTGCCACCAACGACCTAGTCTTTGCTCAAGGGTTGATTCACTCTGATACTGTCTCTTGGATTATCTCAAGAGGTATTCGTACTGGAGACCAGCCAAGCACTATACTTTACCCACCAAACTAGTTATTTAGAGATCACCAAATTGAGTACTCAATTCAATCCATCAATTCATCAATCAATTTACTAGTGATCTAAAAAGCATTTTCAGTATAATTTAGTAAAATCAACCATTAGAGATCACAAGTATGTCAATAATGATTAGAAAATTTTTCCTGAACAGTTTTTTATAAACTTTGCAATGATAATTTTTCAAGAAACAAGATTTGATCAAGGTCACAAAATAGTATGCTTAGAAAATAATTTCGAGAAAATATAATTTTTGCAATTTTTCCATAATATGATTTTATAGGAGATTTGAAATATATTCGTGGAATAAAGCAATTGATAAGAAATTCAAATTAAGCACACGAGAATTATTGAAATCATGTCTAGAGTATGCTTAAATAAAAATAGGYATGTTGACGAAATTTAAAAGAYAGAGGAACTCACGTTAAAATAACARTTATCTAGAGTAAGTTAAAAACAAATGTTACRAACTTTTAAAAGACAGAGGAACTCACTTGTGACTCYGATTAATCAGGAATAGAGCTACTGTTTGACACTTCCTAAAAGTGATCTATAAGAATTTCCTTAGTAATAATTCATATCCATCGTACAAAAAGTTTTCTAAATAAAGTAGCCTAAACATTAAGTCGGCGTTTATAACAATCAACTTTTTAAAAAACTTTAATGGGTGAAAGTTTTCATGCAACAGAACATTCTAGGGTTTCCTGTGCATGGATATAACTGGGACTAATATGATGGTAATAACTTTAGGAAATGTTCTARAAAATAAATTTAATTAATTATATAGTATAGGGCATAGGATGTGCATTGGTAAGAAAATTCTAAGATAAAAATGATAAACTAGAAATTGGTTTTATAGAAATGGATAGCCTGGACATTTTTTAGTATAACTCTCAAAATACTACGAGTTTCATAATGCAACTGGTGCTAAAATAATCTTAACACACTAAAGTCTATAAGCATGTGAATAKCTAATCCTAAGAGGTCCCAATAAGTACCATATTTTAAAGAGAAATACAWAAGTCATGTTCAATCCGCCAGATTGACCAAACCTCAAAGATCAACTCATAATTTGAGTTTGACACGTCCAAATTTGGTGAAATGTGTAATAAATTCTTTGTAAGGTCCATGGCTTTCCATCCATATCTCACAATCAAAGTYCCACCAAGTAATAAAGTTTCTACGATGAGTTTGAAGTGAGTAAAAATCTAGTTYGGCTAGAAAACTGGAGTAAACCCTAAAGATCATTTCTTATGTTTTAATGAATTTTAATTGAAACATTTTATCCTAAAACCTCATATATGCAATAAAATCATCCTCTTAGAAAACCCATTCAAAACTCATGCATCATTCTAGTTGTACTTTAACCAAAACACAACATCACTCATGTATGCACACAACAATGCT
>MEJB01000006.1:10258512-10270158 GCA_001752375.1 Rhazya stricta
TTTCAGTTTTGGTATCAAAGTCTAGAGTTTAAAAACGATTCTGTAGACTTCATGTAAAGGAAACAAGAATAAGAAACTATTTTTAAAAGGTTTTAYGGGTATAGAGTCTTTTTACTAGCATTTCTTCCTGGATCACCTGGTAAGTTTATGCTTTCATGTTAAGTTTTGTGTTATGGAATGATATATGCAATGAGTGTATGTTATGTATGCTTTGCTCATGTATTATAGTTATCCTTATATATATAAATGGTATTCTAAAGTATGTAATTCCCTTATTTAAGTAATAGCCCATAATAYTGGTACACAAGCTCAAGAGGGGACGTCTTAGGCCCAGAATGAATGAACAGACAATAAAGCTGCCACTTAAGGCACACCCATGACTATAGAGGCGTTCMTGCAAGAGTTGGATACCTCCGAGCAGTCTAGCCAACTGCAAAGGACTGAGACAATGGACTGTGGGGGGATCTCCGAATTTAAGAAGCTCTCAGCACCTTCTTTTCCCTGCACTACCAACCCGTTAGAGGCTGAAAAGTGGCTAATGGAGATGCAAAAGGCCTTCTCAATCTTACGATGCAATGATAAGGAAAAGGTTGATAAATGTTGCAAGGTGAGGTGTATGATTGGTGGCTAATGGTTCAGTGCCAGYATGGGGAGAATACTAGCTCCTTCACTCGAAAGATGTTCACACAGGTGTTYGAACATAAGCATAGGTCWACACAATGTCAATGAAGGAGAYTGAGGATGCATCAACCCTTTAAGTGATTCACAATCCAACCTATATTGGAACAAGAGTAATTAATGTTGTTACTTTTGGATATTGGAACTTAGGATTACAATTTTCATATCTAAGTCCTAATTTCTAGTACAAATTTCCTTTCAAGGAGAGGGTATTGTAATATCCCGAATAATGTTTAAGAATTTATGAATTTTATGTGATTTAATTTATTTGGTGGTTAGTATGATTGTTGTTTGGTTGATTTTTTATGGTTTTTTTTTCCTCTAATTAATTATATCTGAATGGTCATGGTAATTCAGTGTTTAACTCATCCCTCAATAATTTAGGTTGGACTGATAGAACCTATTTATATTTTTACTTATTAGGTTGGGTTAGCTGTATTAAGGTGGCCCAAAAAGATTAAGTAGTGAAACGGATCAATGATAGGTTTAGTTTGGTCTATGACTCATAAATAAACCCTCCACTAACACTCTAAAGTTAGTCTTACGTTAGAAACTAACTGCATCAACCCAATATGACATTTTATGAAGCTAAGGAAGAACAAATAGTAGCTAAGAAGGAGTAAAAATCTTGGAGGCCATTGGAAAACGTAATCCCTGTGATTTTAGGTAAGTCTTACCCTGATCTAATTTTTATTGGTGTGTTCCATAGAGTTAGTCGATAACTTCTAGCTCAGAACCTTATTTCTATTGAGGTTTTGTTAATTATGGTTAGATGGAAGATGTTCTTCCAAGTATGATGGATGTGTATGCATAATGTTATTTTTAGATAGAATGAATCTAAGATAATGAAAGTGGGGCTTAGGTTAAATGAGTTACTCCTGTTTTCGCCTTAAAATTCATAATTTTRGGTTTACGCGTATGCATGTAAGCAARGRGAGACAAAAGAGATCATCCTTAGCTTTGTTCGTGATAATTTAATACTCTTTAGGTGCTTACAGACACATGCACAGACGAAACTTACCATCCACGTGCACTGGCTGGGCTAAGGACGTAGAGTAGTGTCCATGGGTAGCRTTCGGTGGCCTCCCAATTTTGAGAAAATATTAGTTTTTTAGGTATTATATGGCTAGATTGTTTCCTATAGTTTCCTAAGTTGGTGTCTTAGAGTTTTACAATATAGAAGATCATTTTTAAGTGTTTTTCCCTTATATTGAATTAGGAAGTGGACCCTTGGACATTAAAGACAGCTGAGGAACTCAATAGCTGTTTATAAACCAAGTTTAAACCTTTAAAAATTTCAAGTAAGTGAACTCTCACACCCTCATCAATTGTGATGTATGAGTATGGTTGTTACGATTTAATTGCTTTATGTGAATTGAATGTGAGTTTGTGGTTGATATTCAAGTATATAATTATACTTCTACTTCTTCATCCATTTTGGTGTATGAATATTGTGTATGAATGTGTAAGAGTACGATGATTGAGTTGGTTGTATGTAAAGCTCTATAAGTGTTATGTTTAATTTATGCTATGTGAATATATGTTTAAGTTACGAAACCACATGTGCATTGTGTTAATGCTATAATGTACATTTATGAACATGGATTTCATAAGTCATGACATGTTGCATGATCATGAAACTATWAAAGGTTAATGWTTCCAAGRAAGTATATAAATAGATTTTGTAAAGCTCATATCCCAGTTTTAAGTAAGAAAGAAAAAGGGTGTACGCTTAAGCCACGAAATGCATGAGTGGGAAATGGGGCGTACGGGATCGGTGCACCTRACCTAGCCCTCTTCAAGGATGAAATGTAATGATAATGTTGGCCTCCTCGTAAGGTGAAAGGAAAGAGTAATGTAATATAAATCGCTTGGTGACACTACCAATAGGAGTGTGACCTGGTTCTAAATAATTACTGTCCACTGCAAAGCTTAGTTGCTAATCTTTCACCTAAAACGGACAATAGAACATGAACAGCTGCCATGATCCTAGTCAAGCTCTTCTATACATCGACAACACTATGGACAGCTGCTAACTTCCTATCCTAAGTCTTCTATCATTCGGCCAACGCACAYAACCAGTTGTAATCCTTTTCTAAAAACTTACCACAAATAGACAACAGACTTGCTAAATTCTTACTATGGAGATTTAAAGGTAGGAATTAAATTAAAAATTGGGGAAAACAATCGATTGAGTTATGGAAAGGGGTGAGCTCGACTGGATGATAATAGGAAATCACACTAAAAAAATTGGAGTTTTAGAAAGGAATTTAGGCTAAAAATTAAACTAAAATTGAAGCTAATAAAGTAAATCGGTTAGAGGAGAGGAAAAAATTTGAATATCATTCTTTGAAATTTAAGAAACAAAGCTGAAATAGGCTAGAAGAGCTATAGCTGATTATATGTATACAATTAAGAATTTTATCAAGTAGGAGTGAGTTTTAGAAAAGGTTTTTGAAACTAGATTAGGCCGAGAAAATGTTCAGATTTTAGTCTAACGGTAAAATTCTATCACCATTCTAGGCCTAATAAATATTCGACACCTAGATATACTAAGTCCTAAAATAATATCTACTCTCAAGTTTGTAAAATACGTCAATTACCTTCTCGCAGAAATTTTCGGAGCCTCACATCTCCCCCTCTTAATGAAATTCCATCCTCAACATTTATACTTACCTAGAATAGGTTTAGGTATTTCTATCTCATATATCCTTCCGTTTCCCATGTGGACTCCTCAATTCCATTATGATTCCACTGAACCTTGACAGGACAATTCTCTTTGCCACTTGCTAATATGCTTATCCTCAATTCCTGGGAACGCAGATCTTGTTTTTGAAGTATATTACCCCTTTGGCATCAATGTTGAAGTTAGGTAACTTTTCATATTTTACCTTCTATACATGAATTCTATATCTCTTTTAGGGGGTAGGGAAGTTAATTCAGAAGGGAATATGTCTGTGTGTCTCTATCTTCCCAATATTTGTTGATTGGTTTATYAGGTAGCCTAAGTGTCCTTGACAACCAGTCTTCAGTAATTTCCTAGCCTTAACCCTTGAAATGAACCGATTCCTACACTTACCCCTTTCACTCTAAATTGTATTGTACCCTCTGACAAATCGAACTTAACTATTGTAATTCTACAATCAAGGTGTGCATAATGCCGAGACAACGATCTATGCCTAGTCATACATTTGTAGTCCTTAAAGGATAGGACTATCAAATCTCTTGGGCATAGAGTTAGATTTCGCATTCAGAGTATACTATGTCAGCAATTAAAGTTCCTCCCATAGGGGTACTTCCTAAGAATCTGTATGACAACTTGGTGGGAAAGATTGACAGATATATTCTAAAGTGTGGACTTGTTATAAGAATAAGAAGATTCGATGTCTACTAAAATTCGAGCCTTATGAGTAAAGATTAACAACATGCTCTTTTCTAACTGCCATGCTTCTGCTGTGCTACKCAGATTTCATAACTTAATTAAGAATCAACATAATATCATTCTATCACACCTTGTTATTTCTATCATGAGTAAAGCACATCTAAACTTCAACTSAGTTGTTCTATATGCTATTCATGCTTAGTTCCAAATTGAATACCACTAATCAAGTCAATGATGGAATCATTTGCACCTCTACAAGATTGCCTAATAATTAAATCATAGGCATAAATTCAAGATAACGAAAATTTTCCTAAGTTCCCAAACAGTTCTCACTCTACAAAGAGAGTGCTAATATACAAGCTAAAATAGATTATACAAGCAAAGGAATAACTACACACTTACCTCYCATAGCCGAGTCTCAAGTAGGTCTAGAAACACAAGGGTATGCTAGATGAGACCRTCTRMTCAAGCTTAACAATAAAGCTACTAAACGGGTTAATCATAGATTCGAGTATTCGTCGCAATTTCTAGCAAGAAGTCCTTATCTAGTTAGCATCAAAACTAACAAAAAGTTTCCAACAATTCTCGGCTAACTCTTACCATAAGCAAAATAATCAAATAAATCTAATTTCTAGTCGAATAATATCAATTATAAACATCAACATCCCTACCCACACTCAAGTCTATAAACCTATGCTCTAAGGTTTCCCACATTGGGTTATTGACATCAATAAAATGGAGTATTTTAATTGTCAGTACTTAATATAGCTACAGTCCCAAAACATGCTTGTCCTAATAGATTTCCATAATTCTATACCCATAAAATCTTAAAGATCTCATAACCTAGGCTCTACTAGCATTTGTGACTTAGTAACTTTAGTTTGTTTTCTGCAAGAATTAATCACAATAAGACTACATCTACAATTCCCTATTAGACTCAAAACCTAGGCTTTGAAACTACATGTGATGCCCCCGCCGAATCCTAGGTTTTACTGGGGCGAAATGAGTCGCTGCTTGCCTCTTGGCAGTCAGTACTGTCATATGAAAGGTAAAATGCATAAAAACATCTTGAAGTACATCCCAAACAGGGATTGTAGATACAATTAAAAACTTCGAATAAAGTGCATCCTAGTGGTAGTAGACTAAACTATAATGCTGCTCTAGCATTTTTCAATAACAGCTAAACCCCCTAGCTTTCGCTCCCAAAACCTGAAGTCTCAAAATCTGTGTCTATCACTACAAAACAAAGGAAATTCTATGAGCGCTAGCTTAGTGAGTTCCGCACGTGTGCAATGTTAGTTAAAAAATCAAATTATAAAACATATTCATGGATAGTTCKTAGTAAAAACTAGATCACAAGTTTCAAGCATTTGATAAAGAAGATATTCGATCACGACAGTAGTAAAATCATTTACTTGGAAAGAATAATTCACAAGTCAATGAACCATTACCTCAAAGTTAAAACTCTGTTGGGTCTGGTAATACCACCCTTATCTCCTTGTAATGCAGGCATGACTTTCAACCTTATCACCTCGTAAAAAATCAATGGTGCCTGCTAGCTAGGGTGCAAGGGATCACCGAGTCCCGGGTTAACCTCCTAACCAAGGGTACGATTGTCCACTATCAGATCTGGGTACCTAATGGCACGAGTGTCTGCCCWATGYATTCTCGCTCYGCCACTAGCAATCCAGTCTTTGGCCAAGGGTTGGCGTACTTTGATACTGTCATTCAGACTAGCTCAAGAGGTACTCGTTTTGGGGACCAGCCAAGGACAATACTTTGGCCGCCGAACTAATTAGTCAGAGCTCGCCAATTGAGTGCTCAATTCCAATCCGTCAATTTCATAAATGACAAATGGTGATTTCAAAAATAGTTTTGTCAAGTAAAGTCACAAGTAAATCATGATTTGAAAATTTTCTTGAACAGCTTTTCAGAAATAAACTTTACAAAACACGAATGTCATTCAGTTTCAACAATAATTTTKTTTTCAAGAAACAAGGTTTGATCAAGGTCATAAAATAACATGTTTAGAAAATCATTTCAAGAAATTTAACTTTTTCAATTTGCGAAAAATAATTTAGAGATAACTCGAAATATRTTTACAGAATAAAACAATTGATATGGATTTCAAATTAATCATAGGAGAATTCTTGAAATCTTATCTAGAGTACGCTTGAATAAAACAAACATGTTTGTGAAATTTTAAAAGACGGAGGAACTCACCTGTGACTCGATGACTTGAGAAACGTTTTACTGTCAGGCGCTACCTAAAATAATTCGTAAGAATTCTCCTTAGTAATAAATTATATCAATCACATAAAACCTTTCCTAAATAAACCTTCCTACAACTCGGTCTTTATATCAATCAACTTTGTTTTAAAAAATATGGTTTATAGAATATTCTAGGGYTTTATAGGAATAGATATAACTAAAGTTAGGATTATAGTTTGTGTTGTAATAGCTTAGGAAATTATCAACGTTATTTAAATGTATAGGATAGGACACAAAAAATGCATTATTCAAAGAATTTTAGGGTAAAGCTGGCGAGTTTGAAATCAGTTTTATAGAAATGGACAGCCTGGAGTGTTTGGAGTATTACTCTCCTAATACCTGGAATTTCTTAGTGACTTAGGTGTCAAAATGTTCCTAAAACATAAGCTTTACAACCATGTAAATATCTAAGCCTAAAGAGGTTGGGATAAATACTATTTTGAATGAGAATAAGGGTTTCATGTGCGATAGGCCAAAACTGATCCCACTAGAAAGATTAACTCATATCTTGAGTTTTACAAGCTCAAATTGAGCGAATATGGAAAACTTCTTCCTAAATTTATTTTTTTCAGACATATATCACATTCAAAATTCCTCTAAGTAATAAGGTTTCTATATCGAATTGAATGCAGACACAATTGCTGGTTCATCCAGAATAATAGTGTAAACCCTAATAGTCATATCTTAAATTTTATGAAGTTCTAAATGAAGCACTTTATATAATTATGCTTCAGGTTACTAATCCTTAATTTTTGTGACATGAAAATACCATTATCCAATCTAAATAAATATCACACTAACGGAATTGCAAATTACTCAAATCATGTACTTTACTAGGTTCTTTCTATATCATCCTTAGAATACTTCCCTAATTCCTTTCAGCTTYTGTAATCAGATTGAGATGCACTCAAACTTAAAATCTCTCATCAATCTTATGAAATATTACTAACCTGTAATTTGTAGCAAGGAAATGGAGTTAAGCCTAGCAAATTATGAACGTACAAGAACAAAGATTGTAGTCAGCTATTGCTAGTCACTCTTCCTTAGTTCCTATTTGCATTCTCTTGATTYTTGGTTAGGATTTCAGTAGTGTCTTGATGGGGTAAAGGATGAAGAAGAGATGTCTAATCTGGATTTTTTTGTAGAGTGAATGAACGAGTGTGCTTCGGATATTTAGGAGGGGAGAACTAAACTAGATGTAAATGTAAGAAGGGGAGAAGTGTTTGGTTAAATAAAGTGGGAATGGAAGTGGGTTTAGGGCAGCATTTTATAAGGGTTTTGGACAGAGAAACCCAAGACATGTTGGAGAGGAGAATTCGGCCAGAAAGAGGAGAAAGAAAGAAGGAAGTCCTAATTGTTTTCTTAGTATATTATGAAGAGTTGAAATTCCATTTGTCTTCTCATAAGCATGAGTACTTTTCCACATATGTAAGAACAGCTGCCCACTTATCTCAGCTATCTTTCACCTAGGAAGATAGACAACCCACAATTATGGACAGTTGTCATGATGCCTAGTGTCAAGCTCGCTTCTTATATATTAGGACAACACTATGTATGCTTGCAAACTTCCTTCCCAAGTTTCTAACCATTTCGGACAACACCACACACAACCGGCTTATAATCCCTTTGCTAAAAACTACCACAAAGGGATAGCATTCCGATGCTAAATTCTTACCACATTCTAAGTCATTGTTGATTGGGTTGAGATTTAAGGTAGGAATTAAATTGATAATTAGGGAACAACAATCGGTTGAGTTTTGGAGAGGGAGTGACTTGGCTAGTGTATAATGAGGAATGACACTGGAAAAATGGAGTTTTAGAAAGGAATTTTAGGCTAAAAATTAAACTACAAATTGAAAGCTAATAAAGTTGTATAATCGGTTATTGAGGAGAGGCGTTGAAAAATGAAAATTGGATTAGAAATTTTTGAAAATTAATGAAAACAAAAGCTGAAATGGGCTAGAGAATATGTAATGCAAGCAAATAAGAATTTTTATCTAGTAGGGTAAAATTTTTTAGAAAAAGGTTTTTGGAAAAACTAGATTAGGTCGAGAAATGTTCAGGTTTTATTCTAACAGTAAAATTGTACTACCGTGTTCTAGGCCTAATAAATATTATAAGACCTAGATATACTAAGTTCCTAAAATAATATCTACTCTTGAATTCATAAATTACACCAGTTTATCTTCTCAAAGGAAATTTCAGGGCCTCATACTTTTGCATTTAGAAAGGGTTAAACGCTAACATCCTGTAGGTTAGGATATCTCTTTCACTGGTTGGTTACCCATTTAGTTATTTGAAATTTATTTTTTTCATGTCAAATAATTATTCTTATGAAGACATTTCATTCTCGGATACAGAGTTGCTTCCCATGTAAGGCCTTGGAAATTCTTTACTAATTTAAGATTAGTAGTTCCTTATCGAAGAAACTCAAAATGATAAATGAACTGCCATTCCCCTGCCGAAGGCAAAAGGCGCAAGAACCGATATTCCTTGAAGTATGGACCATAACTGAGAGTCATCATCAACAAAAATCCTTCGAATGATTGCTCGAGGACCAATTCACTAATATATATGGATGTATAACTTTAAATTATCCCATCCCAATGTTATTATTTCATGAAGGTTGTTATCATCCATCATATTGCATATTATATTTATGGGGGAAATTATCTTTCTATGCACGCTCATTATAATAATTCCCTTTGTAAATATTCTGAATTTATATATATTTTTTACGTATTTATATCCCTATCTAATTATGATTCTCTACTAATTATACCTGAACTTTTTTATTTAAAGGGTACAAATATCTTTTAAGGTCAATTTTATTATCTTAAAGCCATTTAAAAGATGTTTTGATTAAAATTGACAAGATTGGGCAAATTTGGGAGGGAGAAATGGCTTTAGAATRAAAAAATTGACCTTAAAAGACGTTTATGCACTTAAAATATAAAGTATGTGTGCAAATCCTCCGGATTCCACCGTAAAGAATGGTGTTAATAYAGAAATAAAGACTCGTAATTAGATGAGGAATATAAATAAGTRAAAAAGAAGTTCAGAGATATTTACAAAAAATCGTAAATAGTTGAGGTATACAAAAATCTAATTTAACAATTTACGGATTCTACTAACTTTACAAATTTAAGAAATAAGTGAAAAAATATAATATTATAAAAAGAACATTATTTTTCTGCTAAACTGATTATTAAATTYAGAATTCAGATTTGAACATTACAAATTAAAGTTCAATATTCAGTAACTTAGCTATTTGGATCTAGACATTATAAAGTTAAAATTCAATGTTAAAAATGCAATTACTAATATYGGAACATTACAAAGGAAAATTACAAAGTCAAGTTCAAAGTTACAARCATTCAGCTATTTAGTATCTATGACATCATAAAATAAAATTTACTATTTAAAAATTCAACTTATTAAACCTTAATTTTCAAACTCCAATTTYATCGCCAATTCAGCTAAGCCTATTGATGTGAATTTTGTTTATTCCATAARAGTAAATTTACTTCATCATTTTCCTAATACAGCATTTGAGGGGAAGGGAAGGACATGCAATAATCACCATCTTTATTGTRCCATGTAAAGAAGGTTGCCATATATAGTTTTGTAACAACTACAATTATAATTTCATGTTATCTTAACAAATAATTCCTTTAAGGTTCTCTTTTAGGATGAGCAATGCTCCGTGCTTGCTTGGTGCAAAATAATAGTTATAGATATGCAAAAATAAATTTGATTTGATATAAATTGTWTCTTCCACTTTTATTGACCATTCACTTTCATATGGAGAYAACTCATTYATTGGCTTTGATATCCTAATGTATACAATTTCAATTTGACAAAGATATTATAACAATTTATATAAATGGGWAGATTAACTACAATGTTCATCTACTATCCTCGACATTTTACTTTTAGTTAACATTCAAAGAACACAATAAAACTAAATTATTAAAATTCAAGAGTAGTTCATACCCTATTACTTAAACTCAAGCATTTGTCTTTGACCTTAAGTGTTCGAGAGGCTATGTTTCCACAAAATAAAAAAAAAAAATATATCCATCTATTTCTTATTGCACTTTTACTTTATTTCCATTACAATGATGAATAGAATTTTCTCCACTCATCATATGTGTATAAAAATACTCCTATTAATTTCCTTTTTTATACTTTTTACTTTTCTATCTTTGTATGGGGTGCAAGAGAACTCTCGTTACATACTACCAATGGCAAATGAGCTGGCTAACTGAGTTAGAGCCGAGCTAAGCTCGAGTCCTTGACTTGCTCAGGGAAGCAAAAATCGAGTCAAAAGATTTGGGGCAGTGAGAGGCTCAAAGAGGCTCTGTATTTAGAATTGACGAAGATGAAAATTACTTGTATAATAAAACTTTAACTTCTAGTCTTCTGATAATGAAAAATAAAGAATGCAGAATGCTCTTAAATATTAAAGGGAATGAATCATTAGGAAGAGTGTCTTTTGTTGGAAGTGATTTGTGTTAACGTGCTGTTGGTTCTTATGTCCGAGTGTTTTCTAAGTTTGAGACTATGACCTCGCGTTTGTTTTTTACCACCATGAGATAACTCATCCGTCCGAGGAAAGATCATAAGTAATTGCGCTTCGACCGTTTAAATGTTTCTCTTTTAGTTTTTGTTTCGTTGACATCTTTGTATAGGTAAGTATATGATAAAGTAATATATCCGTATGCTCTATGAATCTGTGGATATAAGTTACGCTACGTTAAGTGCTGTTGGAAGGTGTCATGATGATTAGGTTTAACACCGGTCACGTTATATTCATAAGTGCAGACGCACGGATCGACGGCTAAACAGACTATAACGTATGTAGTTAGTCATTGTCCTTTACATAGGGTATTTATAGATGATGTATACCGAAGCCCCTATTCAGAGTACAAACATAACGAACATTTAAGTTCTACTGAAACTGCAAATAGGTACACCCAAAAAGATTTAATAACTAAAGGAATAATAAGAGAGAAAAAGATTTTATTTTAATAATAAAGAAAATAAAGAAAGTTATCAATGTATTTTTATATAATTAAGTATGAGTTATTAGTAAAGAATATTTTATATTAATTTACATTTATTATTATTTGAATTTTATTCCGATTTAATTATTCTTATTTTTTTCTTTTTGAGCTGTTGAGTGAGTCGAGTGACAATTGAGTATTAGAGCGATCAAAGATATAGGGTCATCGTTATATCCAAACTCGGGTGAAGAACTGAAGTGATTAATCCAGACGCTGAACGAGCAAGGAAGACCGGTTGAGCCGAGC
>MEJB01000006.1:10270517-10284959 GCA_001752375.1 Rhazya stricta
TTTTTTTTTTTCTTAGGATTCTGTGAATTAGTGATAGATTTTTTTATTCTGATTCATCGAGTTCCATGAAATATCTTAATTTTTACAAGATGAATCCGGATATCGTATTACTATCGAGTATCTCTTATTTAACAGAGATTCTACACTAGAAGAGAAGTTGATAATTCCCGTTTAGAAGATGAAGAGAGTGAAAGAGGTTTTATTATTTAGAAACTACGAAACTCTTCTCAACGTTATCCGAACGTGACAAGCGCCTCATAGCGATTTAGATATTTCGTGTTGTTACGTTCATCATTACAGTATAATGCCGTGTACAGTAATTAGTTTTTTTGATATTTGAAGCTCAAACTCCATTTTAAAAATATTTATCAAAACATATTTTATAAAATGACATTTATACGAATTTATTAGATATAATTGATTTTGATTTTGAAAGTGTGTCAAAGAAATTTTTTCATGCCTCGAACRCACATTYTGATTAGTTTCAAATCTAATCTAAGTTCTTTGTATAAGTTAASTCTGATATCTTCTATTGAGGAATTTAAACACAACTTAGTGGCTTTTCAACCGTCTAAAACATTTGAAGGTTGCATTCTCGAAATTAGACTTCCTTGTGGTAAAATAGTCTGAATAGCATTTTGAAATTACATATGATATCCGTTTTGAGTCTTTTAGGCAGGTAAATCTAATGAAGAACATGGGTATTTTAGTCCTCTGAAATATACATGTCAAATCACAAATAGATGGATTCATTACCATTGGATATTTGGCTATATAAGACATGTTTTTCCCTCTTAGTCATTTTGAATAAGTGAGAAAAATAAAAAAGCTTTCTTAGAAAACATATTTCTAAAATGTAGAAGAGATTTCACGATATTCTTGCACTTTATCGTTGAAGCTCTTTAAGCTAAACCTTTAAAATCTTTAGTTGAGCTTCTATTATCTTATAGAATATCTTCGTGAGTGAAATCCATATCTCCAGTTTGAGCATAAAATTGCTAGAATCATCACTTTTGTAGAGTGAAAAATATCTGAACATTTTTTTTGTAAAAACTCTATGTGAGTCAAGGTTGTCTAGGACATAAAACTCTTTCAAGAGTGTACCTTGCTTGCAAAAGCTAAGGTTGTGTAAAACCCACTTGTAGKTGAGTCTTGAAGTAACAGTGTGTGAGTACTGAGGTTGTATAGGATATATAACATCTTTTTTCAGGGTGAAAATTTGAGCAGATCCTTGCTGTTCATAAATTAGATTGGAAATAGTCTATTATTCCTATTTAGCCTTTACAAATGCTTCAACCAGAAATATCAATAGCAAAACCCTTAAATCAATATAGGTTCAATGCCTCTTATGTCTATGATTGGAACATAGACAATATGTTTTAATATCAAATCCTTAGTTTCCTATAGCAGATGATCATGGGGTCAATGCTTATAAAATCTAGAAAGGAACTGAAGATAAAAAGCCATTGTTGAASTACTTATAGCAAGATTATCTAGCTAGTTGAAGGGCTAGTGGGACTACTATCTCACTCATCAACAGCGACAAGACATACTTGGACCTATAAAAATCGACGAAGAAGGAAATTCGCTTTCGCAATATGGTCAGGTTATTCCTGATTTTTGAATTTACTCTTATCTTCAGCAATTTCCCTATATTCAAGAGAGACTCTCTCATTTGGCAGGATAAAAATGCCATTACTATTTAAACTTAGATGTCAAAAACTAGTGATTCCAATGGTATAAAAAAAACTTTCCCTTACCTACAAGGCTCCATGCTTAGAGAAGATTCCACAATAGTCCTTCTAGAAACGAAAAATTCCTACAGGTTTACCTCTACTCTTAGATGAGAAAGTCCGCAATAGGATTAGAAAAATACAATTAAATATTATCCCCATATTCCTAGTCAATTGGTGGTGGCATTTTTAAGCAAAAACTGTAATAGGATAGAATCCATTGTCCATTATTTACCTTTTGGGCAACGGAATATATCTGAAAATCTAATTCTACCTATCAAAAAAAAAAAAAAAAACCTAAGCATTTCATCCATGCATCCAAGAATTTTAAAAATGATTAAAAATCAAAAATTTCTTTTACATATTCGATATAAATCTACAAAAAGAAGTATACACAAAAAAATGTTTAAAACGCATGCATCAAAAATAGAAATAGAATTCAACCAATGAGAGATATATATTTTATTCCAGATTTTCTTACTAGAGAATTCTTGCAATAGAGAGATGATTCCTCAAAAAGTAAGACAAAAAGATATTGATAGAAAATCCCCACAAATACCCAAACACATCCCGATCAATTCCATCAAATTTCAAGGCAGCCCATACTGTATCAAAATCAAATGYAGASTAGCTCCGACTATATGAAATTCCAAGGTGGCACCAATAGCATCTTCTCAAATTCCGGCTACATCAAAGCCAATAATTCCMAAAAAAKTCATGGTATGAAATAACTTTAGAAGATGAAGCAGAATCCCAACAACTTTCATATACTAAAGACTGTCTGAGCAATTCTTGCAAATTTCACAAAAATGCAAGAATTGCACGACTTCCTAAAGAACACCACAGTACTTCACAAGAGATTCCAAAATCATCATCAGCAGCTATGGTTAGAAATGCCAAAGAAAAAGTTGTGACTACTACAAATACAAGATCTACAACTGTCAATACTAGATCAACTGATATTCCTAGCTCGCGCTCTCAAAATCCAAAGTTTCTAGATCCATATCTGTCATTACAAAACAAAGAAAAGACTGTGAGTGYTAGCTCAGTGAGTTTTGCATGTGTGTAATGTGAGTTAAAAAATATAGTTATAAACATGTTCAAGAGTACAATAAAAATCATTATGTAAAGCTRTTTTCAATCAGTTTGATTGATGAACAAGAGAAATGTCAGAGAAGTGATAAAAACATTTGYAGYAAGAATGAATTATATGATAATRCACAGTTACCATAGAGTRAAAACTCTACAAGATCTAGTAATACCAGGCTTATCACCTTGTATTTACACATGCAATTACAATTAATGGTACCTCTACCTAGGGTACAAAGGATCACTCGGCCCTAGGTTAAACTTTCTAACCAAGGTACGGCTATCCATAATGAAACCTRGCAYAATTATGTTGCYTGATAAATTCTCGGTCCACCACCGATAGCCTAAKTTTTGGCCAAACGTTGGCTCACTCTAATATTGTCGCCTGGACTAGCTCAAGAGGTATTCGTACTGGGGACCAACCAAGCACAATACTTTTCCCGGACTAGTTATTCAGTGATTGCTACTTGAGTACTCAATTCCAATTTGTCAATTTATCAATCAATTCACAAGTGATCTCAAAAACATTTTTATTATAATTTTGTCTCACAAGTACGTTAATCATGATTCGAAAATTTTCCCTGAATAAATTTTCATAAACTTTRAAATAATATTTTTTCAAGAAACAAGATTTGATCAAGGTCATAAAATAATATGCTCAAAAAATAATTTCGAGAAAATCCAAGTTTTGCAATTAYAGAAAATAATTTTAGAGGAAATTTGAAATATATTCGTGAAATAAAGCAATTGATAATGAATTCAAATTAAGTGTACYAGAATTATTGAAATTATGTCTAGAGTACTCTTARATCAAAATAGGCACGTCTACAAAATTTAAAAGATGGAGGAACTCACTTGAGACTTGATTAATTAGAAAAGTTCTATTTTTATGTGCTACCTAAAATCATTCGTAAGAATCTCCTGAGTAGTAAATCATATCTATCGCATAAAAATTTTCCTAAATAAACCCGCCTGAACATTAACTCAGCCTTTGTAACAAGCAACTTTATTTTCAAAATTTAGTAGGATTTATAGATGTGAAAGTTTTGCATACAATAGAACATTCTACTGTTTCATGTGCATAGATATAACTTGGACTAATATGATAGTAATAACTTTAGGAGATGTTCTGGAATATAAAGTTGATTAATTGTATAATATAGAGCATGTGAATTGCATTTTAAGGATATWCTAAGGTGAAAATAGTAAATTAGAAACTRGTTTAACAAAAATGGACCGCCTGAAGTGTTTTGAGTATCACTCTCAAAAGACTTCGAATTTCTTAATGAAATTCRTGTCAAAATATTCSTAGCACATTAAGKTTTATAACTAGGTAAATACCTGAGCTAAAGAGGTTCATATACATACCAGACTTAAAGAAAAATACACAACTGATGTTCAATCGGCCAATTGACCATACGTCAAAGATTAACTCATATCTTGAGTTTTACACATTCAAATTGGGTGAAATTTATACTAAATTGTTCCTAAGATCTATGGCCCTTCAACCAAATTAAACCAAGTAATAAGGCTTCTATGAAGAACTTAAGTTGAGCAAAATTATGGTTCGACTAGAAAACTGGAGTAAATCATGATGGTCATTTTTTAAGTTTAAATGAATTCCAATTAAAGCATTTACCCTAAACCTCATGCAACATTATATCACCATTATCCTCCTTTTAGAAGTCTCATTCAAAACTCATGCATTATTTTAATTTTTTTTTTAAACAGAAAACAACTGCACACACAACAATGCTACCATAAATCCAAGCTTAATATAAGTTCAAACTTAACATTCTACTAACCTGTAAATGCAGCAATGGTAATGGATGAAATGGCAGGCTATGCATCTGCAACAAGGATGAAGTAAATGGCCAGAGGTTGATTTGAAGAATGGAGACTTTGATAGGCTGTTTTAGAGGTAGAAAACAAAGCTGAAATCTACAACGCCCTCTAAATGAACAATCTCCTTTCAAGTAAGACTTTCAAAACTCATCGGATAAAATTGAGCTTAAGGAATAAGGCATAATATAAGAAAAGCATCAAGGGATGATGAGAGGGTTATTCAGTGTGCGTCTAATATATCAATTCATAAAAAATGTACTGAATGAATTCTATCAATACCTTGTCACATTAAAAAGAAAAAATAGTCTATCAGTACCTTAAGGCATTAAAAAAAGAAATTATACATTAGGGGTGTGTCGCAAATATGTTAGATTSGACCTATTGTTTTGATTGGATCCGTTGGTTAAGAAATATATTGAGTGAAGTCTATTAATAACTCATCGCATATATTAATTTTTTTGCAAAAGAAAAAATGAAAAATCAAGCGTTAATTAGTTGTATGCCCTAACACGTTAGACTCAACGCCTATATTTTGATTGGACTTAGTTCAGAGAGAAATGTATTGGAGGTCAATTCATTAATATCTTATTAAATAGGAAAACAAAAACCAATAATTGACCTTGTAACACCAGCCTTGGGGGCCAAAATTAATCAGCCCAATGAGATTTCCGAGACTTATACTCCTAAAATAGGACGAAAACAAAAAATATATTTTGTTAAACATCGACCCATAGTGAGTTTGTAGAAACCTTATAGTCAGAGGCAGATGGAAGGGGTTGACAGGGCTATAGCCCCCTCTCCTAGGGCCCGCGTGTCACTTTCGCCCTTGATCTACTGTAATACCATGACCCCAATCCACAAGGCTCATTTTGACTTTTCATTTCACCCCCTACAGACTAAATTCCCAAAGTCTGCTCTGCCTATAGTAGAATAGCATTCTTTTCAAGCCTTTAGCTATAAATAGGGTTCTCAAAACCTTCAAACGCACAATAAGTCCAATAGACACAACCTCTATAAGAATAGGGCTTAAGCATTCTAAAGGTATGTTTAAGGCGGTTGGTTTGATTTCTTTCCATTTTACTCTCACGTCTTTTTCTCATTAATATTCAACTGTTAAACAAATAGTTTCCACTCTTATATAAGCTAGGAAATCCCCTTGGACTTCTAAAATCATCGTCCTTATTCTTTAACTGAACCCTGAAACCTCATGTCTACTAAAATGAAGAAAAAAGAAGCAAGAGAGTCTGGAATAAATCATGGATATGGTTGGCACTGGATATCACTTCAAGCTGACCTGATAAAGAAATAATACTTTTTTACTTGATTTTTGGAGAATAATAGCTAGGAAATTGATGATAACGGGAAAAACATTATTTACACTTTCTCAAAGTTATCACTTATGGGTTCTATTTCAAAGAACCTCTCAAGAACTACAAAAAAAATATATCAAGAATTACTAGATGCTAGTCTTAGTTGAACATAAAATGTACAAAGAGATACTCAACGAGAAGGGTCGGTTGATTAGCAGTTAGAAAATGTTTACTTTTGTAGTGAAGGATCATTCTGAGAGGAAGGGACAATGAATAATGTATGAATTACTATTCATTAGGTGGTGTTTCATTGGAGGATGAGGTTATAGGAGGAAAAACTAATTATGTTGTTTRCGAATAAGTTCGAACAAGTCTCAAGTGTTTTGGGGAAACTTTCTTAGTCTTGGAAAATACTAGGGTTCAAGAAAATCAAGAAAATACTAGGGTTCAAGTCTTGGAATAAGAGGGTTCAATATAAGAGAAAGATTGAATCTTTCCTAGAAGACAAAGAGCGGCCTTCGTGACACACCATAGTTGAAGAGTGCTACCATCCAATAACTGAAAATAGGGCTCAAAATGTAGAGTCATGTGCTCGACTGCTGGTAAATACTCGGAACTAGATGATCATAGTAATTGATTTTCTAATTAGTGCATGCGAGGAATCTTATGAGCATATCTGACAATGCATGGGAGAGGTTCTCTCAGTTGACAATCTTAATAGTAGTATTGCTGCAATTATATAGATGGAAATTTATTTAGTGGAAGATTCAGATGATTCTGGTGTTGATCTTATRAGCATATTGCAAGATTATCTCAAGAAGCAGGACAAACTAGATGATCTRGTAGGATTTAAGGATCAGCTAGAAGAACAATAAAAAATCTAATTCGAGATAATGAGTTGCAGAAACAAGAACTCGAACTAATACGCTCATATGCTGGTGTTGACGCCTAAAAATAACCGACATCAACGACTGAGGCAGAGAGCAATGGTTAAACCAGTAGAACCAGAGTGGATAAAAGCCTCAAGATGCGAGCAGTCGAAACATCTGAAAAAACTCAGTGACTGATAAGCAATGGCATGAAATTTGGTGATCGGCTCTTCAGTAAGATAAGATCATAACCACTTGATTGAAAATCAAGAGGCATAATCAACTGAGTAGCCGATAAAGGCGGATGTGGGCTAAGAAAATAGTGTAGAAAGAGGAGACGTGGCACAACGGCAGTCGTGTTTCTCGGCCACTAGCCGACAAGGACATTGTAGGACCGAATATAAAGACAAAACAAAGGAAAAACCTCAATACTTTATTTTTACTAGTTTTATCAATGTTTTCATTACTTAGCTAGCTTTATGATCAGTTTTCTAGTGATAATTGATTTCATTTGCTTTATTATGTAATATTCATACATGTTTTTGTATAATGTTTATGAATTTGAAATCTTATTTGCTTTTATTTACTTGCTTTCTTAGGTGTTAATTAATTACAACTTTAGTAGTGTAATCTATCAGCTAATTCAACTTGTAAGTATTCTCTTGCTTTAATTAATGTTTTTGTTTACTACGTTCCTCAGACTKAGCTTACATATATATAATTGCTTAGTTTAATTAGCTTTATTAGGATTCTATTTAGCATATATCCTAGCTTAGATACTTTAGTATAATCAGAATCCACTTCGCATCGACTAGCATCATTCTCCACTCAGCATAATCACTCGGCTAGCTTTAGCTATCTTGGTTACATCTTTCTATTGTTTGATATTTTCACAAGCTTATATTTTCGTGTCTACTCAGCTTGTGTGTTCCCTAATTGACTTGAGAAGCTCATTTGCCTAATATCTTAGTAACCCAAGAACCCRACATACAAACAAGAGGTAGGTATAGATTGAGTAAATCGATTAGACGGTTAGYTGATTGAAACTTTACCTCATTATGTTGAAAAACTCAATACGTCATGACCAGGATAGCCAATTCTGCTAGACAATTTTTGCATACCAACTCAATTGCCACGCCTAATGGGACCTGTTAAGTATGTATGATACTTCATTCTRAACGAAAAATCATGGCTGAGAATTTGAAACTCGTGCCCAAGATACACCTACTACTAATATGTTGGAGTTTGGCTCGATCAGCGCTGTCCGGTAAAATCTAGAAAGACAGGGATTTCCCCCAGAAACGGGTCCTTACCACCGAGATCCATCAATATCAATCGACGAGCAGTTGACTCCAACTTCTCTATCAACCATTCGATTCACTATGAAGCAATGCACATGTGGATTAATGCAAAATCTAATACYATAGTTTGCTATTGTTTGTAGGCCCATGCTGCAAAATGAGATACAGGGTGTAGCACAAAGCGAGTTCCAGCATTCCTATTAGAGTCCAACTGCCTTCCCTTGCATCCCAATGACTAATCACTCTTTGAAAAGCTTGGAAGCAATGCTAACTTGGGCTCCATCCATGCTACAGTTCCCCCAGGACCCGATTATAATGGCTCGGAGAAATGCTTCCCAGTAGAAGGCTATACCCCGTCTGGAGGACAGCGTCACGTACCATGGTCATCACAACTAGGGGAACAACTTATACCCTACAATACTCAGGAAATCATTAATCATTTCTTACTACAAGCTTCGAAATTTTCCTGTGCATCAAGGTAATACATCCAGCAATCTACTGAGGGACAAGATTATGTTGCTCAATTTCCTACCAGCCAAGCCCAAGACTTTAAATGAGCAGGCAATGCGACCATGGGAACTCAAACACCTTAGGCGCAGGAGCGAAACCTCCTCTCAATAGAGGATACCAGGAGAGGTATTTTCTTGACCTGTATATCAGTTTGAAAAGCAGCCACCAACCAATCCAGGATTTTGGCCATCACAGGTTCCTACACCAGTCAATGCTAATTCAGTAGCAAATGTATTAAGGAGGCAGTTTGGCTCAATATTTTTGAAAATGACCATTTTATCTACAAGAAACCCTATCCAGAATGGATAGACTATGCAGTTGTCAAGCCTTGAAGATACAAGATGCCTGAATTTTCACTTTTTATGGAGATTATGATAAGACAACAATGGAGCATATTTCCCGATTCACAACTCAATGTGGAGAACTCAGCAACAGCGACTCGCACAAGCTAGAACTTTTCTCCTTGTCATTAGCTGAAGCAACATKCACATGGTACACTAGCCTACYGCCTAATTCAATCAAYAGTTGGCYGGATATGGAGTGCCTGTTCCACGAAAGGTTCTATAGGCCAATCCAAAAGGTATATATCASAGGTTTGCTAATCATAAAGAAAAAMGCAATGAAGATGTAACGACTTCTTGGAGAGATTTAGGCAAATGAAAGGAAAATGTSCCACTTTATTGCTAGAAGCTCAATATGCTAGAATACTAATCGATCGTATGAATCCTCAACTAAAGGAGAAGCTTATCCTACAAGAATTTTTAGAATTTTCTAGGCTACTTTCTCATGCAATCTGGGCAGAAGAATTCATCAAGACAAGAAAAAATCTCAATTAGCCAAGTTTAGTAGAGGGAAAACCATGATTTCAGTCATCGATGATGTAGCCAATTCAAATGAAGATGAACCAGCTGAAATTATAGTAAGCAAGTTGTGGAAAGGATCACCATACACTTGCCYTATGTTGAAACCAATACACAGGAAGAAGCTAAGCTGTGAGATCAGCCGAACTACTCTTTTGATATATAAAAAGTTGATCAGATCTTTAATCAATTGCTGAAGAAAAAACATGTCAAACCTTTTGGCCAACAAGAAGGTACCTTTGTTTGAGAAATTGAAAGGTAAAAGGTATTGTAAGTGGCATAACTCATTTAGTCATAGTACCAATTCTTGTGTGGTTTTTTAGAATGCTATTCAAAGAGCCACCCTGGAAGGTCATTTTTGCTTTTTAAATAAGAGGTCTCAAGACACTAGTTCATACGGAACCCTTCCCAGCTACCGATACTAGTGTCATGACTACCCCAAAATGGCTAAGAGATTAAAGTGGCAGAAGGAAACATCTCAGGATCCCAAAATAGCATGAGAGAAGATGCTTGCTGTAACTGTGGATACACCACATCAGCTTTTATTTTGCTGGACGGTAAACCATCTTTATTCCGGAGATTAACTTTGGGCGATCCTAGAAATACAAAAAAGCTCCACCTTAAAGAGGAAACCATGACATTAGAAATCCCAACTATCCAAAAGAATACTATCTCAGCTCCATCCTTATTGCTAACCAAGACATAGAAAATGAAGGAGTAGAGCATAGAGCTCAACAAACAGCTCTGCCGGAAGAACATCTAAGGTCAATTAGGAAAGCAAGCCGGTCAAAGTATTAATGTCATCAGCTTGCCCCTTGAGTTCAAAAATATCAATCGACAAAGTTCATTAGTTGGCGGTGCTCTGTCAACCTTGAAAGCCATAGCTAAATTGGTTACACCTATAGCTAAAATCTTACCAGTTGAGCTATAGATGTCCTTCTCCAAGCCAACCAAGGAGATGGTCAATCACCTCACACATTTGTACATCAAAGCTCACTTGGACGATTATTCAGTCAGCTAAGTATTTGTARACGGTGGAGCTGTTCTTAATGTCATGCCTATTTCACCCTAAAAAGGGTAGGTAAGACATCAACAGATCTTATGAGTACTAGTATTCAAATGAATAACTTTAYAGGAGAATCTACTCAAGCAGAAGAGTGTTGATCATAGGCATCACAGTCAACTAAAAAAGTAGAAAAGTTGCCTTCTTTGTGGTAGCAGTCAAGCCAATCTACACCATACTGTTGGGCCGAGATTAGATCCATGCCAACTAGGGTATABGATCCATCCTGAGCCAGCATCTTATACTATGGGATGGTGATCAAATAGAAGTGGTTTYAGCAGATCCTAGCCCATTTTCGGCTGATATCTAGATGAGCAGAGCTATCTTCTACTCCCCAGAGATTGAGCTATCTTGTTTTGCCAAATTATCTTTAGGGCACGAGCTCAGTCGAGGACAGAAGAGGCAGCCTGGTAAGACCAAGACGAAAAAAGGATCTATAACAGGAATATCAGACACCTATAGTTTGGATAAGCTAAAGGCTTATTTGACTGTTTGCAAAATTCAAACAAAGATAGTCGATTTAGTGAGATCAGAAGACACACTAGAGGTCCTCGAGGCTGAATGGAACCTTAAGTTGGCACYGAGCTATATACCTCATAATCCTCTTATAGACATCAACTTAGGAGATCATAAGAAAACCAGACTTACTTGGCTCAGTGCCTTGTTGGATGAAGGGTAGTGGAAACAGTAAGTCGAGTTGATTCAATAGTGTAGAGACTATTTTGCCTGGGATTATCATGAAATACCAGGTTTGGATCAGAAAGTGGTTGAACACCMTTTTCCAATCAAAGAAGGATACAAACCTCACAAACAACCGACTAGGAGGTTCAATCCAGCTATTTTTTCGAGCGTCAATAAGGAGGTTGAGCTGCTTTTGAGATGCGGCTTGATTCGGATTGCTAAATATGCTGAGTAGGTATCAAATACTATTCCTGTCATCAAGAAAAATAGTTAAGTCCGGGTATGTATTGACTTTAGAAACCTGAATTTAGTTATGGCCAAAGATGAGTATGGTATGCCTATGACAGATATGCTAGTTGACTCAGTTGCAGGGAATAGGTTTCTTAGCTTTATGGATGGACACTCTGGCTACAACTAAATATCCTAGCTAAGGACAATATGCACAAAATAGTTTCAGGTGTCCAGGAGCAATAAGTTTGTTTGAGTAGGTAGTCATGACATTCGGGTTAAAGAATGCAGAAGAAACATTCGAGAGGCAATGAACATGATTTTYCATGACTTAATCGGYTGATGCATGAAAGTATATATTGAGGATTTAGTCGTCAAGTGGGCTACCTTTTCCTAGCATTTAGCTAATTTGGAGAAATCTTTCTTAAGGATGCACCGACATAATTTCTAAATGAATCCCACTAAATGTGCTTTCGAGGTTTTAGTTGTGCATTTCTTGGTCATTTTGGTGCACCTGAGAGGAATTGAAGTCAATGCCAATAAGGCAAAAGCAATATTGGAAGCGAGGCTCCCAAGGAACAAGGAAGAGTTGCAAAGTCTAATAGGCAAGATAAATTTCTTAAGGCAATTCTTGGCAAACTCGGCTCGAAATACTCAGAGCATTGGCAGACTCGGCTCGAAATACTCAGAGCATTTTTAGCTTTGTTAAAATTACGACCAGCTGAGACATTCACATGGATGTTAGAAGATCAGGAAGCCTTTGAGCATATCAAATAGAGCTTTATCAAGCCGCCAATTTTAGCCGCTCCTCGGAGTGACAAGACAATAAAACTCTATGCGTTCCGCTGCCGAGACTTCACTTGGCTACTTATTGGCTCAGGATGATAACGAGGGCATCACGCAGGCCATATACTACCTTAGCCAATGCCTTGATAATGCGGAAACTATGTATTCTCCCATGGAGAAATTATGTCTGTCACTTTTTTATGCTTGCACCAAGTTAGAATATTACCTATTGTYRATAGAGGTTAATGTTATTTGCAAGGTGGATCTAGTACGTTTTATCTTGAATAGGCCAGTTTTGCAGGAAGATTGATGAGATAGGCTATGAAATCAACAGCTTTCTTACTAAAATTGTACCCTTAAGAGCCGTGAAAGGACAGATGATAGCTGATTTCCTAGTTGAGCATTCGTGCCTTGATACGGTTGATCTATAGGCAGAGATTCAAAGTTATATGGGGGTGAAACCATGGAACTGACCTTTGATAGTTCCAGAAACAGTTGGGAGGCGAAAGGCTGTATCACAGTCACCAGCCCTCCTAGTCTTAAGGGAGCTTTCATGTTCAAGTTAAAAAAAGGCAAATCTAATAACCAAGCTGAATATAAAGCTTTCGTCCTGAGCCTCTGGTTTTTGCTGTCAATAAAAACTCAAACCACTTAAATCATTGGTGATTCTTAACTGGTTATTCGGCAGTTATCAGGCAAATACAGGTGCATGAACTCCAACTTAATTCACTTATATCATGAGACTCRAGCCATGCTAAGAGAATTTACCTATGTAATACTAGTGCATGTTCTAAGAAAGGAAAACCAAGARGCTAATGACTTAGCCTAGTAAGCATCAGGATATAAAGATGTGCAACCAGAGGATCTATCGCCTCATTTCTATTAGTCGATCTTTAACATCAACAACCATAACTTGGCTGACTGGAGGACTGAAAACATCAACTTTGATTAAGGTCAATAAATAGCTCAGGCACTAAGCTTTAAATTATTTAATGGTTGACACTGGCTTGTTCAAAAGAAGCCATGAAGGTTTTCTTTTAAAGTGCTTAGGCAAGAAAGAAGTAGCTCAGGCCCTAGCAGAAGTCCACGAAGGGTTGGATGGAGCAGATAAGGCAGGAGCAAAGTTGAGATGGTCATTACATCGAGATGGAGTGTATTGGCTGACCATCACGACTGACTGCTACGTATACGCTAAGGGTTGTGAAGCTTTCTAGAAACACGGACGCCTCTTCGAYGTCCCAGCCACAAAGCTTCACTCTCGAATTTGCCAATTTCTCATSACATCATCATACGGCTCAACTAGAATAGCCTTGTCAAAAGGGGGTTCTGTARGAGCTYGGCCAATCGCAACATCAAATTAGAGCTGAGGTCCTGCCAAGCTRATTTGCACTTCTCCARACTAAGAGTCCCCTCCTCCCTTTAGCTTTCCAGCATCAATTGCTAGCCCTCTAGCTCTACCARCCTAGCACAAACTTGTTGCACCTCTTTGAAAAGACTATGAGGAGGCTRTCCTGYTTGTCGATAAGTCTTTGACCCTGGGACAACTACTTTCTTTCTTCGGTTAGTACAGTCGATAGATGCCTAAATTCAGCCTCTAAGAAAGCTATCCGGTYAGTATGACTAGAGACATTTTATTTTAGCAAGTCCTGCTAATCCTTCTCAGTATTAAAACAGGTTCTCAGCTCCCYATCCTATGCARAAAGGATAGACAACTCATCCAGCTTTGCTAAGGGATTGGACTAGAGCTTATGGCTAACTTCCACCATATAAAAAATCTCGTCAATCAAGTGCAAGCCGCAGAGCAGTCGGCTTTCAACTCTGCCAAGAARAATGGATGAGAAGACTAGGCCACGAGGCTGAGATCCTTTTGTAGCTCCGTATAGATGTCCTCACCTACGGGTCCTTCCCTTTTGAATATGGTCTCCAGAAAGCCCAAAGCCTTGGACAATTCGACATCGACAGAAGAAGAGCCAGTATATTTGAAGAACATAACTATATCTTCTATGGCCACAACCAAGAGGGGGAGACGTGGGAAGCGAGGACACTRGGACTGTAGGGTTGGTTTCATGATCCTCAACTGAATTTCCTTACCTTTATTCTTCAGATGACTTAGCCAATAGAGCATTAGAAGAAGTAGCTGATGCGTACTTTTTCTTCTCCTACTTCT
>MEJB01000006.1:10290139-10302996 GCA_001752375.1 Rhazya stricta
AAGAAGGATGGATCGATGAGGTTATGCATAGACTATAGAGAGTTGAATAAGTTGATGATAAGGAATAGATACCCGTTGCCAAGGATCGATAATCTATTTGATCAACTCCAAGGGGCGGGATACTTCTCCAAGATTGACTTGAGGTCTGGCTACCATCAATTGAGGGTTCGAAATGAGGACATTCCTAAGACCATATTTCGAACTCGGTATGGGCACTATGAATTTATGGTAATGCCATTTGGGTTGACCAATGCACCTGCTGCATTTATGGATTTGATGAATTGAATCTTCAAGGAATATTTGGACCAGTTCGTCATAGTATTCATCGACGATATATTGGTGTACTCTCGATCTAAGGAAGAGCATGAGGAGCATTTGAGGACGGTACTTCAGATTCTTAGAGTCGAGAAACTCTTTGCGAAGTTTAAGAAGTGTGAATTCTGGCTTGATAGCGTGCCATTTCTAGGACATATTGTGTCCAAGGAAGGCATTGCGGTACACCCGAGTAAGATTGAGGCGGTTCGACGATGGCCGACACCTACCAACATGGGAGAGGTTCGTAGTTTCCTTGGGTTAGCTGGTTACTACCGGAGATTTGTGGAAGGATTTTTCAAAATTGCTTCTCCTTTGACTCAGTTGACCAAGAAGGATACGAGATTTCTGTGGAATGCGGATTGTGAGCGCAGTTTTGAAGAGCTGAAGAAACAGCTGACATCTGCTCCAGTCTTGACAATTTTGCAAGGTTGTGAAGGGTTCGTGATTTATAGTGATGCCTCAATGAAGGGTTTGGGTTGTGTCTTGATGCAACATGGTAAGGTGCTTGCTTATACCTCAAGACAATTGAAGGAGTATGAAAAGAACTACCCAACGCATGATCTAGAATTGGCCGCCGTTGTGTTTGTGTTGAAGATCTGGAGGCATTACCTGTATGGGACAAAGTGCGAGATTTTCACTAACCATAAGAGTCTCAAATATTTCTTCACCCAGAAGGAGCTGAATATGAGGCAACGACGATGGTTGGAACTCGTAAAGGACTATGATTGCGTGATAAACTACCACCCGGGTAAGGCAAATGTAGTGGCTGATGCGCTTAGCAGGATGAATCATGGAGCCATAGCCACTTTATGAGTCTGTGAGAAACTGTTGAGGACAGAGATTCAGAAGCTCGACCTGGAAGTGGTGTCGTAAGACTTATCAAGTTATTTCGTGAATATGACTCTTACACCCACTCTCTTTGAGAGGATAAAGGATGTACAGATGGAAGACCTCCTATTGTTAAAATGGCGAACAAAAGTTGAGAATAGAAAACGTTCGAACTTCGTAATCACAGTCGATGGAGCTTTGCGGTATGGCGACAGACTTGTGGTTCCAAATGATAAGGGTTTGAAGAAAGAAATTTTGAGAGAAGCTCACAGTACACCCTATTCTGTCCACCTAAGAAGTACGATGATGTATCGAGATTTGAGGAAACATTTCTGGTGGGTTAGCATGAGTCGTGATGTAGCAGAGTTTGTTCAGCGTTGTCTCACCTGTCAACAAGTAAAGGCTGAACATCAACGACCCTCTGGTTTCTTACAACCTCTTATGATTCTAGAATGGAAATGGGAACACATTGGCATGGATTTCATAGTTGGGCTACCTAGGACGAAGAAAGGTTATAATGCTATCTGGGTAATTGTGGATCGTCTTACGAAGTCGGCACACTTTCTGCTAGTTAAAACTACCTATAGCATGGAGAAATATGCAGAGTTGTACGTGGCGGAGATCGTCAGGTTGCACAGTGTCCCATTGTCCATTGTGTTGGATCGTGACCCAATGTTTACTTCCGCATTCTAGAAGAGCTTGCATAAGGCTATAGGTACACGATAAATTTTAGTACTGCTTTTCACCCACAAACTGACGGACAGACTGAGAGGACAAATCAAATCCTAGAAGATATGTTGAGGGCTTGTGTAATTGACTTCCAAGGAACTTGGGATGAATTTCTTCTATTAGTGGAATTTTCATACAACAATAGCTATAAGGTTACCATCGGTATGGCCCCTTATGAAGCACTTTACGGAAGAAAGTGTCGATCGCCAGTTCATTGGGATGAAGTGGGTGAGAGGAAGTTGTTGGGTCCCGAGATAGTGCAACACACCGCAGAGGCAGTCGAAAGGATTTGTCAATGGATGAGAACTGCTCAGAGTAGACAGAAGAGTTATGTGAATAGGAGGAGGAAGCAGTTGGAATTCGAGGTAGGGGACAAGGTCTTCCTAAAAGTAGCACCTATGAAGGAAATTATGAGGTTTGGAATGAAGGGGAAGTTGAGCCCTCGTTTCGTTGGACCTTTTGAGATCCTCGAAAGGGTGGGCAACTCGGCCTATCGGATTGCGTTACCACCGACCCTATCAGGTGTATATGATGTATTTCATGTTTCCATGCTAAGGAAATATGTTCCGAATCCCTCCCACATTCTCCGTTATGAAACATTAGATCTTCGCGAGAACCTGTCTTACGAAGAGATGCCCGTGGAAATACTAGAAAGGGAGGAAAAAGTATTGAGGAGGAAGACGATACCGTTAGTGAAAGTCCTTTGGAGGAATCATGCAGTTGAGGAAGCTACTTGGGAAYGAGAAGAGGAAATACGGGATAAGTACCCATACTTGTTCGCTGAGTACTAAATTTCGAGGACGMAATTTGTTTTATGGGGTGGAGTATTGTAACATCCCGAATTTTTCTTTATTTAATTTGTTAAATTTTACATAAAATTTATGTACCAACTAGGTTGGACATGTAATCATGGGCTAAAGACTCGGCTTAGAAGTCTATTTGGGCTAAAGACTCACCTTGGGAGTCTATTTATGTATTTAGTCGGAAGTTGGACTTTTAATGAAAGGAAGTCCGTTATGTGTAAATTACGGGTTTGGTTGCCCAAAATAAAATAAAATAAAACAAAAAATAAAATTAAAAAAAGAGAAGAAAACCCTAAGAGATCTGCTTCTTCTCTACTTGACAAACCCTTCATCTTCTTCACCTYACTGCCACCGCCGCCGCCGCCACTCTCTCGCCACCTGACTCGACGCTACTCGTCGTAGCCTTCCCAGCTCCTCCTTCTCTTTTCCTTACCTCCACGACCGGCGCTTGAAACCACGGTTTGCGATCGGCCACCGCACCAGCTGCTGCTCGAACTCACAATGCGAGTCGCTGGCTCGACACCACCAGCGCACACGGGAGACCGTCTGTTCTTCTCGAGTTTCTTCTTTGATTTTTCCCCCTCTCGTTCTCGGACTCGCCAACGTCGACCAACCGCTCCAGATCCGGTAAGCTAGCCATCTCTTTTCTTTTCTTCTTCTTTTTTTCGGCGTGATTCGATTTGAACAATCATTGTCAGATCTGCTGCCATTGTTGTCTTATCTATGGGAATGACCAGATCCGTGCGACACCATCGCCGGACCTACCCTCGTTACCTGTCTGCTGTTCGGCGTGAACCGATCTGCGCTGTCATCGCCAGATCTGTCGCCATTATAGTTTCTTCCTCTGCTCAACGTTTTCTTTTTGACAGAAATCTGACCTCTTGTTGTCGACCCTTGCTGCTCGGCGCAACCAGATCCGCCGCTGTGTTTCTCCCTCTGCTCAATGAAGTTTTACTTCAGTTGGCCGTCGGTTTGGCCTCTGTTCTGCTGCCGCATCGCCAATTATTTCCTTGCCATCGGCCAGTCGCCGGGAGTTGACAGAAACATTGTGATCGGCTGAGGCAATTTCTGGTCAAGAACAAGGCCCGGCACAACAGTGCCAAACCCAGCATGTGACCAGGCGCCCAGTGCGTGCGCCTCACAGACGCCCAGTGCCCGACGCCCAGGCGCACCGACACCCAGATGCCCAGGGCCATTGTCACGTCGCTTGAAAATGCACGTTCGAGAATCCCTATCTTAAGTAAAAACCTGTTTACGTAAAGGAATTCGGGTAAGTAATCCTCTCATTCATATCATTATAAATAAATRAAGTTGAACGTTTTTAATTGCTGGAGTATGTGTCGTATGAAATTTTATGTTGATGTGTGGAATTGTGATGAAAGTTGAATTGTTCATATTTAGTAGTACTTTATGTTAAAGAATGCTGTTGTGTTCTCATATCATGTATTATTATTTATTAAACGTTATTATTATATAAGATTGATATGGCGTTTCATGTCATGAGCATGTAGTTATGACCAGTTAGCATCCCATTTGGGGCATGAGACGTTCACGGCATTTAGGAAGTGAAGAGGCTTAGAAAAGGAATTTTGAGAAAAGGTTAAAGTTTTAGACATGTTAAAGTTTTAAAGATGAGTGTCAATACTAGCACGGACGATGTGAATGAGAAAATGGGGCGTGGGGGACGCAGCGCATCCGACTTAGAGGGTAGGTACGGAATGGAATATTAATGAAGAACACTTTTTGAAATGTTAACCCGCTTTTGGCGGTTGCTACGGGTAGGATGGAATCTGTTGCAAATAAGAAATGGCCGCATGTACGAGCTGTGGCTAGTGCTTTACATCTAGTCGAGCTTTCGCGAAGAATGAAAACGCGAAATGGAAAGTTTTTTTATTGTAAGTGCATTTCAGGAGCCTGTTTATAAGAGTTTGAAAGGAATGTTTTTTTGGAAGTTTTTGTCATTGAAAACGGAGGACCTTTGATTTTCATATGTAGGAATGTTGATGCATTCTGCATGAGGGTTGGCTTACTGGATTTTTTAGATATTCCTTTATTAGTTCTTTGCAGATGATATGTGACAAGATAGGGAGAAAAGGTCGCTTGTCGGGCGCATTTGATACCTGAGAAGCTGGTTTTGCTAGGCTGTATTCAATAATACGATTAACCTTTATAAGATGTTTTTCAATTCACGAAGTTTTTGTGAGTTGTTTTGTGACATAGTTTCAACAGGTCTCTCGCTTGTATTTATCTTTGAAGCATATTGGATTTCTAAATAGATGATGTTTATATTCTTAGTAGAATGCCGTAGCATTCAGCGGGTTAGGAAGTGGTTCCTAATCTAGGGGTGTTACACTCGCCACCAGCCAGAGCTTCAACCAACCGATTTAGCCCCCGATAGATCAAGAAAAGGACGAGGGAAGCCAACAGTAGAGACTGAACATTCATCAATATTGATAACCGGCCACCACACTATAGGAGCTTGAGCAAATTATGTATCTCAAAGCCAGCACAGCAAGAATGATCTAGTGCTTGCTCTCACAGATGGCAGCCAAATCAGCCATGTTAGCCTCAACAAACGTGGCGTATCCAGCAACACACTCACTGAAATTCAGCTGAAACTATTTCCTCTTATCATCGGCGTACAAAGCTGGTACATCAACTCCGTTCACTGGCAGTCCAAGGATGGTGGCAACGTCCAGCAGGGTGGGGGAAAAAATCCCAGAGGGAAGAATAAAAGCATTGAATAGCCGACGACTAAAATGSTAGGATTGCCATAAGAATATTCTGATCAAAGTTCAGTTGGTGGGATGCAGATAGCTAAATGGCAAGGAAGATTCCCAATTCTTCCACACAGTCTCTATGGTCGGAGTTAAGTGCTCAGCCCAAAGCTCAAAGCTTGCGAGGCGGCCCGGCCAGCAACGGAAATTCTTTGGCCATTTGGCCAAAAACCATTCTGAGTGGAAAAGGGGAAGATCAGAACCCCTAGGCTTGAGGAAAGAGAAAGTAGCTCTAGAAATGGGCGAAAGTACAGATGGACCCAAGATAAAAAGATTCCTTAGTAGAGTCAGGCATATCAAAAACCCATCGTTCAGTAAGTTGGGCTTGGTCAAAGCCTCRTTGCGAGTTCTATTGCTAGGATAGATGGTGTTGATGAAGAATTGAAGGAAGTAGTAGGCAAAAGCTTGAAGATGGCAAAAGAAGCGRGGAAAAACACCAATGAGAGCTTGAAGAATGAAGAAGAAAGAAAGTAAAAAGGCTTTTTCTTTTTTCCCTATTTTTGCACCATCGGAAGCTGAAGCGTTGGGACAGTTGTGAGTTCCAAAGAAAATCCATTATGGTTTGGATAAATCAACCGGCTAACTAATAGCCAGCTATCCTAACTTACCAGTCGATATAACTTAAGAATCTTGACGACACAAGAAAAAGCAGAGTGACATAAAGCTTCACCCAATTCGGTCATTCAATACAGCCAATTAGGGTGAAGGCTTAGGGAGATATATGTTGATACCTCAAAATAGCCGACGTCAACGACTAAGGTAGGGAGCAACATTTAAACTAATAGAACCAGTATTGTCGAAAACCTTAGGATGCGAGCAGCCGAAACAGCTGAAAAAGTTCAGTGGCTGATCCACAAGGAGAAAAAGTCAACCAAATCAAGCGATCGGCTCTTCAACACTTGGCCGAAAATCAAGCAAGATCAACCAAGTAGCCGATCAAGACAGACATGGGCTCAGTAAAYAGCACAAAAAGGAGGAGATGTGGCACAACGGCATCCATATTTCTTGGCCACCAATCAAGAAGGACGTTGCAAAACCGAATATAAATAAGAAGAGACAAAACAGAGCAAAAATTCCCAATCAACCCAACAATCGAGCAAATTATCTTTATTTTTACTAGTTTTGTCAATGTCTTCATTACTTAGCTAGCTTTATGATTAGCTTTCTAGTGATAATTGATTTTATTTGCTTCTTTGTGTAACTTCCATACATGTTTTTTCTATAATGTTTATGAATTTGAAGTCTTATTTTCTTTCATTTACTTATTTGCTTATGTGTTAATTATTTATAGCTTTAGAAGTAATCTGTTAGCTGATTCAATTTGTCGGCCTTCTCTTGCTTTAATTGTGTTTTTCTTTACTTCTTTCCTTAGACTTAGCTTATATATAATTGCTTAGTTTACTTAGCTTTATTAGTATTCTGTTTACCATATATCCTAGCTTAGCYACTCAGTATAATCATAATCCACTTTGGATCGGTTAGCATCATTCTCCTACGTAATCACTCAGCTGGCTTTAGCTATTTTGGTTGCGTCTTTCTGTTGTTTGGTATTTTTGCAAGCTTATATTTGCATGTCTACTTAGCTTGTTTATTCCTTAATTGACTTGAGACGCTCATTTGGCTCTTGACCGTAGCAAATAATTAATTATTTTCCTGGTTATCTAAGTTGATTTGCACAATCTGTGAGGGCTAACTTAAGCTAACTCAAGAACCCCACATACAAAAAAGAGGTAGCTATGGATCCAGTAAATCGATTAGATGGCTAGCTGACCGRAACTCAGGCCTYGTTGTGTTCAAAAGATYCGTACACCATGACTAGGATAGCYGATTCGACTAGGCAATTTTTACATACCAACAACTGGTTTGAGGCTTAGCTGGATCGAGAAACAATACACATCATTTGAGACAACTAGTTTGAGGATGTCGATTTTTACTCTTTTGATTTATCTAAATGCAAAGGACTTGTCAGAGTTCAGTGACYCGAATTCTATTTGGTAGTCCAAGTAAGATTAGATTTTTCTGTTACCTAATTATATTAGGTCTATTGTGTCCTAATTATAATTCAGCTACTCTTTCATTCCTAATTAGAAKAAGGTAACTTGTTTCCATTACAATTAGGTTTCTTGTTACATACTTCTACATAATATGTTGTACAGACTTAGGGTTAGGTATGAGAGTAAGGGAAAATGAGTCTCCTATAAGAGTCCATRTGAGTGTATGGAATTCTCGCTACWGTTGTGCAAGAACCACAGCCTTTTCTGAGAGTTGYGAGGTTTACAAAATRTGCTCCTCTTGTAATCGTCTTTAACTTTTTAGTGGAATTTTCTAGCTTCTACCTGTGCATTTTTCTCCCTATTATAGGGGTTCCCACRTAAATCTATGYGTTAGCTATTTTTCTGTTGCCTATTATTGTTGCCTATTTTCTAACAAATGSTTTAATGGCTAACAAGTGGTATCAAAACCAGGTTATCACGGCCAGGTTTTTAGGATCAAGATTATTAGTGCCAACAAGGTATTAGAGCTAGGCATGTTATCAGAGCCATGTTAAATGCCCCATACTTCACCAAGTTAAAGAAATCATCRGGATTTTGAAAGAAAGTGTTGATCCTAGATTAACTCACCAAAGAAATTCATGGTTAAATTCTCTCATGATAGGTGGTGCTCTGATGTTTCAAGTAAGACGTGTGCTCCAAACACAATGAGGATGAGTAATTTACTTGAAGAAGTATGGTCTTTCCAATAAGGAAGAGGATGTATGGATAATCATTTGAGGGGAGGGGAGGTACACATTGTTCAWGGGGAGGATTTTTAGGTTTGCAAGAAAAGTCTCATATTTGCTAGAAGTGGGGATAATCAGGGATTTATGAATATAGAYGAGATCCRCATTAGTTTGACGCCTTTTATGTAGAGTTCAAAAGTAAAGCCATGTGAGTCTAGGCCCAAAGTGGATAATATCATACCAATGTAGAGATTAGTCAGCCCATAGTCCTAATAAGTGATAGCAAAGTCAGGTTATTAGAGCAAGATTTTCAGCTCCAATGTTATTAGATCAAAGCACGTTATCAGAGGCAAGGTTTTTTTAAGATCAAAATAGTAGAAGCAACATAGTATTGGATTGCAAAACAAAATTTTTGTTATGGCAGAGTAAGATGCATGATTTATTCACACAGATAGATTTGAATCATGTCCTCTACAATTTCTAATGAGATTTGGAAATGGTTGGAGCAATTATTTCTTGTGGTTAAAAATGAAGCTTTTCATCAATGATTATACTCTCACCTCTCACTTTTTGCTTCACTAYTGACTTGAGCCATTAGGGGCTTGTGTAGAAAATGTCAAGAGATTTTGATCATGAAATTCGTGTTAAGGTAGAGGTTGTTAGCATTCAATGACCCAAATTATATATGATGCAACCCAAGAAGCTCACGGTGCAACTCRTGGATCTAGTTTGCACAGGATTAGAGTTTCATGTTACCTGATTGTATTAGGTAACTTTTTTCCTAATTAGAATTATGTCATTCTTTTGTTTCCTAATTAGAATAAGGCACCTATTTCAATTAGAATTAAGTTTCTTGTTGCATACATCTATATAATATGTTGTAAGGGATTGGGGTATAGAGTAAAGAAAATGTGAATATTCTATAAGAATACATGACTCTTTTGAGAGTGAGATTCTCTCAGAGTTGTGCAAGAGTAATAGCCTCAGGTGAGACTTGTAAGATTCACAACATATGCTCCTTTTGTAATCACCTTTGACTTTTTAGTGGAATCCTTATGGCTYCTTTTACTGAGTTTCTCTTCATGTTATAGTGTTTTCCAAATAAATCTACGAGTTATTTATATTTATATTTTTCTTATTTTCTAATAAGTGGTATCATACCCTAACAGGACTATCTAAAAATAGTCAAGAATATTGGCAGGAGTATTAGCTCTTCTAGAAACAAAAGTGAAACCATAAACATACTAAATTATGCGCCTTGCTAYGAATTATTTGAAAGAGGTGTCCAAGTGAGGAAAAATCTGCCTCAATTATCTGTAATTTCCTGATCACATTGAGGCAATTTAATTCAATAAGAAAATTATTAAAACTAATATAATATTGTTGCTGTGCAAAAATTGCCTAGCCGACTCGGCTATCCTAGTTGTGGCGTACTAAGATTTTCAACACAACGTGGTCTGAGTTCCAATTAGCTAGCCATGTAATTGGCTCACTGGATCCGTAGCAACCTTTTTTCTATATATGGAGTACTTGAGTTAACTTTATTAAGTCCTCCCTAAGTGTACAGATGAAACATGCCAACCAAGAAAATTATGGTGTGCTTGTTTGTTTGCTATGGCTAAGAAAAAAAAAGCAAAATTAATCCTCTAGCCGATCACGGAACAAACAAAGAGAAACTGCAAAATAATCACACAACAAAAAGATGCAACTAAGATAGTTAAAGCTAGCCGAGTAATTATGGTAACATATACCAAACAGCAGAAAGATACAACTTAGTTAGCTTTAGGCCAAATAAGTGATTATGTTGGAGGATGCTAAGCAGCAAAAAGATCCAACAACATTAGCTTGAACTAAACTAGTGATTATGTTGATTGAGAAATGATGCAATTAATAAGGTGAAACAAGCTAAGTAATCCTATGTAACTAAAAGCTATAAAGAAAGTAATAAAGAAAGCAGTAAAGAAAGCAAATAAATGGAATAAGCTAAACGTCTATGCTATTAAGGAAATACTTATCTAAGAAAAATGAATAGACATTCTAATGCATAAACATGACCCAAAAAGGTTATAACTATATCCTAATAAAACCAATGAAATCAATTAATACTAGAAAAATTGATAAAACAAGCTATTTAATRAACAAAGACATTAAGATAAATTGCTTGATTGTTGAGGTAATTGGTTGAGGGTTGTTTTTGCATTCTCTCCTCTTATTTATACTCCTCCTGAGTAACGTTCTCTTGTCAGCTAGTGGCCRAAAAAGTCAACTACTTTTAAGCCATTTCTCCTTCTTCCATGTTACTTCCTTAGAACACTCCACCTCAATCGGCCATTCTGTTGATCATGCCCCTTGATTTTYGATCAAGTGGTTATGGTATTATCTTATTGCAAGCCAATTTCCTAACTTCTTATTGTTTTTGTCGATTCGACTGACTTCTCTGACCACTCCTTGCTTATCGACAATCGGGTTCTGATTTGCTCCGACCCCTCTAAGGACCTTTACATTTAGGTCTGACTGTTCAAGCTCCTATTTTTGTGCCTTTGTCTTCACCAAACMCAAGGCTTCAGTCTTCCCCTTGTTCGTTCCAACTGGACTCTGTTCAGATGGCCAAAAGCCTTCCGTTGTTGCTCSGGCCGACTTGCAAGCTTTAACCTTTGGACTGAGCAACTAACCTCCATTATGGAATCTACCTAGAAAAGATGGGGGGTTCAACATGCAATTCAGCTATCTGCAAATCTTTAGTTGGATTTTAATCAAAATATGCTGATGGTTGTTTTGTTATTCTAGGCATTGGCTATCAACGTATTCGTGCTTCCCTTAGGGATCTTCTCACCAACCTTGTTGGATGTGGCAACCATCCTTAGCCTGCCAGTAATTGGTATTAATGTGCTGGCTTTATATGTTGATATGAACTGKAGGGAGTTTCAGCTGAATTTCAGTAAATAGCTAGCCTGCTATCCCAAGTTCATTGAGGATAATATGGTCGATTTGGCTACTAATTCTAAGGATGAGCATGGGTACTTTGCCTTAGCCTTTTATGGTGTTGTGGCCAACTATCAATACTACGTCGACCTATTGATGAACGATCAGCCTCTGCCCCTAGCTTCCCTAATTCTTTCCCTCATCTACCAGGGACTAAGCTAATGGAGGCTTTAACTGGTTGGAAAGATACCAGTAATGTGGCCACACCTTTTTGGATCCTACAACTGTAGCTTTATTAATATTTCTCTGAGTTTGGGATTGTCTAACTTTCGACTGAGGCTACAGAGTCCATGGTGAGGTGACAGGATATCGACTAAAGAAAGTGCTTGTCAATGAGTTTTCTAGCCAGGAAACTTTCAAATGGCTATATTCCGCCAAGTTTATCATCATTGACTTCTTCCCATATTCTAGATGGAATGAAGGCCCCTGACTGACTGCAGCTAAGGCTAGATAGTTCTAACTATGCTAAGGTAAAGGCAACCTAAGCTAGCCTCCTTTGTCCAAGACCGCTACTTAATGGGATTCGACCGACTGCTTGATACAATAAAATCTCAGTCGAACTGTACTATCCACACTACTGTACGCAGCAGTTCTGCTTGATGCAAGACATCCCAATCGATCCCAAGTTTGGGATATAGCATCTCAATCGTCTAGAATTGGTTGAGGTTGATGTGAGATCCTGAACCATAGGTTTTGAAGAAAAGCATGAAAATTTCTTTTTGCAAGATTTACACTATTTCCCTTGACTACTGCACAATTTGATTTCCGGTAGGACTAGGTAGAAATTGTCTTTATCTCATCCGATTTGGTCGAGCATGTGAAAAAACCTTTTTTCCCTTCTGTTCAAATTGCTTCAGGCGCTGGGTTGGCTGCTTCAAAGAAGAGAGTTACGGCCCCTCTGATTSCTTTTCCACCCTCAATCGTCTCTCTTCTAAGAAGAAGAGGCGAGCCGAGTAGCCAATTCCAAGTTTTGCTCTTTTCTAGTCTATTGGCTGTTTTTGGTGTTTGCTTATTGCCTTGCTTATCACCTTTTTTTTCWTGCCTTTTGCATAACTTGGGACTTCTAAGGATCAATTGCTTCAAGRTATGAAGGTTCTAACAGGAAATCAGCTATTTTCTAGCCTTTCACAGCTCTAAGGGGCACGTATTTCAATGAGAATGCAGCTAATTTCACTGTCCACCTCGTCAATCTTCCTTGTAAGATTGGTCGTTTCAAGAGAAAGTGAATTAGGTGCACCTTGCAAATGACATTCACGTCTATCGACAAGAGGTAATATTTTAACTTGGTGCAAGCATGAAAAAGTCARAGGCATAATTTCTGAATGGGAGAATACCTGGATTCTACGTCAGTGAGGCTTCGGTCCGGGGTTCTTTATCTTTTATTTAATGTTTCCGAACTAACCGGTTCTTATTAAACAATTTCGTCGCTAAGACCAATTTTGAACTAAACGTTTGAGTTTTGTAAGAGTAGAAACCGACTCAACGCCGTCAGCTCTTGAAGTGTACCAACGTTTTATAGTCGCTCCGAAACTTGTTTAGTTCGCGGTCAAAAACAGTTTGGACGAATAAAATCATCGACCGTGATGTCCCCCTGTTGATAACTTCGGATATACACAAGCGCACCGACTCTGAAGTTAACCCGACCAATAACCGTTGTTTTATTACTACTTTGCTTAGCCTCTCTCGCAAATTGATGGAGTCGAC
>MEJB01000006.1:10303021-10385277 GCA_001752375.1 Rhazya stricta
CTGTTATATTCTGCGCTGCGAACTGCCATACTAATGTTTTCGTAACACGATCATAGAAACAAATTTGAGTTTTCCGGTAGGACTATCGTAAATGGAAGAAATAACGTTTTGATAGGGTTAACGGTATAACTTGTCTCTATCCCCTCATATCAAATATAACCAATTTTCGGGGTCTCCATCCGAGACATTATATGGACTGTCGACAAAAACCAATTATATTAGTGCGGTTACTTCCCTTCTGATTCAAATCATAGCCGCATTCCTCTCACTATTGTGCGCTTGCCAGAGTTAGGGCTTGCTTCTATCATATATGTCAGAGTTCCACCGGCCATCGATTCGTGATCCTTCCCAGACAACCTTTTTTTGACCCTACATGCTTGTCTTCACTATTCCTTCTCACAACTCCTAACATTTTATTCTAGCTCTTCGCAATTATTTTTTCTCGACTTGGCCTCTCCCTCTTCCAAGAAGGAAAGGCATTTGGGACCAGCGAAAGGTTGTCCTCCACACCGTAGAAAGAGTCCAATATCTATCATAGCCCAAAACTGACAATTCCATGGGGAGAGAGATTATCGAAACATTATTTTCGTTCAACATGGGAAACATTGGAACTGCATTATGTTACCCGTCCTTTGATAATGCTGTTGGTGGTCCGCAAGATAGAGCTGCTGATCAGCCGCTAGGTCGCCCTACCCCTTCTTGAGATCTCAAAGGGTCCACACGCAATCGAGGGCTTACTACTTGTCGCCTTCGTTGTCTCATAATCGTCATGTTATCTTCCCCTTTTTTTGTGTGTTTTTGTTTCATAGGCGATTGTTCTACCTTTTAAAAATGACCGTTATCCTTCATATTGCCCACAATAATTTGCCGCACTGGCTCCTCCTTCTTCATCTACACATCCATACACTTTCTGTCTATTTCTCGAGGCAGTTTTTTCATTCCATTGAATAAATTCTTTCAATTGCCTACCTCTTCTGGGCTTGACGCTCAGTCAACTTTCCTCTGCTCTGGCCAAACTCTTAATCGCTCCCAATATGACGGTGAGCGGGAACCACTATCCGCACTTCCTTCCTTGAAATGGGCCTCACCAATCATAAGGAGCCATAGCACGCGATATAGTACCTAAATAGCTAATGTTTTAGTAAAAGGGGTGTGCAGAATTAATCAACCCAAAAGAAACGGAAACTAATCCTACTCCAGCTCAAGTTTCCGCTAGAAGTCTAAATTCAGAGCCACCAACTCTCAACATATCTCTCTACATGCCAACGATTGCTGCATAGATCATGGGGCCGCTCTCAGTCTGTCCAATTTTCCAACTGTTTGTGGGTGAAAGAATGCATGATAAGGCCTAAAATTGCAACGAGTACCGATCCGGCCATTGCACTACATTATTCTTCTTCCCAAACTTGGGCAGGTAAACGCTAACACCCTTGCGAGGCTGCATGATTAGACACAATGGATAAGTTCGGATAGCACCCTCCTCATTGGAGTTCTTGAGCAATCTCAACCAGCTATATAATCCTTGTACTGCAATAGATATTTCTCGGTTCTTGCCATGCGATTCCATGGTTAGTTCTTATCCAAAGGGAAAAAGGAAAAGTGATGCGCGAAATCTGATAGCGTATAGACGTATACAGCGGAGATGCACGCGCTACCCAAAAAATAGCATTATATCTTCTTCCTCATTGCCTAGCAAATGACATTGCTACGGCAATCGCAACGATGAATCCATACGGCAATACGGCTCGTCCCTTTAGATCCTCGATCCGAACAATGAAGAGAGGTATAATGCAGAAGAACCTGACGGTCACTGATGTTTTCAGCTTACTTGCTAGCAAGTGTAAATGACAATGTATAGAAAACAACACTCTGCTGGGACATCGCGCAGGCCCGTAGCTAATCAGCACCCGAAAATGATTTTTCCAGTTCAAAACCCTATAGTGAGCCTGCATCGTAAATCTCCCTGAGTTGATATCGAATAGGTGTATTCTATTGAGAAGGTCGGTGGTCTCTCAAATCGGATTCCCGCGATCTCAAGTCTGCCTTCTTACCTGTTATCGAACACATAGTCTACACTCCGGCGTCGATAGGGGCGAAAAGGCTCCAGCAACCGGTGGATTAGGCAAAGTCCTAGATAGTTTCCGTCGTCTGGCAATTTCTGTTTCGCCATTTCATGCACTAAACACGGATCCATCCATCTACACATCTCTCTCAATGCGCTTCCTTCAGAAGTGAGTAGTAGGTGTGAAGTAAACAGTGCATACTCTCGCTTGGTTCCCTCAATAATTTCTCGCACTCGAGATTTTCGAATCTTCTGCATTAACTAATGAATTCTTCTCAGAGCATAACTTCACAAAGCAGCGTACGGCTCCATGATTCTGCGCTGCTAGTGCATTTGGCTACGCTATGCAATAAAACACCTTAGCCCATCAAGGCCCAACTGTTGGAGTTCATAGTATCTAGTTCAGCCACTCCAGCACCGAAGCCAAACTCTATATCAATATCCTCCAATTCAGACAAGTTTCTAATCATTCAGTTGTTGCCTTTTCATATTGGCAAACTCACCTTTGCGGGTGAAGAAATCACTCTTACCGACGTCTTACAGCAGCTTGACTATCCGCAGCCTTGCCCCAGACTCGTTTAGTTGGCAAAGCCTAAAATAAAGAGGTTGGGACAAAAACCGTTGCGCTTGATCTGGTTTTCCCAAGGGCCGCCCCTCTGATATTTTTGCCCCCCCCACATGGTGGAAAGTTTTTCTTTTCGACTGGGGCGGCCGCAACTTCCAGGCAAAAGATGGAGAAATGGTTTTTGGAAGTTTTTTTGCCAAATTCAAGGGTTTAACCCACAGAATTTCGTCTTTAACAAAATTTCTTTTGCCCCAATCCAGCCCCCTTGTAATTTATTTTTCTATTTCCCTTGGGCTTGGGCCTCCATATTGCCATAGCCTTCAAATTGCCATTGGACTTCGATCCCTTTCTTTTTGCCCCTGAACCAAAAAAAGCTAGAATCCCGAGCCCCTTAAATACCCTAAATTTGGCGCCCCCAACTACTTAGAATCCCATCTCCTTTTAAGTGTGGCTTGGCCCCAATCAAAGAAAAATTTTTTTCCCAAATTGCCCCTAAATAAATTTGGGCAAAGGGTGGCCTTTTGATTTTTCATGACCTTAATCCATCATATAAATACTTCCATTTGCCCGAAGGGGCTAATTAAATCGATAAAAAGGGTTTTCAATTTTACCCCTTCGAAAAGGGTTTTGCCGGCATTTTTTTACTTCGAAACAACATGAACTAACTATTCGGGGAACAGCCAATTGCCTCCCCAGGCCCTTAAAAGCTTTTTTTGGATATGTTTTCCATTTATAAAAATTCAAATTGTAGGGCAAGAAAAGTATCCATAAAGCTAAGAAAATATCTTGTTTCTGCGGGCTTAAGTTCGACCAACCATATCTTGCCCATAAAAGGCCAAATAGCATACCCTCCATTTTGGTTGTGGGCTTAAATTTCTAAAGGGGTTTCTAAAGTTGAATACAAATTTACACCGGACTGGGGCCCCCCATTTGTTTGAGTGGGTAAGGTCCGTTTTTGATATTCCTCGGCATACTTTTACCACCCCGAACGAAACCGCAACGGAAGAAACCGGTTTCAACCCTTCCTTTTTTCTAAACTTTGGGGAAAGGCCTAAGGTGGAAACCCTTCCTGTGCAAAGGGCTGCTTTATGAGGGGGGTTTTTGTATCTTTATCCCCTAAATGGTTTTTAAGGGGGTAGTGCCCACCATTCTTCCCCCCCGATCCAGGGGCCCGGAGGGCCATGTCCCAATCGGTAAAATCCCATGGCCCAAAAAATCCCCATATTATGTTTTTGGATTAAATAGAATCCAAATTTCACCTACTCCTCACTAAAAAAATAGAGCCCATAAGCCTAGGGGTGTGAGGTTAGTTTTCCCTCCCCCCCTTTGATCTCCCCAAAATTGGATGTCCTATAAGTGGGGCATAAGGGGGGTATAAGTCGAGTGGCTTCCCATTTGGAAGAATTTCAATTCAGTTTTTTGAGAACCCTTCCCCATGCCATCCTTTTTGTTTCATCAATCGGGCCATTTTCTATTTGGGGAATTTTTTTTAACAAGATAGGGCCTAGGGGCTTTCCAATTTATCAGAGTTTGAATATATGTTCTTCATGGCCTTTGAATATCTATTATTCCTGGCCATAATCTTTTTCCACCTTCAATTTTCTCAAGTTCATCTTCCTGTCCTCGACTAAGTTCATGGTCKAATGACARGTTAGCAAATTGGGATGGCTCGAACTYCATGGAATAAATGATAGCATTGTTCATGTTGATRTTAGCCAAGAATGAACTCGGATCGACGGGGATGACTTCYATCTGATCCCCATCCCACAAAATAAGTTGTTRGTGAAGGGTGGAAGGGACGCATTTATTGGCATAAATCCAATCTCACTCTAGAAGCACTGTATAGGTTGGTTTAGCCGCTGCTACAAAGAAAGCRGTCGTACTAGTCTTTGAGCTGAYTGTCATGTTCATAATTAGAACTCTCTCTACTTGTATGGACTCYCCTATAAAATTAGTCATTTGAATATTATTYATGAGATCARCCAATGTCTTACCTAAACGTTTCAGCGTGGAGAGAGGCATGACATTGAGAACGACTCYTCCATCAAGACTCAGCTAAGTGGATAGCCATCCATATRARCCTTGATATATAGTGRTTTGAGATGATTCACTATTTCCTTGGTCGGCTTAGGAAAGACATTTGCCARCTAAAAAGGAATCTGCTGCAAGCGAGGCCAACTCGGCCATAGCTTCCTCAGTCGATAAAACGTCTCCTGTTAGGAAGCTCTACCTATTTATGTTCTTGAGTTCAACCGGTAGTAAATTGAAGACATTGATCTCATGATCTATCTGTTTCCTTATAACACAAAATTTCTCTGCYGATTCCTTCGAGCAAGGTTCTCTAACAAGCTTTTTGTCTTTGTTCTCTTCTTTTTTGGGTTTTAATCAAGTATAGAGGCAGAAATARATTGGCAGTCTTTGAGCAGCTGAGATTTCAATGGTCATGGTTTCCTCCTTCAAATGAAACTTAGTTGTATTCTAGCTCTACCAGTTAATMTTTCGAATRAGGAAGGCTTACYATCCAGCCAAACAAATAATGAGGTGTTCAGACTAGGAAAGAAGGTTTGCTACTGTGGTACTTCCATGAAGTTGGTGGGTAAACATTTTTTCGCTATTACAAGACTCTGAGGTGTCTTGTCCTGCCACTGCAGTGGGTAAACATTTTTTCACAGTTACAAGACTCTGAGGTGTCTTCTCCTGCCACTGCAGTTTATTTTCAGTCAAAAYGGCCATAATCACATTGGCATCGGCTGCTAGGAAGGGCTCTGTATGCACCAATGATTCCTTGAACTTTTTATCTAAAAAATGAAACCGCCTCTCCTGGATGGCTTTATAAGTGATATTCCTGAACACTAAACAATACTTGGTGTCGAGACTAAATGAGTTGTGCCATGTACAATACCTCTTCCCTTTTAACTCCTTGAAAGAATGAATCCTCTGGCTAGCCAGGAGATTGATCTACTTATCTTTCAGCAATTGATCAAAGATCTGATCCTTTTGATATATCAAAAGAATAACTCAGCTAGTCTYCTGGCTTGGCCTCTTCTTTCCCCCACACAGGTTTCAGCATAGGGTAAGTATATGGTGATTCCTTTCATAGCTCGCTGCCACGATCTCAGCTGGCTCGTCTTTCTTTGAATTTGCTATGTCATTAATGACTGAAATCATGGTCTGCCCTCTGCTAAACTTGGCTGCTTGGAATTTCTCTTTATCTTTGATAAGTTTTTGCACTAATTATATGGGAAAATAACCTGGACAAATCCAAGAATTCCTGTAGGATAACCTTTTCCTTTAGCTATGGATTCATATGGCCGATTTTTTTCTAGCATACTCAACTTCCAGCAATAAAGTGGGATATCTTGCTTTCATTCTCCTAAACCTCTCTAGGAAATTGGCTAAATATTCATTGGCTTTTTGGTTTATGGCTAGCAAATCTGCAATTGATACCTCCAAGACAGATCTATAGCATCTCTTGTAGAATAGGCATTCCATATCAGCCCAATTATTGACCGCATTAAGAGGTAGGCTAGTGTACCATGTAAAAGCTACTCCAGTGGTGATAGAGAAAGAAGACCCGTAGTTTGTGTAAATCATTGTTGCTGAGCTCTCGACATTGAGCCATGATCAATCAATGTGTTCCATTGTCCTCGTCTCTTGAGAAAGTGGAGAAGTCAAATGTCTTGTATCCTCATGGCTTGATAGCTGCATAGTCTATCCACTCTGGATTGGTTTTCCTATAAACCTAACAGTCATTGCCAACAATATTGAGCCTGAATTGTCTCATTATTACATCAGTTACTACACTGGTATCAACTGGTGCGGGAGCTTATCCTAGCTGAATTCTCGGATTGATTGATGGTTGTCTTTCAAATTGATATACTCGTTCTAGATAATACCTCTCCTGGTACCCTTTATCAAGAGGAAGTATCCGTTCTTGTGCCTAAGATGTTTGCGTTGCCACAGTTAGCATTGTTTGCCACATATTGAAACCCTGAGCTTGGCTAACAGAGAGCTGATAGCATAATCTTGCCGTCTAGTAGCCTATTAGGTGTCTGTCYGAGTACATAGGAAAAATTCGAAACCTTTGGTAAGAAAGGATTAGAGACTTTCTGAGTGCTGTAGAGTATCAGTTGACCTCAGGCTGTGATGACCATGCTACGTGAGGTTGCATTCTAGACGAGGTATAGCCAATCGACTGAGAAGCATTTCTCTGAGCCATTGTAATCAGGTCCTGGGGGAGTTGCGGCATAGGTGGGCCCATGTTTRTACTGCTTCCAGACTTTYCAAATAGTGATTATTCATTACAATGCAAGGGAAAGTGGCTGGAATTAGGTTAGAGTATGTTRAGATTCCACGCTACACTAAACCTTGAATCTTGTTCTGCAAAATTGGCCTGAAAACAATACTAAACTATTGGATTACATTTTGCATTAACTCACCTGTGCATCGCTTCATAGTAAATTGAATGGTTGACAAGAATGTTGAGGCTTCCTGTTCGTCAGGTGACGTGATGGATCTCTACGGCTAGTAGAAAGATACAAGAAAGTTAGCTTGAACTAAAGTAGTGATTATGTTGATTGARGAAAAGATGCAATTAATAAGGTGAAACATGCTAAGTAGTCCTATGTAAGCTAAAASCTATGAAGAAAGCAATAAAGCAAGCAGTAAAGAAAGCAAAAAAATGGAATAAGCTAAATGGMTATGCTATTAAGGCTATAAATGCTTATCATCTAAGAAAAATGAACAAAAGTTCTAATGCATAAACGTTACACAAAAAARGTTATAAATTTATCCTAATAAAGCCAATGAAATCAATTAAACTAGAAAAGCTGATAAAATTAGTTATTTAATGAATGAAGGCATAAAGATTAATTGTTTGATTGTTTAGTTGATTAATTAGAGCTATTTCCACTTTCTCTCTTCTTATTTATATTCATCTTGAGCAAATTCTCTTGTCGGTTAGTGGCCAAAAAGTCRGCTACTTTGAAGCCATTTCTCTTCTTCCATGCTACTTCCTCAGTAACGTCCACCTCAATCGATCATTTTGTTGATCATGCCCCTTGATTTTCAGTCAAGTGGTTAGGGCCTTATCTGATTATGGAGCTAATTTCCTAACTTCCCACTYTTTTTGCCTATTCRGCTAACTTTTCCTCCTGCTTCTCGGTCAGAGACCCACCAAAGTATGAAAGCCAGGATCTTTCAGAAAACTGATTCATTCCTTACTTGATTTTTCATTAACTGTTGAATTTCTCAACCGTTTCAACTCTTTTTCCCTCGRACTTCTATTGGTKTTGTCCTGCTTGGCTAATYGATGTTTCCTATCTCAGCCACTAACGTCGACTATTTTTAAGCGTCAAAAAATATAAAGTAATTTTTGCCGGCCAAAGATTTGGCAAAGAGCCCATCGTTATAAGTCTATATCGTTTTTATAAACTACATTATATCAATGAAACATAGATCCATGTAGATCAAGAAAAGAAAAAAGCATCATTAACATAAACAAACCTTGTAATGTTCATTATACTGATTAAATAAAATGATCTATCACGCAAAAGATATCTGTCAACCAAAGTCGAYAGGTATCCCAATTATATATATGTAAAATATTTTACTTTATTTTAGATTGCACGKAAATAGAAAAGAAAGAGATTCTTTTTGCTTCATATAAAATACTMGAGTAGTTAGGCTTACAATATAATTAGTTGTTGCTCCTYGTACATTGCACGGATTTATTTATTTATGTTTTGGTAAACATTTAGAYGTAAATTTTAGTTGGAGRCAAAATCTAAATTTTGGGAAGGTTTAAGCGTCACTRGGATAGTTTGTCATAGAGAAAATATCAAAAACTCAAGTACAATGTGGAATAAATATTTGCTCTCAAGATTTGTATGGAAACCTTGCTAAAATAATACTGGAAGAAAGTTTGRCATTATCAGTTCAATCATATTGTATATTTTCATTTTGTACACTTAGATGTGATTGCTASRTAAGTGATTGACAACTAGATTTAACAAAAATGAAGGAGTTTTGTGCTTGAGGCTTCAGTTTGGTTTTTTCCCTTTTCTTGGTGTGAAAATGTACCAGTATATAAAATATGAACATTTACGAAGAGAGATAGATCAAAACACTTAAAACCCATGTTTTGGCCATCCAAATATCRGAAACTCTATTCCTGATAATCATAGTTCTAGTAGCAAAATAAGCAAGAATAAAATCTTCCTGAAATAACAATTTAATTCGCTAATGCCAAATAAGATAGACACTTCCCTAAAATAGGGAATCCAAATCCCTACAACCTTACTATCCAACCAAAGATCCACCATTTAGCAAGCAAAAAAGAAGGCAGCTGACTGAGAGATAATTTGGTACCAAGTTTTGCGAGCCCAATAGCAATCTCTCRAGGCATGAAAATTCATGTATGCAACTTTTGGCCAATAGCAGACTCCGAAGAATCGTGAACAATAGCTCTASACAAGAATGATGCGGTCATGTGTCTTTATCTCCTAACAAAACATAGAATAAGGGAAGAAAGAAGGGGCCCATTATTTTTCTAAATTCTATTCCAAACCCTCTTATCAGATTTGGTTGGAGGAAACTACATATCATAGGCATTAGAAACCATTAATACCCCAAAGCTTGAATGTTCCCACATCTCTAGGTCAGTTTCCCTCCAAGAAATAATCCAGATTAACATAACTGAGTTGAGACAGTTCCTTTTCAGGCAACAACTGACACATAGGTTGAACTTTCCAACCCGCCCCATGACACCAGTAAATCCCTCACATATAAGTTTAACTCCACACTGGAAAGGGGTCCAATGAGTCTATCCACCAATATACAACAAGCCAACTATTCTTCTTAACAAAACCATACTCCAGTGCGATCATCCACCACCCAATCTAGGTTAGACTGCAAARTATAATTACCTACCAACACCCTTTTTCAAGACATGAGAGACACTCCCCTTGTCCGCCCACAACTTTAGTCTATGAGAAGCTCGCCGTCTTTGGAGCTAATAAGTCCTGCCCAAGGAGCATTAGAATTGCCCAAGATCTGCCACCTCAATTGAGCCAAACTAGGTAAGTTAAACTCAAGTAGCTTACGAATGCTCAAACCCCCAATGACAGAAGGAGTGCAGATTGGATCCCAAGCTACAGTATGAATTTTCCTCTGATTTTCATCCTCCTCCCATAGAAATTTTCAATTGATTTTCTTCAAAGCCTGGATCACATTTATGGAAAGTTTCATAACCTGCATAGTGTGGTAAATCGGAGGTAACTTTTTAGATCAAGATGAGTTGCCTGTTACAGACAAATTGCCAACCATAGAGATGCTTTCTTACATTATTCACCAGATATTGGAAGGTCTGCTTCGATACCTGACCATGTTGAGAAGTAGACCCAAAGAAGAACCAAAATCTTGGGTGAGTGAGACCCTATGTCTACGAGCAAATGCTTCGAGCCCCATTCTGTCTGACATTCTTGAAAACATAAAGTCAAGATTTCTAGACTAACCTTCTGTTTTAAAGGCTATGCAAAAAGTAACCCTATCTATAATCCCGGCTTGATGTTCAGAGGCCTCCCCAAAGAGAAACAGATCATATGCAAAAAAATAAATGAGAGAAATAWGGACCTTATCTTGAAGGTTGCTAGACCCTTCCATTCACCCCGAGCAATAGCTCCCCTGATATCATGCCCCAAAACTACCTGCATAGAACRAAGAGGACAAGGGTTGGAAGAAAGGGTTCATGAGGCCCCCGGTCCACAGGACAGAGGATGTGGTGCACTTCATGATCAAACCAACCAACTGAGGTGAGAAATCAATTGTCCAGATGACTTTCTCTAAGAACGTCCATTCCACTCTATCATAAGCTTTCTTCAGATGAATTTGAAGTAACATCCAGTCTTTCCTCGTAATTTTCTTCCTCGTAGAATACATTATCTCTTGGGCCACAAAAATRCTATCCACTGCCTCATGTCCTAAAAGAAAGCTACTCCGTGATGAGTAGGTGAGGTTGGCCATAACATTTCTCAAAACGATTGGCAAAGATTTTACTAACCAATTTCATGAGTACATTGCATGGAGTTATAGGTCTGAACTTGCTAACATACTCTGGGTTGTCCAGTTTCGGAGTTAGAGTGATGAGATAGTGGTTGAGATGGTCAAGAAATTGGATTCTCCAAGAAAGATCCCTCGAACAAAACTGATGACATAATCCCCCACAATATGCCAATACTTTTGAAAAAAAGTTGGGATCAGACCAGTGGCCCAGGAGCCTTATAAGCCCCCATTTGAAAAGTTGTCTCCTCAATTTATGGGGAAAGAAGCTCCTTAACAAGGTGATCTTATATCATCATGATTTATATGAGGAAATTTCCAGTCCATTGGGTAGTCCGGGTCACAAGGTTAGCAGTATAAAGATGAAAATAGAATTCCCTAGCCATTAATCCTAAGCCTAACCTGATCATCTGTCCATAATCCCCAAATCTCTTTCAGACACCAAATTCTACTTCGTTCCCTTCAGATAACAGTAGCGGTTTGGAAGTATCTGGTGTTCCTTTGTCCATCTACCAGCCATTTAGCCCTTGGTTTTTGAAACCGTAGCAATTCCTCTTGTTTCAAGATAACATCATATTCCCTTAGGATTTGCTATTCAAGAATCTCAAGCGGAGCCAGAACCCCAGGTATAAAGGGAGCATCAAAATATATTTATAATTCTTAAAACATGAAAAAGATACTAAATTATAAAAGTACTTATATCTCTCTACTAGGTGAGAGCTTCAAATTTTATTCATAATGCAGATAGGATATGTTGGAATATCTTTTAAATTTTTTTCAATTTTATTTTACTTTTAAGCAATTTTGTGCATTCCTCTTTGCTTAAGCGAGAGTAAGTTGCTTATTTGAGATTATTTCCCTTTTAATGAATCTATCGATTGCTAGTTCCTCAAAATAATATTAGATAAAGATTCTTCAAAAAATTAAAAATTAAAAATTTTACCACAAAATAAAAACAATCTAAATAGAAAATATGCATAACAATTAGAATAAAATTTTAAAATTAAAGATTAAAGAAAAAGTTCATGTACTCAACAACTAATATTTCTTATTTTATGTATTTTTTTGTTTTATCTTTATTTTTTTTGGTTTGGATTGTGAAAAAGTTAATTAGTTGGGTRAAACTTTTCTCGTTTAAGAGCCAAAACAAAAGATTTCCCATTAAACAAATCCTACTTGATATGTTGAAACCTTAAAACAAATAGTGCATCCAATAAAATTATGTCTTGGATCATTTTAATCCAAGTTTCCAAATAGATTCTTATGGTGATTATTTTAATCTAAGTATTCAGATAGAACCTTACTTGGATTATTTTGATCGAAGGAATGAGTTTTTATCTAAAARAATAAAATTTGACATATTTTGAGAAGGAAAGAGGATAGTAGGTAGTGATCCTAAGTTTTATTAATTTTATTTATATGAAAAAATCACAATGAACACTTGGCTCATTGGATATATATATATAAATAATTTTTTTCTAAGTTTCTGGCTCATTGAACTTTGTGGCTTCACAACTAAAGAAAATAATCAATGCAATGCAGTTATGACAACTCAGTGGGGGCTGTACCCCCAGCAAACACCATGTGGCTCGACCATTGATCTCAAAGTACATGGAAGGTCCTAGATACAGACTCCTCTGCATTCCCTCAAGGCCGGCCAAGCATATCTTTTTTCATCCAAAAAAAATTCCTAAAGCTATTCCAAATGAGGATATTAGCAGAAAATGGTTGAATAATATTCGGGAGGAGATCATTACCATGGATTGCTCCAAGAGTCAAGAATTAGGTTCCCAAAGGACTGGTGTAAGAAATAGACAGCTTCAATTCGAGAAAGTTTTTTTGAGTTGAAACTGTTGCCCTTTTCACACAACTAATGAGTATTGAGTGATGGTCTGAGGTGGTACAAGGAAGGTGGCGAAAACAAGCATCGGCAAAGAGATGTCTCCAACTACCTGAGCACCAAGCCCAATCTAACCCCTCCTTTATGTTAGCCCTGCCTAACCTTTATTCATCAATTTTGGCTCCGAGAAACCTAGTCTAAAATACTGTAGGAATCAACCAAACAAATCAGCCCCCGTGCATGATTTTGTCTTACGTTCTACTACCTAACTTATCGTCCCCAAATAAGACATGGTTGCAATCCGGTGCTATAAGCCAAGAAGAGTAAATACAGTGACCAAGGTCTCAAATGTAGGTCCAAAAACCTTCACTAAATTCCCACTTAGGTGAAGCATATATCGCCGAGAAACCCAAATCTCGAAATATTGTTGTTTAATAATTGAGTTCACAACTTGATCATTTTGGGTAACAGCCTCGACATCAACATCACCATAACCTTCTTTCCAGAAAACCCAAACTTCCAGATAATCAAAACCAGTACTGTCCATAATTCTCCTAGCTGCCTCACTGCCACATTTACCTTCCATAAGCACAAGAATATAGGGCTTATTAATTCTAACCAATTCAATAACATGATTCATAAATTCATTAGATCCTGCACTTTGGTAATTCCAAAAAACGAATTATGTTATTCTTCACATATTAATTTGATTATCCATCTGACAATCAATTCAAATAATAAATATATCTTAAATCCTAAGCCCTAATTCTAAACACAAAACTTTAATTTCTAAACCGTAAACTCTAAAATCCTAAAATTCTAAATCCTAATAAGTTAATATAAAATTCTAAATCTAATTTATCTAAACCCTAGACCCTAAATCCTAAACCCTAGACCCTAATGTTCAAAGTTTAGATCTTGATAAGATATGAAAAAAAAAAATAATGTTCAAAATTTTAATTATATTTATCGCTATAAATTACAATCAAACTCTAATGAGAAATCATAAAAATCACAAGATATCACGAGTTAAAATGAATTATCAAATTAGAATTGAAAAAGTAACATTATTCTCCAAAAAATTATCTTCATAAAAACCTATTTAGAGCAGGGGGGGAATCACAGATGTCTGACTCCATGGGAATAATATTCCAAAAGAAATGGAAATCTGATTACAAGTTTCATTGTTTTCTCCCAACATTAGAGCAACATCAACCAATTCATCTTCGAATATCGTTTGCATAAGGATTTCATCAGTCATTACTCCATCCGATTCACCCATAATATCAAAAATAGGTTTTAGTATTTGAAGTTCCAGTTGATTGCATGCTTGGGGAGACAGTAGCAGACCAGAGATACCAAGAGCTTCACCGAGCCTGATATACCAACCTCCATCAAGCATCCCCTTGCTCTGAATCCTTCTAGGTTCATACGACATGGTGCCTGATCAAGGCACTCGGTCTTCGGAGAAAAACATTTTGGTTGGGCTGTTCTGGAGGCTGTTGAACCAACCCCAGATGCTCTAGAGAGTTTCTAGATTAAATATTGGTTGGGTTTGAACCCAAATTTCTTTTTAGCATTGACTAGTTCGAAAGGAAAATGCCAGACCGGCCCATCAACTTGGTCTTCACACTTAGGCCTCATTTGGATAGAGAGAAAGGAAGAGAAAGTCTCATTTGAGAGTTTTAAGCGAGAAAGGAGAGAAATGGCGAGTAGTCTAAGGATGAAATTACTCGCATTCTTCCCAAAACTTTCTCTTCAAAATCGAGAAGAAATGAGAGAAAATAAAGTTTATAGAAACTTTGACCGTATTCTTCCAATTTTGTCATAATTTTTTCTTTTCATTTCTCTCAAATTCTAAAACAAAATAAATGGATAAAAAGTATAATTGTAAAAATATCTTATRAACAAATCTTTTTTTCTCACCTCTCTCCAACTCCTAAATAAATAAATAAAAAAGAAAACCTTTTCTTCCCTTTTCTTTTCTAAACTCCCAAACAATTTGAAAAAAGAATTTTATATACTTCATCTTCTCAGTAATGTTTTTTCACATGGTCTGCCATTTTTTGCTACTCAGTTTTGCCTTTGATTTTACAATTTATTCTTTTGATAATTATTTTTCCATGTTGACATTATCACCTAAAGATGCTCGGTTAATTATTTTATTTTTCCCTTTTCTACTACCCTAGAGATTTGATCCTTGATATCCTAAAGTACGAGTGAAGTACTCGAGTTTTAGGCTATAATTGAATTTAAAAGTTAATATTTTATAATAAATATAACTATTTTGTGTAAAAATATTTCTATTTTAGAATCTCGACAAATGAAATTGATTTATGCAATGCAAGGCCAAAATGTAGTATCCTTGAATTCTTTTTTCTTTTCATTCATATATACCTCATTTTTTCTATAATTTAAAGTTTAGAGTTTTACCATCAAAATTTCATTTGAAATTAGTTTCAAACTTAGATTTAACAAGTACTRGAAAAGTTCGTATGATATATGTGAAAAWAAGTAATTTTTTATTCTAAAAACTGTACATTATAACTTTTGTGGCTCCATCTTCGTCCCCCAGATATGATTGGGGCTGAACGAKCTGTCGCCTGTCTCTCGACAGTCAGTATTATTACTGTAAAAGACACAATTCCTCCTAAAACATCTAAAGTATAGCCCAGCAATAATTGTAGATACAATTACGTACTTAGAATGTAATACATCATAGAAAAGAAGATTAAAATAGTAGTGCCACTTTAGCACTTTCCAGTAATGAACCGACACTCCTAGCTCTCGCTGTCAAAATCCAAAGTCTCCAAATCCGTATCTGTCACTACAAGAAATAGCAAAGAAAAGACTGTGAGCACTAGTTTAGTGAATTCCACGCGTGTGCAATGTGAGTTAGAAAACATAGTAATAAACCATGTTCAAGGGTAGAATAAAAGCTRTTAGGCAAAGTTATTTTCGATCAATTTGATAAACAAGACAGATGATTACAGAAGTGATAAAAATATTTGTGGTAAGAATGAGTCACGTGATCATGCACAGTTACTGTAGAGTAAGACTACTAAATCTAGTAATACCGGCCTTGTCCCTCCAAAATTTACACATGCAATTTTCTATCACTTCATAACAATCAGTAATACGCACTAACTTAGGTATAAGAGAGGCACCCATCTCCGATTAAACCTCCTAACCAGGGGTATGATTGTCCAGACTAGATCTGGATACTACATGATGCGACCGTCTGCGCGATGCATTTTTGATCTGCTATTGGCCACCTAGTTGTTAGCCAAGGGTTGGCACACTCTGATAGTATCGCCTGGATAACTCAAGAGGTACTCATATTGGGGACTAGCCAAGCATAATACTTTGCCCGCTAGACTAATTATTCAGAGTTCACCAATTAAGTACTCAATTTTAATTCCATCAATTCATCAAACAATTCAATAGTGATCTCAAAAGAAATTATTTTAAGTAAAAGTCAATCAATAGAGATCACAAGTATGTCATTCATGATTCGAATATTTTTCTTGAATAGTTTTTYAGAAATTTTGCACTAATAATTTCCATGAAATAAGATTTCATGAATGTCACAAAATAGTATGCTCAGAAAATAATTTCGAGAAAAAATAATTTTAGAGGAAGTTTGAAATATACATACGGAATAAAGCAATTGATAAGAAATTCAAATTAAGCATAGGAGAATTCTGAAAATCATATCTAGAATATGCTTAACACAAACAAGCACGTTTGAGTAATTCTAAAAGTCGGACGAACTCACGTTAAAATAACAGTTATCTAGAATACGCTGAAAACAAGCACATTTTACGAAATTTTAAGAGATAGAGGAACTCACTTGAGACTTGATTAATCAGAAAAATAGGTGTTGTCTGGTGCTTCCTAAACATAATATAAGAATTTTCTTAGTAATAAATTATAATAATCACACCCAAGTCTTATCCTAACCCCGTTTCATCATAATTCGGCTTTATTGTTCAGTAGGATTTATGATAAATATATTTTCGAGCTGAGATGATATTGAGATCATTTGGAGAAATGTTCTTAAAGTGTAAATCTTGTAAGATAAATTATAGAGAATGCATTAATAAGAAAATTCTAGGGTAAGGGTGATAGATTTGAAATCAATTTTCCAGCAATGGACAGCTACTAGTATTTCAAGTAATACTCCCATAATTACTGCAAGCTTCTAAATGAAACTAGTTTCAAAATAATCCTAACAAACTAAGGTTTATTATTGTGCAAATATCTGAATTTAGAAGGTCCRAATATATACCAAATTTAAAGGGAAATACACAACTCATGTTCAATCGACCAGATTGACCATACGTCAAAGATCAATTCATATCTTGAGTTTTACATGTTCAAATTGGATGAAATTGCATTAAACTTCTTCCTAAGATCCGTGGCTTTTTTAATCATATAGCATAACCAAAATTTCACAAAGTAATAAGGTTTCTATGATGAAATTAAAGTGAGCAAAATTTTGATTCGGCTAGAAAACCACAGTAAACCCTAAAGATCAACTCTTGTGTTTCAATGAATTTTAATTAAAGCACTTTATCATAAAACCTCATATATGCAACTTTATATACATAATAACATCATCCTCTTAGAAGATCCATTCAAAACTCGTGCATCATTCTAGTTTTCCTTAACCGAAACACAACATCACTCATGTATGCACACAATATGTATATATATAAAGCTTAACATAAAAAATACTGCTCTAAGCATACTTTAAATTTAAACTTGTCATTACTAACCTGGTAATGGAGCACGTTTAAGCGATAATGGCATGCTATGAATGCGTAAAATGGATGAGTGAATGGCTAGCAATTTTCACCTGCTATAAAAGTAGAGAAATGTTGCTTACTATGGCGCATGGTGAAGAGAAGTTGGCTAAATGTATTATGAATTGAAGGTGAATTCAGGTCAATTTTATAGAGGTTGTTGACAGAGATTTCAAGACTGGAAGARAGAAGAAGAAATGAAGAAGTATACCGACTAGATTTTATTTACAAATGAAGCAAAAAATTTCCATTTTACTTCTTCAATCCATGAGCAATTGACACCTATTTTTATAGCACCAACTCCCGAATCAATCTTTCATTAAAACTTAGCAAATCATCGACATAGCTGTCCATTTTGTAGCCAAAGTGCTCCCTCAACCTACCAGCATACATCAACCAGAACAGCCGTAGTTTTTCATGCCAAAACTCATCAAAATCGGACACATAGACACATGCACACTACTAACACATATAAGCCATGCATTGGTGAATTTTGATGGCTAGGTTTAAATCAAAATTAGGRATCAAAGGGCTAAGATTTGGAGAATAAAAATCAGCTAAATGAAGTTTGAAAAATCGATGGAAAAATAGAGTTTAGGAAAGATCTTTAGACTAAAATTTAGGCTAAAATTAGTAGTAAATCATTTAGAAAAAATAGAGTTTAAGAAATAAAGCTAAAAATTTTTAAAGGTTAAACAAAAATCAAAATGGTATTTTTAAAAAAATTCAAAATTCGATTAAGCCAAATAAATGTTCAAGCTTCTTCAAATGGTATAATCCTACCCCAAACTCTAAACTTAATAAGTATCCTACTTCTAARTATACTAAGTCATATCACAATTCTACACGTGATTCATAGCTTATGTAGGTTTCTATCYCCTAAAAATTTTCGAGGTGTCACAATTTTAGTCATAGGATTTTGTTATTCTGCATTTTATTTTAACAAATAATTTTTTTACTATAATAAAAAGAACTTTTTAAGTAATATTAGAATAAGAATTTTACCTAAAATGTGATTGTACTAAGGCCTTTGACTAATTGAAAAGTAAAGTTATACTTGAAATGTGATTACTCGAGATCAAAATTTAAGAAATTAAGTCCTTAATATTCATTTATCTTGTCGAACAGGCAAAGGAATGTCAATAAAGAAAATAATAAAAATTTCTTACAAATTTTTGGTGTTAAATTATGTGATTGGGAAGAAAAATTCTATTTGAATCGAATTGTCCGAGTTACCCTTCTAAGTAGATATAATAATTTGAACCTTTAGGCTATAGTAAGCCATTATTTTTCATGTTATTAAAATATGACAAATTAAATATATGTTTATTTTTATTAAGTCAATAAATCTAATTAATTAATTTATATTGAACCAAAAGACAAAGAGGAAATTGTAATATATATATTATAGAGACAACGACAAAATTTTTTAAGTTCAAAACATTAATCATTTAAAAGTATCCTAATCCATATGAATATATACAAAATTCTATCTTATATAATTAATATCTTAATATAGAAAAAATAAATGAAATGGATTTGCTTCTGATGCACTTTATATTTCGTTTTGAGGTCTTGCTTTTGTCTTTTTTATCTGCATAATTGCACATATGTCACCACTTCTTTTTATTCTTGTTGGTTTATATTTGTAAAATATTATAGAAAATGGCTAGCTTTGGCCCAGTCACTTTTGTTTGGTATTGGAATATTAATTAAAGATTTATTTAAAAAGGAAGAGAAATACTTATTGCAGGGTTTGATTACTTTACGTCTCTCCTCATTGTTGAATTGTCAWACTAAGGTTTATAGCTTTTTTATATGTGGCTCTATGTAGAATAGAAGAATGGTGGTAGTGTAATTCTTTTTTTCTCTTTTGTTGCAAATGGTGGTAGTATATGTGAAGAAAAACATTTTGATGTCATGTTAAGTGAACTTATTCAACATGTTCAATTCAAMAGAATAAATTTAAATAGGTCGCAAGAGGACTTAATTTTTGTTGTAATGATTAGGGAGAACGAGCGGAAGGAATGGAGGAAAAATAYAGGAGGCTTATTAAAGTCTTCAAAATTTATTATGCGTATTTTTATTTTAAAATCCTGAAGAAAGTAATCAAAATATCCCCTCCCTATAGGTCTTCGTTGTCTGGGGAGTGTGCAACCACCTTTTTTAATTTAAGAAATTTGATTCATTTCTAAATACCAAAATAACTTCCTAAATTTCAGAATTTAATAATGAGAAATCTACACAATCCTTGATAACTGAACGAGGCCTAGAAAAAATATCATTTCTTTATTACTAAAATGAAATATAACATAAAACTAAAAAGAAATTGGAATATGCATTTTGAATCACAGTATGATTCATGTTATTCTCAAGCCCTCTAAAGTATACTAACAGACAACTGCTAGAGGGACAAAAGCAATCGCCGTTGCATTTATTTGTCGGCTAAGTTGTTGCTTCCCAAAGATATTGGCGTCTTAACTTTACATTTCCTATGCCATTTCTTTGGGTTGAATTACCTATATCCATATTGTTGAGGTATCTTCTTGATCTTAATTACACACAMACTCCACCAATAATGAATTGCGAAGTCTCACTGGCTAAGTCAAGAAATGTAATAGATGACTACAAATATTTCTTCTGGCTAACCTAATGGTTGCKGCAAATGATGCCAAAATATGCTTGACAATAGTTCAAAGAATAATGCAGTCTATGTTGGATTTTCGGGCTTCCCTCCTATGTGGAAAAGCCCAAATTAGATGGTTCTTAAAGAGCCCATTATCCACTGTATATGAAGGCTTACTTTCAGCCTTAGGGTGGGTGATAAATGTGTGTGAAGATTCACAAATAAGAGCTTAGAGAGACAAAGAAGAGAGAAAAAGAAAGAGAAATTTTTGCCACTTTTCTAGACAGCTCTGGTAGCAATCTTCAAACAGGATCATTTGTGATCCAATTTTGCTGAAACTTTAACTGAATGGAGAAGATAGCTCATAATTGTGCGATGGAGATTGGATTTAGACGAGTTAGATTTTCAATTATTGTGTGAGCATTCAGAGGCTGTTTTTCGTGGAATTTTAAATTTTTGTGAAGAGAAATGTTCTTTCAGGTGTAAAGTTTGTGAGGTTGGAGAAATGTACTCATCATTTGGAAGGAAAGCAAAACAAAGTATCTTTCAAAACTCAACCACTTTCAAGAAAATTTAGTTTACTGGAATTGATAAATTCTAATGTTTATGGTTCATTGAAGGTATAATCATTAGCGGATACTTCTTACTTTTTCACCTTTATAAATTCTGATGTTTATGCTCCATTAAAAGTACAATCCTTTGGCGATACTTCTTACTTTGTCACCTTCATTAATGATCATTCCAGGAAATTATGGATTTATGCCTTGAACGCAAAAGACCAAGTTCTTGAGAAGTTTCAATTGTTGCAAGGCAATCTCGGAAAAATGTGAAGTGCATCCGTACACACAATGGTGGTGAATATTGTGGACTGTTTCTTAAGTATTGCAGGCAATAAGGTATTAGACATCAAAAAACTCCTCCAAAGACCCCTCAGTGGAATGGTATAGCAGAAACGATAAAGAGGACATTGGTCAAGAGAGTTAGGTTGGAGTTGAAGCTACCAAAAATATTTTAGGTTAAACCTTTGTGAGCTATGGCTCATGTCATTAATTTGACTCCYACTGTTGCTTTAGATGGTGATTTTTCATAAAATGTTTGGTCAAGGAAAAATGCTTGTTATGATCATTTGTGAGTTTTTGGGGTCAAAGCTTTTGTTCAGCAGACTCGGCAGTACATTTTTATGGGTTATGGTTAGGATGAGATTGGATACAGGTTGTATGATCTAGTTGCGAAGAAACTTGTTAGAAGTCAAGAGGTGTTATTCTTTGAAGATCAAAATATTGATGATATTCAAGAAGTAGAAATACAAGTTCTTAGTTGCAAAATTACCTTATTGATATAGGTCAAGTTCTTGTCCCACATGTACCTGATGTAATTGAAGATGGTACGCCGATAGAAGAGCAACAAGYTCATGTTGAGATTGATGGTTTGRTTACTCCGATAGATGACTTGAATGATATTCAGCCGACRTACCTATGAACTTACTAGAGGATTCTCAACCAGTTCCACTTAGAAGGTCTATCAAAGTTAGACAGCCTTCCATCAAATATTCTGCAAATGAGTATGTACTTTGGATAAATGGGGARAACCAGAAAGTTATGAGGAAGCCATTGAAAATGAACAAAAACAGTAGTAGTTCAGTGCAATAGAAACTGAGATGAAATCCTTAACTGATAATCGCACTTTTGAGTTAGTAAAGTTGCCTAAAGGCAAGAGAGCTTTGAAAAATTGGTGGGTATATAGATTGAAGCAGGAAGAGAATTCTTCAAATCCTCAATATAAAGCTAGATTGGTTGTCAATGGTTTTAATTAAAAGAAGGGAAATGACTTATCAGAAATTTTTTCTTCTGTTGTAAAAATGGCCTCAATCCGTGTTGTGGTAGGCCTAGCTACAAACCTTGACTTAGAGATTGAGTAGATGGATGTGAAGACCATATTTCTTCATGGTGACTTAGAGGGAGAAATATACATGGAGCAACCGGAGGGTTTCCTAGTAGAAGGAAAAGAAGATTACTTTTGTAAGTTGAAGAAGAGCTTTTATGGGTTGAAACAAGTACCGAGACAATGGTATAAGAAGTTTGAATCTRTTATAAGCAAGCAAGGTTACAAGAAGACTACCTTTGATCATTGTGTATTTGTGAAARAAAATTCTAGTGATGATTTTATCATTTTATTGCTTTATGTTGATAATATGCTTATTGTTGGTCAAAATGATTCTAGAATTTGCATGTTGAAGCAAGAATTGAGCATGTCCTTTGCTATGAAAGATTTGAGACCAGCAAAGCACATTTTTTATGTTAAAATACCAAGTGACAAAGAGGTGAGGAAGCTTTGGTTATCTCAAGAAGGTTACATTGAGAAAGTGATTCAAAGGTTTCAAATGGAGAAATCTAAAGTTGTTAGCACTAGTCTTGTAGCACACTTTGAGGATTAAGCAGAGTCCTATAGTGATGATGAAAAAGCTTGACGTGCAGAAAGTTCCTTATGCATCTGCAGTTGGTAGCTTGATGTATGGAATGGTGTGCATGAGGCCAAATATAGCTCATGCAGTTGGTTTAGTCAGTCAATTTTTGTCTAATCTTGGAAGAGGGCATTGGAATGCAGTGAAATTGATTTTGAGATATATTCGTGGCACTTTGGATATGGCTTCTTTTGGCAGCAAGGAACTTGTTCTAATAGGCTACACAGATTCTAACAYGGTTGGAGATGTTGATTTAAGGAAGTCTACTTCAGGCTACTTATTTACCTTTATAAGGGAGGCATAGCCTAGCAATCTAGATTGCAAAGATGTGTGCCCTTGCCCACTACTTAAGCTGAATTTATTGCAGAAACAAAGGCTTCCAAAGAATTGGTTTGGATGAAGTTCTTAAGGGAGCTTTCTAATTTTCAAGAGAGGCATGTATTACTTTTTGATAGCTAAAGTGTTATTCATCTTGGTAAGAATGTGACTTCTTATTCTAGAACTAAATATATTGATTGTGGTACCATTCGATACGTGATATCTTGAATGATAAGTTGGTGATACTTGAGAAAATTCAAGCTGATGATAATGGTGATGATATGTTGGTTAAAGCTCTGTCCAGATGGAAGTTTGAGATATGTTGTTCAATTGCTGGGATGCTAAGTTCTTTCACAGGGTTGGGAGGGAAAGATTTGTTGGGTTTTTCGGCTTCCCTCATGTGTGGAAAAATGCCCAAATTGGATGGTTTTTAAAAAGCCCATTATCCACTATGTATAAAAGTCTACTTTCATGGCGTGTGTGACAAGTGTATTTGAGAAGATTCACAAGTGAGAGCTTAGAGAGACAAAAAAGAGAGAAAAAGAGAAAGAGAATTTTCGCCACTTTTTTGGACAGCTCTAGTACTGATCTTCAAACTGGTGATCGGAGGGTCATTTATGATCCAATGTTGCTGAAAGTTTAACAGGCAGAAGAATACCTCTCAGACCTCATTTGGTACGGTGGAGATCGAATTTTGATGGTCAAATTCTATTCAGAGGCTATTTCAACTTTTTTTTTTTCTCCATTTATTTTGTTCTTTGTTATAGTTGCTCTCTTGAGGCTATATGTTGATAAAACTATGTTGAAACCTTGGTGATAGTGGATTTTTGGTGGTGGACCTAAAGGTTCCGTGGTGTTTCCTCTTCACATTGGAGAGGCTTTAATCATGTGTCTCTCTTGGTTAGTTTTTGCACTTTATTTTCCTTGTGATTTCTTGAAGTATTTAAACTCCTAAGACATTCTAGCAAGCAAGGATTTAATTTGGGTGTTGTAATTGTCTTTGTGTGAACCTTGTGGGTAACCCGCAACAGTGTATGCTTGGATGAAAGTCAATTTTATGTGATCACTTGAACTAGAATTATATTAAGATAATTCAAATTGGCTAAACACAACTATAAAAATTCATGACGAGCACAGTCTATAAAGCAATATAAGCTTGAAATATAATTCACATAGATGTATGATTTGGTTTGATCTGGTTTCCTTACTTCTTCAATTATCTCATATTTATAGTGATTCTCCAGCAGCGTATCCCTCATATCAGTTGGTATACCCCTATTTTGGTAGGAAGGCTACTATTCAAGGTCTGGATATCACCCCACCTTTCTTGTCTTGCCTTCCATTTATTTGAATGCATGTCTTATTATTGGCTATAATCATGGCCATCAGGTGCAAGACTCGTCGTTTTTTAAGATGTTGATTGCATCAACCCGTATCTATTCCAAGTTYCTTTGCTTCATCAAGCTTCCTTTTCCCTAGATCAGTAGTTCAGGCCTCTTMTGAATTTCCCTTGACTCCCTAAATCTTTAGGACTTCATTATTCCTCCAAGAAGCAGAAGTATTTTGTAGCCATTAGTTGATGGTTTAGCTATTGGCTCGGCCCAAAATCTAGTTTTGCAGCCGCTTTGATCAACTGCTGCTAAAACGTTTTGAGTGTCAAAAGCACTGCAGAGATCTTTCTTAGAGTTTTTTATGCTTGACTTGGGAAAATATTTGCATTACTTTATGTTCCTTGTCCCTATATAGCAATCTAAAGGTTTCTTGTTAAATAAATCTAATTGGATAAACTTTATAAGACTTGATTGACCCGGTATAAGTTCTTCTTTTTCACTTTTCTCAAGAAAAAAAATAATAATAAGGTCGTTTGAGATATTCTTCGACTATATATCAGTTTAAAGGAATTACAGTTTCTCTAACTAGTAAGGAGTTACTTATGAAACCAAAGAAAAATGAGCTGGTGATAAATACAATTCTTTGAGAACTATTCGAATTTTAATTGCTACTAAAACAAAATTCTCAAACATTTACTCACAACATACTCAAGTTAGAAAATATAACAAATTCAAATGACTTCCAACTTCCCATCTTTCTTGAAYCCACATATCTTTTAGAATGAACAACATGAATTTTATGACTTATTATGTGAGCAAAAATAAAGGAAGATGYTTTCATATTTGTTTGTAACCTACCCTTTTTGTGCAATTCAAGACTTGATTTTCTCAACTTCCTCAGGTACCTTTGTAATTCCTTGGTCAACATTATCTTGAACTGATGGTGAAGCTGCAAACAATGTGGTGCAATGAATATAGTACCAAGAAGTTAGCTATTGAAACTAGCAATAACAACTTCGTACTTACCATTAATTGTTCTTCTRGAAATGAACAAGCCTCTAGGGAATATGAAGTTGTTGCSTTTCTTGAATATGAGCATATAGGTCATCGTAATGAAACCAACTTCTACTTGATCTTCTAAGACGAACATCATCTCGGTTGTGTTGGCGGTTATTGGGTCACACAATCAACAAATTTTTAATTGATTATATCAAAACAATAGCACCCAAATTTAAATCCTACTTGTTAGAATATTATAGGAGCTTAAATACTTGAAGAATCACAWAAAGGAAATAAAATGACAACAATAACCATACAAGAGACGCAAGATTTTTACATGGAAAACCTCTCCAATGTGAAGAGCAAAGACCACGGAATTCTTTGATCCAACACCAAAATCCACCATTAACAACAAAAAAGTATTGCAACTAAGATTTCAACACAACTATATCAACATATAGTGTGACAACCCCCCTCCCCTAGATCCCACTAGGGCTATACGAGCATCACCTACCTCTCRGCAGTTAGGGTATAAGCATACATAACAGCTTAATAAATAATATACAACTCTATATAAACTACATAAAGTTAGGTTACAACCCATATCAAGCCAAAAGCTAGTACAAGTATAAGAAGCAAAAACTAATTTCCAAGCTTAGTTAAATAACAAATACTTGATATTTTTTGGTCATCCCTCGCTGCTTATGAACTCTGTTACCTATCACTAAAACGTGAACAAAGAAACTAAGTAGGACCCATTGAATTCCAAGTGTGCAGTGTGCAAGTGAATCAAAATCAAGTTGTAATAATATAAAGCATAAATCCACTGTTTTTAAAACAAGATCGAGTTATAAATAGGATAACTGGGTAGAATCATGTGTCAATAAAAGTAGGATCATGTTCGAGAGATGAAAACTGATAAACGCAGGAGTACTTTCTTACTATAAAACAATGTAGCATATGCAAGTAAATGTCARATTATAACTATGAGAACAGTATAAAATCATGTAGATGTAATTTAAAAATTATTCCGAAGCATGTTCAAGAAAATGAGACAAGATTAAGGGTCAAGCATATATAAGCAAGAACATTGTGTATAAATCGAGTAGTAAAATGCCTTGCCGTTTATAAAACATGAGATGCACAATGTAACCGTCGGAAGTACATCCACGGAGTCAGTATTACCAGTGCATATCCTCRTTTTCGCATGCATTTTTCAACCTTATATCCTTGTCAAACAAGCAAGAGGCAGCTAGCAYGACTATAGGAGTTGATAGCCTCAAGTTTAAACCTCCTAACCAAGGGTACGAGTGTCCAACAAGTACCATGGGTACCATATGAYGCAACCGTTCACTCGACACGATCTCAGCTAACCATAGATATGATCCATCGATTTTCACCATTTGGTTGTCTCAAGAACAAATTTCTGACGGTTCAAGAGGTATTTATAATGGTGACCAGCTAAGCACAGTACTTTACTCACCCAACTAGTCATACGAGACTTCCGAAGTCTCATAATCYCAAGAATCATGCAAGATCATGMTCAAATAATTTTCATATGGTTTTCTCAGATAACAGTAATATCGGGTTTGTTTTGGGTCACGAAGACTGGAAGCATAAGGAAACAGATTTCTTGTACCAAAAGATATTTTAGATAGTAAAGTAAAGACTTGGGATATATTTTTAGCGTGTCAAATCACATATTTCAAGAAAGTCATTAAACAGAAGGAATTCATGTTCAATTGTATAGAAATTCTTGGAAGCATATCAAGAACCTAAAATACACACTTTCAAGAGGTTCAAAAGATGGAAGAAAGCTTAGTAAAACATTCGAGAATGCTTAAATCATATTTTTAGAGTAGCATAAAAACCGCATGTATTTGGAGTTTTGAAAGACAAAAAGAATTCATTTATACTTTAACTGGCTAAATTCCTTGGTTTTCATGCCCTAAAACAAGTAACAAATATATTCTAGTATAGTCCTTGAAGTGGTTTTATAATTCAAATGCTAGGGTTGATTTTTAGACTATCTGAGTATAGTCTTACATTACCTAAGTTTGGAAAATAATCATATCTTGTCTTYTATATATCCAAATTCGGTAAAATGAATTGGAATACAATTCTAAGTCTTTAGTATATCTCTTAGGATAGTTTATTTTTCCCAAAAATGTTAGGATAATTCCYAGATTTTATTAGAACAACCAAGTGAAGGCAGAATTCATGAAACTAGTAGTATGCATTATTTTAATCAGATCTCAAGTTTTAGGAGTTCATTTTTCATGAAATCAAGCTTGAAAATGATCCTAAAACATCAAGGTTCCTATCCCTATAAATTTATATTAATTATATTTTAAGGTTAGGCCATAATTGAGACAAAATAGTTGGTATGGCGTTGTTGCCTTCAATTCTAACAGTGATCAGTTTTTGGCCTATATCTTTAGTTATACTTAGAGATTACTTATTAAGTTACTATCCACATGTTCCTAAGATCCTAAGGATTTTATAAATATGTATTATTTCAATATCATTATCAATTCAATTCTCCAAGAATGTTGAAAAATAGAGAACAAGGGGGGTCCAATATGATTAGGTCATATCTCTGATTCTAGAAKGAGTTTGGTAACAAATTTTAGTGTTTTGGAATCCTAATATGWATATAATTCTATAAATATAAGTATATTTCCAAATTGGTGCACTATTAAGGTCAGGAAATAGATGAGATAGTAGGGTCTTGAACTCCCAATCAATCTGAACAGAGTTTACCAAATGCACCATATCTCCCTCAATACATCTCTGATTCAATTACAGTCAAGTCCATTATATTCCTAAGAAAACTAACTTTCTATCCATAATTATTCTGCTCATTTTCAATTCATAAACCAACTCAAACTTTATGAAATCAATGCTTTCACCTACAAGACAATTTCTAAGTTGTCCATATGGATTTGCTAATCCATATCTTTAAATAATTTAATTATGTTTCCTGTTCATGCATGATGGTTTCTTCCTGAAAAAAGAATGATAAGAATATCATACTACCTCGGATAGGAATGGAGAGAGAATAGATGCAAGTAATAAAGGTATTGAAATTACAACTTCAAGGAAATCAACATCTTCTTCCTTCGATCAAGAAGGAATTAACAAAAAGGTCTTCACATTGTTTCCAAGCTTTGGCAACTGCCCTATTTGCTTCGCAATGGAGGAATGTTTTTACTAGAAAGGATGAGGAGGAGAGGATGCAGCCTAAAGGGTCTAAAGGATGTATGAAAATAAGGTTGCAATAATCCTATACAGACTTACATGCGGATATTCCTAAGCTAGCTGAAAGATGGCAAGTTGGCTTCGTTTTCCTTATATGGACATGAGAGTTATAAATTAATAGGTGGCTGCACATGGAAGCTGGAAGAAGTGAGGTGAAGACACCTCAATTGTTTCAAGAATTCAAATGAGAGAAGAAGGCAACTTAATCTTCTCTTCTTTAGATGGATTGCCACATCATTTTTTGCTACTATTTATGTGTTATAAACCTTAGGCCAACTATAAGAAAAGGCAAATGGATATCCGGCTGGCTTCTTTTGTGAGTCTAAAGCGTTTCTAAAGTTTAAGTTATAGATAGAATAGCTCTCAAGAAATYGAAAAAATGCACCAGTCTGTTCTCCTTTCTTGTGTTGATTTTATTTATATATAGGATAAATAATAGAATAAATATTTGAGAGCTAAGAAAATGTTCTTTAGGAAGGTTACTTTTTCCATTGAGGTTTATAGAAGGAGTTCAAATTCGTTTTATCCTAGTATGGAATTTTTAACAATTTCTCTTTATCTTATTTTCTTCAGTTTCCTTTTGTTGGTCAAGAACAAAAGTTATAGGGAGAAATTATTTTTTATTTATTTAAAGCTAGTCATAGAAAAAGATAGAAAAGAGCTTTAAAAGAATAGATCATCTAGAAAGATTGTTCTTATAGAGAACACTTTACAAAAGTTTTGTTGTTTTATCCTTCCAAAAATCTCTTTAAGTATATAAGGTATGGTCTTACATATAGCCTCAAGAGAGCAACTATAACAAAGAGCAACATAAATGGAGTAGAGAAAATCTTTGATTCCGCCAAAAAACAACCTCTAAATGCAACCACAATATCTCAAAATCTAACCGTAAAAATCCGATCTCCACTATCCAAAATTAAGTGCAAGATTTCCTGTGCTACCAATTAAATTTTCAGCAAGATGGGATCACAAATGACCCTCCAATCCGTTGTCTGAATATCRTTTTCTTAGTTGTCSAAAAAAAGTGGTGGAAATTCCTTTCTCTCTCTATCTCTCTCTTACTTGTATCTCYAAGCTCTCAAATATGAATCTTCTCACACTCACCAAGGATTAAAAAGTAACCATTTATATATAGTGGACAATGGATATTCTAAAACCATTCAATATTGGGCATTTTCCACATAGGAGGAAAGCCCAAAATACCAACAAATCTTCCCCTCTCAACTATCTGGAAGAGTTTTCCAGCTCGACAAATGAACAACATATCTCTTTCATCTAGGCAAAGCCTAAGTCAACATATCAACATTATTATCATTAGTATGAACTTTTTTAAGTCACCATCTTATCATTCAAAATGTTGCATATCCAATGATACCACACATCCGCATGTTAGATTTAGAAAGCCACATTCTTGCCAAGATGAATAGTACTTCGACTATTACGAAGTAATACATACCTCCCTTGAGAATGACCAAGCTCTCTTAGGAATTTCTTCATCCAATGAAATTCTTTACAAACTCTTGTTGCTGCAATGAATTCAGCTTCTGTAGTGGAAAAGGCTACACATCTCTACAGTCGAGATTGCCAAGCCACGACTCCCCCTATAAAGGTAATCAAGAAGCCTAAAGTTGACTTCCTTGAATTAATATCACATGTCATGTCTAAATCTGCATAATTTGTAAGGAGTGCTAACAACTTTAGATTGGTCCCAAGTAAGCTCTGCTTTACWTTCAATTTAATGTATGTCACAAGAGGAGTGCTAACAACTTTAGATTTCTCCATACAAAACCTTTGAATCACTTTCTCAAGTAACTTTTCTAAGATAACCATAGCTTTCTAGTCTCTCTATTACATGTGATTTTAATACCAAGAATCTGTTTATTGGTCCCAAGTCTTTCATAGCAATGGACTTGCTCAACTCTTGCTTCAACCTACAAATTCTAGAAGCACTTTAATTTGACAAATAATAAGAATATCATCAACATAAWGTAATAAAATGATAAAATCATCACTAGAGAATTTCTTCAGAAAGACACAATAATCATAGGTAGTCTTCTTGTAGCCTTTCTTGCCCATAATAGATTCAAACTTTTTATACCACTGCCTTGGTGCTTGTTTCAACGCATAGAAGTTCTTCTTCAACTTGTAGATATAATCTTCTTTTCCTTTTACTAGGAAACCATCTGGTTGCTCCATGCCGATTTCTTCCTCTCGGTCATCCATGAAGAAATTTGTCACATTTAAACAAATCATTCTTCTAGTATTTACCTCCATAAATCTAACAAGCCAACACAAGACAATCAACCAAATGGTCTGATACCACTTTGTTGGAGGTTATCAGGTCACACAATCAACAATTTCTTAGTTGGTTTATATCAAAACAAGAGCACCTAAATTTAACCTTCGATTTTTAGAATATCACAAGAGTGGTAAAAGTAACCAAATGAGAAACACAAGATTTTTACATGAAAAATCTCTCCAATGTGGAAAAAAAAAAAAAAAACCATGAGACCTTTAAATCCACAATCAAAATCCACTATCAACAACAAAAGTTATTACAACCAAGGTTTTAAAATAGCTATATCAATATGTAGCTTCAAAAGAGCAACTACAACAAACAGCAGCACAAATGGGAGTAGAGAAAATTTGTGATTTCACCAAAAAATAGCCATTGATTGTGAATACAATATCTGGAAATCTAGTTGTCAAAATCCAATCTCTGCCATCCAGAATGAGTTGTTATCTTCTACTATCAATTAAATTTTCATTAAGATTGGATCACAGATAACCCCCGATCAACCGTCTGAAGATCACTACCTGAGCTGTCTAAGAAAGTGGCAAAAATTTCTCTCTCTCCTTCCCTCCCTCCCTCTCTCTCTAAATTCTTACATATGAATCTTCTCACACCTACCAAGTCTGAAAAAGTAACCTTCTCTCTCTRTCTCTCTCCCCTCTCTGTATCTCTAAATTCTTACATATGAATCTTCTCACACCYACCAACTCCGAAAAAGTAACCTTTATATATAGTGTGAATTTTGGATTTGTTTCACATAAGAGGGAAGTCCAAAATGTCCGACAGGTTGCATGAGGCTGCATGTGGGGTGGATTTAAGCCTTAGTGGGCGAAGTCAATTCGTGCCATGGACACAACAAAAGTATTCAGGCCTAGGATTTGCTGCACATAGGCTGTTGTCACCACTAAAACCTGTCCCCGAATTTTTCCTTTATTAAATTTTTGTTTGATCTCGTGAAATTGTGTGCTCACTAGGATTGGACGTAATATATGTGATTAATATTTTTAAATCGTAGTTTAATAGGTGCGGAACTATTGGCCATGTCGAATAAGAATTATCGTTAGTTAAAGGCTCGACTTATGGGCCTATTTATTTGTTAGTCAGAAATTGGACTTTTTATCGAAAGGAAGCCCGTTATATTTAAATTTACGGATTTTAGGTTAAATTTGCATAGGAATGCCCGAAGGGTTCGGATTATGGCCCAAAATATTGAAAAAAAAGAAAAGAAAAGAAAAGAAAAGAAAAAGAAAAACCCTAAAAGAACCCTTCATCTTCTTCCTCCCGCTGCCGCCGCTGTCGCCGCCGTTTACCCTCTGCCTGACCTAACGCTGCTCGTCGTGGTTTTTCCCTTGCTTCTCCTTCTCTCTTCCCTTCCTCCATTGCCGACACTTGAAGTGGCCACTGTTTGCCACGACTTGCGATCGGCCGCCGCACCAGACCACGCCGTTGCTCGCAGCGCGCGTCGCTGAGGCTGTGCAAGGCACACACGGGAGATCGCCTGTTCCTGCCCAAGTCTCTTCGCTGACTTCCCTCTCTCGCTCTCGGACTCAGATTGACGACCTGAGGTTCGTGCCAGCACCGACCAAACACCAAGCGGTCCGCCTTCAGATCCGTTGGCCGTCGTTTTGGCCCTCTGTCCCTGTTGCTCACGTCGCCGGCTATCTCTTGCCGTCAACCAGTCACCAAAAGTTGACAGAAACATTCTGGTCAGSTAAGGCATCTTAGCCACGACGAGCGGACAGCAGCAGGACCGGCACTCAGTGCCAGTCCCAACGTACTAAGCGCCCAGAGGCACCAGGTGCCCAGCAAGCGCCCAGAGCGCGCCCAGGGGCCCAGGCGCCCGATGCCCAGATGCCCAGGGCCGTTGTGCACGTTGCTTGAATGCACGTTCGGAAATCCATTACCTCTCTCGCAACATCCAAATATCGTGAATTTTAAGGTCATTTCGGGGGCTTACAATAAGATCGGTTAAAGGAGTCCACTTCGCAACTTAAGTAAGAACCTGTTTACGTACAGGACTCTATGTAAGTAATCCTCCCATCTCATTAACATTATAAATGAATGAAATTGAATGCTTTTAATGGATTTAATATGTTTTGTATGAGATTCTATGTTGACGTGTGAAATTGTGAAGAATGTTAAGGTGTTGATATCCAGTAGCACCCTTATGTTAAAGAATATGTTATTATGCTATTATGTTTCATATCCTGTGCTCTTTGTTGAACGTTATATTACATAAGATTGTATGTATTTTCATGTCATGAGCATGTTGTTAGAATTCTACATCACATTTGGCATGAGCCTTTCACACACTTAGAAGGTGAAGGGTTTAGGAAATAGAATTTTAAAGGAAAATGTGAAGTTTTGAAAATGTTAAAGTTTTTGGGAAAGGAGTGTAAACCTAGCCATGAAGGATGTGAGTAGGAAATGGGGTGTGAGGGACCGGCGCACCTAAACCGACCCTCTGGGAGGGAGGTAATGATTCACCTCTGGGAGGTGAAGAGAAAAAGGAAAAGTAAAGGAAGAGAATGTAATTGGGTTCCAAAGAACAAACGGCCCACTGCAGCCTAATGGCTAGGCATTATACTCTAGTGAGTTCACAAACGAATGGAAATGGAAAGTTTTTACTGTAAGTGAATTTTGAAGGGAATGTTTTGTAAAGGAATTTTGAAAAGGGAATGTTTGGAAAGTAGTTTTTATTTAAAGGCGAAATTTTATAATTTCATGACATGTAGGACATGTTCATGCATTCATGCATAAGGTTACTTRATGGGCTTTTTAACTCATTCCTTTTCTTATGTGTCATTTCAGATGATATGTAACCAGATGGGGCGAGGAGGTCGCCTGTGGCAAGCTACGATACCCGGGAACTGGTTTTCGAGATATTTATGAAATAAGATAAACAATTCTGAATGTTTTAAATTCTCGAAGTATCTTTGTGATTTTTCTTTTTGAATGGTTTAAAAAGGCTTCCGCTGTATTTCTCTTTTGAATAAATATTGGGATAGTGAGGATTTGTTAAAATGTAACGTTTCCGGATTAGGATAAGGTTCATAATCTGGGGGTGTTACAAAACCATTGTGTTATTGGTGACTCTAGTGGCCAAACCAAAAAATGAAGTCCTTCTCTGTGAAATTGGACTTCGAAGTAAACCCATTCACCGAAATAGCTATTTCATCTATATAACTTTATTGAATTAGTGACAAATATAAAAGCATTTGGTCTTACTAAATAAAATATATATCGTCTTAAAGAAAATTGGAATAGAAAAACACCAAATAGTCCAAAACGAGCATTTGAACAATGTTATTCTTACTAGAATTGAGATAGTGGGTTGGAGATTTTCTTGTAYAACTTTTTATGACACTCTTTACTACAGACCTCTATTCACTAATCAGACCACGAAGTATATATGTCATTAATTCCTCCAACACTTTTTATCCTTCATTTTAGTAATTAAGAGATATGTACCTTAATTCCTCCAACATTTTTTCTCCTTCATTTTAGTAATTAAGATGTGTATATATATATATATATATCGTACTCTGATTGGTGATTGATGCAATAGGAAAATAAACTAGAAGATTCAAACCAACCCAAYGATCTTGAAGCATGTATGATCTGCAACAAAGACTTTGTTGAAGCTTACGACAAAAAGACTTATTTAGTCCATAAACAATCATTTAGGTTTTATTCAATAATTCAATTCAACACTTAAAATTGAACGAATTAAATATATATTAAATTAAGTTCGTTTGATAATCTAATTTTGAATATGACTAAGTGCTTCATAATAAATTTTAAGTGATAATATTTTAAGATATTACAAATTAAATTATCAAATTCAATATTCACAGTTAGGTATTATAAATTAAAATTTTGATATTTAAAAAGTCAATTATTTTTTAGACTTCCATCAGATTTAGACTTCCGTCAAATGGGCCTTAATTCTGCCATCAATMTTCATCAAATATGGCCACCTGTCTAGGAAGGATTGCCCCATTGGTCATCTCTCTTTTGTATATCATTATGTATATAATGCGGTACCCAGTAATTAATGTTTTTCTCCAAGGGCACATRAGAATTTTTGTCGAAATTTGGCTAATAATGCGTATAGTCAAATAATCAGGCAAATGAAGATTAATTTATTACTCCAAAAAGTGAAGGGCCTATTTAAGTAACTGGCCAAACCATTCAAGATTCTCCTGCTGTACCGTCGAGACGTAGTTAGTAACCATGGATCATATTTAACTGCTTAGAATGCTGTTTATTAGTATTAGTTTGGATCTTCCTACCTTAGTATCTAGAGTTAGTAACCATGAATTGTGGGATTTTTATTCCATATCTTCGACACCATAAATAATGGCATGTTTTAGATGGAATATTTCTAATCTCGGTGGCATCAGCATTCCAAATCAATATTCAAGGAACCYAATCTACCATATCATTTTCTCAGACCTGTTTTAGTCTTCTGCAAAGCAACCTGAACACCACTAGTCTTGGAATTTCTATCATTTTTTAGAGTCTCGAGTATACTGCATCAGATCTTGGCATCATTTACTTGGTTCCATGACTAATTCAGACTTCAATAACAGGGATGGTTTGGCGTAGCTAACCTATTCTTTGGGTCTTGAAAATGCTACATGAGATCTTGTCATCAATTTCTTCCTTCAGTCAATAATGCAGACTTGTATACAACAGTTGGTAAGATCTCGAGTAACAAGAAAGAGTTAAATAGAGGARAAAATCCTCGTCCCCATGCAACATATTACTGCAACTATCAAAGCCAGGAAACAAAATTTTGTGCAAGCAAAACTTGTGCAGATTGTATTCAGTGTACTTCATTCTCTTATTCTGAGATCACGTAGATCTTCAATATTTCAGAATGGCATTTGCRAGGACAAAAGAGAGAGAGTGTCAGAGAGAGAAAACTGGATACTATATCGGTGATGACAAATTTATCCTGAGGCTGAAATCAGAAGAGAACTCACAAAACTGCTACAGTGTCGTCCTTGGGAATTCCATTCTTTAGATTCGACTGTGGAACCTTCTCTTCCCCATTTGCAGCCATACATTGCTTTTCTGGAATCGCGCATTTGCCCTSCAAGTCTTCAAGTTCCTGAGACGGATAGGATCTCCCACTGCCACAAACAAGATTTTTGATTGTTCTGATAAGATCTTTATCCTTCAGCAAGGTCTCCAATGTCACGTGTACACCTATCAATGCAATATGAAAAAGGTCAATCGAAGTAAATATCCGATAGAAATGGAAGGGAATTAAACCAGCAATATTTAAGCACTTCTTAAATCATGAGGACAAAGAGAGGACTTCTTCCAATTCGCTATTTCAAGTCAAAGAGAGTCCAAGAATCTATCCACCTCGAGAAATGAGTTTTACTTGCTTTTATCACTACACACTCAGCACAAATCTTAAATTTCACCAAGCAACTCACATCAAATGGCCTTCAAAACTGCGGATTTTTTCAGTGCCAAGTTGCAGCACCACTATGCATCTTCTGTTTATCGAAAACAAAATAAGTGGTGTACGACTCTTTATTGCTTGATTTTTACTTCTTCYTTTTCCTTTGATTTGGTCTTAATTTATCCATAAGCATACTTTGGTGTTCAACAGGAGCTAGAATAATTCATAGGTAATGAATTTGATCATTTCCTAAAAGCTGAACTGACAAACAATTTACCTACCCAACAAAACTAAAACTTAATAGTCGACTTTAAACTAACATCCTATTGAAGTGTGTACTAGTATAATGTACTATAGGTTTAACAAAAAGAAGTGGTATGGTTAAATGCACACCATGCAGCAGAACTTCAGCAACTAACTTTTCATCCTAGCATGTTCAACTACAGTTTTCAATCAGAAGAAATGAGCTTAAAAGTCTCTAGCCAAAGAGCAACTAAACACATTATTTTTCCGTATTTTTCCATACTTTTCTGTCTCCCTTCCCTCTTTTTTCAGCTTTTTGTCCTCTCCCTCAGTCTCTCACACAGTTCATAGCCTCTATCCTCTCTTTCATTTATTTGTATCTCTCTCAAAGCCAAATATTGGAATCCCCATTGCTGGATACGTAATTTGTCCCTCCGCCACTCTAACTCAAACACTGCATTTGGCACAAACCTTTACTTGCATAAGCTCCAAATAGTAGGATAAATGAACCGCTAGTATCAATGTCAAGATCGATTGCAGGTCTAAATGCAAAAAAAGAGAATTAACCAAATCAAAGAACAAAAAGAAAAGCCCTTACTAGATGAACATGATGTACAAGATACTGAATTCAAGTACAATCCAACCTTCGAACTTCGTTATCAAGAACAGAAAAGAGCAAAGCCCAGAAAAGATCAGTAAAAAGAACAGATCCGTACAGATCTTTCTGGAGTCCAAACAACATGACCCTTGACCAGTTGAAATTGTCAAATTCAATAACTAAAAAGCAACTGTAAGGGCATTTCTCCCAATGGCAGTAAGTTATTTTCCCCTCTCAACTTTCGTCTGATATATAGAGAACCACAAAATTTACATTCTCATTCCTTCCCCATTTTTTATTCATTTAGAAGCACATATCTGTCACAGCTTCAGGCAAGTCAAGTACTCAGAAAGTATTAATAACGCCTAGAGAACCGACTGTAATCAGGAACTTTACCCAGCTCTTGCTCTCAATAAGAGAAAGTAACTGGATTTTAACGCTGTTTCCTTCTGGAAAACTACAAATTTGAGGTGAATATATAATAACTTCTCCATAAGTGTCAATCATATATTACTCTTCCATGTAAAAACTAGAATTGTAACAATGGGATATGCTATGACAGCAAGAGGTAAAAGACATTCATCTAAATTCATTAAGGCTGAATTTGTTGATAATTACATGTCCATAAACAAATATTAGCTGTTCAGAAGTCCAGTGAAAGGGTATTTCATGGATCCAGAGTGACACTGACAGCAAAGAACTGCAGAAAATGAACATTAATGACCACTGACAATCTGCTTTCAGCTTTCCTACTAATTAATGAAATATAGTTTATTCTGTTAAGACACTAACAATTTACAGCAAAAATTATCAAGAAGGTTCTTTATTCATGAGCAACTATATCTTTTGATTTGCCAAGCATGATAAAGAAAGATTGAATTGCTCCGCCATAGATGATATTGTAMATATCCCCTCCCTAACCTCCCTCCCTCCCTTCTCTTTTTTTTCTTTAAAATCTTGAGAGGCTGCTAGTGGAAAGAATTTGCATGGAAATTTTCCTTCCTTTGGATGACAAATAGCATSTAATATAGTCTATCAGAAAGAGCTAAAACAGAATTTGGTTTCATGATACTGAGAGTRACACAAGAGAAAAGGATTATTTAGTAAGGGTAGTTATTTAGGTACAGAAAGAAAGACGCTGAAACCATATGAAAGAGGAAGTACAGAACATAAACATACGATAGCGCCAATAGTGCTTTGGATTTGTTGGGTCATTGATCGTCTCCTCCACWGCAGGGCGAGCGGCATACTCCTCTTTTAGTGCTAACAAGTCCTGCATATTAGGAACCAAAATTTAGTAGGAAACCCTATTAGCCAGGCATACTGARCCACATAGCTATGTAGTAATTCCATTTTCCCCCAGAAGGTCCTTGTGGCTGTTAATCTGTACAAGGTCTTCCTAAAATACCCTTAGTATATCGTAGTTCACTTTTAAAATAAATGAACTACTTGGATTCTCATACAAGACTCAGCTCGGAAGTGCAAAATCAAACCCAAACGAAAAATTAAAAAGGTAAAAGCAATTCATTTCAGACAGAAAGGCCACAAGGGAAGAATACTCACAGGCAACTCCAGAAACACAACTTCAGTGGTCCTTATGCTACGAACAAACTAATTCAAGAGTAACCATTACAATGAAATGAAGCAGAAGTTTGACAGGGTCCCGACATTCTTCCCACATTGACTAACTCTTTTGTTCTATATGCAACCATCATGATGAAATGAAGAATAACACTGCTGAGCTTGAGTAAGAAAGCACATGGATAAGCATCAACTACAGAATAATTCTCTTTGGTTGTCAAACAAACCCTAAGAATCCTTAAAATGATATGAAAAACAGGAAAAGCAAACCTTACCAAATTTTTTGTGCATTATATTACTAATATTTGACCATTTGAGTATGCCTATGTTGATGATTAGATTTTCTATGATTGAAGATTTGATTCCTATGATTGAAGACCTAAATTAGGAAATAGGATATTAGCTAACTTAGTGACATTCTGTTTCCTACAATTGGTTTTGGTTTTGATGCTTAGGAACTCCATAAACTTTGTACACATATTGTCATATAACAGAATTAATAAGAAGAGTTCTGTTTATCCCATAAAATTCTTCATGGCATCAGAGCTTCAGCTCCTTATCAATACAAAATCATGAATTATTGTGCAGCAATGACTGGATCCAAGGACTCTGCTGCTCCTAAAAGAGGAGACTCACCATCACCTCCAGAAGTTACCCAATCTAGGTCCCAATATGTAATTTTTTCTCAGAGATTACATGGTTCCAACAATTTGGTATAGGCAAAGCTGTGAAGCTTGCAATTGATGGTCGGGGTAAAATAGGCCACCTTACATGAGAAGTAAAACAGCCCACTGTTGGAGATCCCAATTTGAAGAAGTGGAAGTCGGAWAAKTCTCCAGTGATATCATGGCTAATGAACTCCATGGAACCAACAATTGGAAAACAACATTTATTTTTGGCAACTGCAAAAGATGTTCGGGACGCTGTTAAGGATATTTACTTCGATCTAGAGAATTCCTCTCAGATCTTCGAGCTGAAGATGCAATTGTGGAATTGCAGACAAGGAGATAAGAGTTGTTACAACCTCTTACAATGATAGAAACTTTGTAGCAAGAATTAGACCTCTATTACGAGGATGACCCGCCACAAAAAAAAGGGAGGAGAATGACAGGGTGTATGTCTTTCTTGCTGGACTCAATCAAGAACTCGATGAAGTACGAGATCGTATCCTGGGAAGGAGACCTCTTCCCTCAATCCGTGATGTATTTYCTGAAGTTGGTAGGCAAGAAACAAGGCATAAAGTGATGTTAAAGAAGGATGAGTCCAAGACAGAACCCGTCACAGAAAGTTCAGCCCTAGATTCTAGGGGAACAGAATCGGATGGAGATAGAMGAAAGAAGCCCTGGTGCAAACASTGTAAGAAGTTGTGGCACACTGAAGACACGTGCTAGAAATTACATGGGAAACCATGAATTCAAGAGAAAGAATGGAGGTGATGGCAGAGTGTTGCAGACTTGTGTGTGARGACTCTCAAGAGCAACAAGTCAACTCTGAGATTCCAGCCTTCACGAGAGAACAACTAAGCAACTGTACAATCTCTTTCAATCTCCACAGGTTTCAGTAACTCCCTCCAGTTTTTTTTGCTCAAACTGGTAATCTTCTTACTGTTGCTCTTTATGTAAAACATCAAATCCATCTTGTTCATGGATTATTGACTCTGGGGCCAATGACCACATGATGGCTCATACTAATTATTCTCATCCTATAGTCCATGTGCAGGCAACAAAAAGATTAGAATTGCTGATGGATCATTTTCTATCATAGCTGGCATGGGYTATATTGTTATTTCTTCTACTCTCACACTCCATAAAGTCCTTCGTGTTCCAAAATTATCCTGCAATTTTACTGTCCATAAGTAAATTAACTAGGGATTTAAGTGTCGAGTTAATTTCTTCCCTACTTTCTGTGAATTTCAGGAACTGACCACRAGGAGGATGATTGAATGTGCTAGAGAAAGTGAGGGACTTTACTCCTTTGACGATGGATCAAGTATAACAAGGCCAGTGGAAAAAACATGTTTCGGTACTGTCTCTATTATTAGTGATAAAGAGATTATGTTATGGCACTTTAGATTAGGTCACCCTAGTTTTTATTATCTAAGACATTTGTTGCCAGATTTATTTAAGAATAAGGATCGATCCTTCTTTCAGTGTGAAATCTGTGAATTAGCTAAACATCATCAATCTACTTTTTCTATTCAACCTTATAAGCATCAAACCTTTTTTGCTACCATGTGCTGATGTTTGGGGACCATCTAGAATTCCTACTATGACAAGATAAAGATGGTTTGTTACAATAATTGACGATCACACCAAGAGTTTGTTGGGCATATTTATTARAAGAAAAATCAGAGGTTGAAAAAGTTGTCCAAAAAAATTTACTACATGGTTCAAACACAATTTCAAGAAACAATAAAAATCATTCAGAGTGACAATAGAAAAGAATACTTTAAAAAAGTGTTTGGGAAAAAATTTTCTTGAAAAAGGAGTTGTACACCAAAGCTCCTGAAATGATACCCCTCAACAGAATGGGGTAGCTTAAAGGAAAAATAAGCATCTTCTAGAAGTGGCAACGACGTTACTTTTTGGAAGAACATGTCCCTAAATATATATGGGGTGAAGCAATCTTAACTGCTACCTAACTCATAAACCGAATGCCCTCAAGGATTTTAAATTTCAAACTCCTCTCAATTTTTCCAAAACACTTTATCCTACTTCTAAATTGACATCTGACATTGCATTAAAAGTTTTTGGATGTGTTGCATTTGTTCATAATTATGATCGTGGCCATSGTAAGTTAGATCTTCGAGATGTTTGTTGGATATGCACCCAATCAAAAAGGGTAAAGTGTTTTGATCCTATTTCTAGAAAAATGTTTATAACCATGGATGTAACATTTTCTGAAGACCAACCTTTTTCCGAAAAACATCTTTAGGGGGACAAGGCATGAAGAAGAAATTGTAGCAAATGATGTTTATTCAAAATGCTGATCAAAATAGAGGCATAGAATTTATGGAGGAATCTAAGACTCCAACTACATCCRATTTTCCCAAAGTCTTTAATAAACCAGAAATATCAGATTTCTCTATTCTTCTTGAAACTCAAAAGGATTTTTGAAACATCRGAAGTAATGATCAGGAATTGGTGGTTGAAGAAAATAAGAATTTGTATTCCTTGCCTCTAGTGCCAATAACAGAGTCAAATCCTCCTAGTGTCAAAGACAAGAATAAAACTAAAAACAAACAACAAATCTATGTCAGAAAAAATTATCGAGCAAAGGAAAGATTGCTCCTCTTCACAGCCAAGAAACTGAACCTGCRAGAAAAGCTACTATGTCAGAATCTTCAAGTAAAACATCTCCTGGTCCAATATTTGATGATCTAGACCTTCCTATGGCTTCAGGACTGTATTTCTTATGATAAATTATCCCCAACTTTTTTAGCTTTTACATCACAGCTTTCTTCTGTGGAAATTCCAAAGAATGTACAGGAAGCATTAGAGTTCCAGAGCGGAGAAAGGCTATCGCAGAGGAGATAGGGCCCTTGAGAAAAATCAAACATGGGAAGTAACGGATTTGCCAGTAGGAAGAAGATAATAGGATGTAAATGGGTTTTTACCATCAAGTATAATTCTGATGGGATACTGGAAAGTTACAAGGCTCGACTGGTGGCCAAAGGATTTATACAAACTTATGGAATCGACTATTTCGAAATTTTTGCTCCGGTGGCAAAGTTACACACTGCAGGGTTGCTCCTCTCAAGCTCCTCTCAATAGCAATAAACCTTGTTTGGCCACTATAGCAACTTGATGTAAAGAATGCATTTCTGAATGGTGATCTATAGGAAGTACACATTTGATTCTCCACCTGGATTTGAAGCAAGGTTTCAGTCTGGAGTTTGCAAACTGAAGAAATCATTATATGGACTCAAGCAATCTCCTAGGTCCTGGTTTGAAATATTTACAGGGTCAGTAACGAGTCAAGCTTATACTCAAGCTCAAAACGACCATACCATGTTCATTAAACATTCAAAAACTGGGAAGATTATCATCCTCATAGGAGATGACTTGATAGAGATGGAGCGGTAGAAGAACAGTTTTGAATCTAAGTTTGAGATACTCTCCATATGAAAAGCACCTCGAGGCGGTATATGGGATACTGAGGTACTTAAAGAGTACTCCGGGGAAGCAATTATTCTCTAAGGAAGGAGATTGGAGGTCCATTTGAGGCCTATACTAATGCTGACTTGGCAAGGTCAGTCACTGATAGAAGGTCAACCACGGGTTATTGTACTATTGCATAGGTAACTTAGTCACTTGGAGAAGCAAGAAAAAAAGTGTTGTAGCTCGTAGCAGTGCAAAGGCCAAGTATCAAGCTATGACTCATGTTGTGTGTGAAATGTTATGGTTGAAGCGGGTCTTAAAAGAGCTAAAAATATCCACTGAAGTCCCAATGAGGCTTTATTGTGACAATAAGGCAGCAATCAATATAGCTCAGAATAGAGTACAACATGATAGAAGGAAACATATCGAAATTGACTGCCACTTTATAAAAGAGAAACTGGAAGGAGGTATTAAATGCATGCCATTTGTTCCATCAGCACAATGGATAGCTGATATTCTCACCAGAGGACTCTTCAGACCGGACTCTGAGCTTCTTACCAGTAAGTTGGGCGTGATTAATATATACGCACCAACTTCAGGGGGTGTTGACAATTAGATTTCCTATGATTGAAGATTCCTATGATTGAAGACCTAAATTAGGAAGTAGGATATTAGCTGATTTGGTGATATTTTGTTTCCTAAAATTGGTTTTGGATATGATGCTTAGGAACTCTATAAATACCTACTTTCGACACATATTGTCATATAACAGAATTAATAAGAAGAATTCTGTTTATCCCATAAAATTCTTCAGCCTATTTGCAATGCAACTATGCAGTGTCATACTTCTTTCATTACAAAGTAGTCAACACCAAATGCATATTTTCATCCTGAACTTGCAGAGCTTAATAAGAAGTTCTGCTGACTTTCCCATCTGAACCCTAGTTAATCCTTTTTCCATCTCTTTACTCTCCATTTTCCACTTCTATAGCTAAGTTGAAAATACAGGTTTATTTTATGAGTTAAATGTAAACCTCTTTAGGAAAGAAAAAAGACTTCCAAAACGGTTCTGACAAGGACATTGTCCAAATGCCAACAGACAAATGTCAGGAATCATAAACAGAATTTCCCCAACTTATTTCGAATTATCCAATTAGTCAATGCAGGAAGAGTCATGCTTGGCAGCATTCACTGAGACCTATACATGATCAAATACCTGGAGAGGAAAAATTGACCACATTGAAGGAGCTTCAACATGCTGCCGTAAAACGAAGTATACAATTTCAGGAATACATTTCGCAGGTGGTGAATTGTTGGACCCAAGAAATGTCCTGAAAAATCGACATCTTCTTTCTTCATCTTCTTCCCACCAAGCCCGTAGGGTTGAACAGTCATGGCATGATGGAGCACAAACCTGAGTTTCATGCAGTCAAAATATCAACTGAAAGACGTCATGGATTTTTTACAACTCAAGAAAATAATAAAGTTCTACATTCAATAAACATAACAGTAGGTTGTATTTAATRGACACATGAACAAAACTCTTTTATTTGATTTTAGAAACACCAAAACTCAACACAATCTTTAGTTCAGGAAAATTTATTCAAGAAGTTTCTCTCTATAAACAAATCATTGATCTTTCTTTCTTTTTCTTTTTTTTCTTTTTTTTTTTTTTTTTGGGTGGTTGGCAGTCATGGACTGGAGAGAAACGCTGGACCCATATAGAAATGACTTATAGGAACAATAAAAGATATCCACCATGGAAACTTTCAAAGAATACTACCAGTTTTTAGGTAGAGCTATGAGTGGCCATACATTTAAGAACAGAGCAGGACAAAGAAAGTTCAAGGATCATCAACTGATACCGGGAACTGCAGACAACAATATGATCTAACAACTTTGAAACCAAGTATTAACTGAATCTGGATACTATCTGTGCTGGGATATACATAGMAGAACACATTGGGCAGGGAAAGACTAGGAGTGAAATGTCATGCAGTCCATGCAGTTTCTTTCCTGGCATGCAAAACATAAAAGCCATATTGCTTGATATGAATTATGATAGGTTTTGAAATTTGTCTCTTAGTAAAGGTATTCATTAGAGAAGCATATACAATAAAATCTCAATCTAGAGTAAGAGGATTTGTATTGATGGGATTGGAACAGAGAGCAGAAAAGAACAACTTACCGTCATATATGGATATTGAGAAGGAATTCCAAATTCTAGACCAGTTTCACTAGGCATGCGTTGAATGCGCAGTCCTATTAAACCTAGTTCTTGCATGACCTGAATCAAGTAGAAAGATTGTGAAAGTATGAGATACACACCTCCAGGGAAGTGCCAAAAGCAAATAGATAAACCTTAACATGTTGAGGGTGAGAGTTTGTTGGTAAGCTGTGAAACCGGTTAACATATCTTACAGGATGAACACAAGAAGGAATTAAGCCAAGATCTTCCCCACAAGCTAGCATATCTGATGAGTTCAGGAGAACAGGGAGAGTCTTCATTGCATTTTGACGCCAAAGACTTTCCTGCCGGTGGAAGTAGTAGTCATAATACAGCCTTTTGAGAACATCTTTGCTGCATCACAACAAAGCCCATGAGTAACATACTTTGGTATATTCTACATACCAGAGAAAAATGAGAAGTCTATCAGTTTCCCATAGAGGACAAGGACAAAATTTATTTAATGCAAACAAAGCTTTAAGACCCAAATTTGAGCATTTCAGGATCAGATACCAATAAAAACAGATGTTTGAGAGGAGATATACTATTTACCTATGCTGATCTAAATCTCTGAAGCTTGTTGTGTCATCAATATTGAAACGAGGGTAAAACTTTTTTGAATCTTCTGGATCTTTAATGAGTACTATATTCTGCAAGAGAAATAATCCCATCAAAGTAACAGCTAGGAAACTAAATTAAAAGATAATATGGCTACTCTTTTCTATGGAAGAGTTTGTAGGAGAAATTAAGGATAGCTAATTAAACTTAAAAAGTATACTCCAGGCTTGCATACCTTTATAAGATCGAAGAGCTGTCCCCGAAGTTTGTCCTCACTCTCAGGCAACATGGACTTTTCTAAGCATGCTTTCAGCTTGGAAGCAATCTTTTTCTCAGTATCGCAATCCTCCTTAAACTACATTAATCAAATGGAAAAGCATGTGAATGATATCATATCAAAGGTTCCCAGTGGAGCCCTGTAACTTTCCCCTCAAGTTACCTAACCTTAGTGTTAAAGTAATCTACAGAGATAATAGNTAACCTTAGTGTTAAAGTAATCTACAGAGATAATAGGTGTCAAGGGAATTTTTTCGTGTTTTATTCATCATATAAAATGTATATATAAATACTAAATAGGAATCCCGTAATCGGAAAGTACAAAGTCCTAGTCAATATCTATAGTTTCCTATATCTCATTTACATTTTGCAACTCTCCCCTTTAAGTTAGTMAAGATATCGTCTAGAGCCTTCCAATTCTCCCGTCTTTAGACTGAATATCATCTAGAGCCTTCCAAAGGATGTTCTACTCTCGAACTGAAATCCATCCAACAAAGCACAAATACGTACCCCCAGTGAAGTCCAAATAGTACCCAACAAAGGATGTCATACACCCGAATGAAAATCCACCGAACAAAGCACAAATATGTGCTGGCAGCGAGATCCAAATGGTACCCAACAAAGGATGTATACACCCAAACAGATTTTCACTCACAAAGCACAGATCCATGTTGTATGGAACCAGGTGATCCGCAAGACGGAAACTAAAACAAATTCAGGCAACAAGCRTGCTCTCACTCACTGTGTGAAACAGAGGTGGCAGCTTGAGGCAGCATGTGTGGCCCACACGCAGGGTTTTCACTGTCCAAATCCGCCACTTTGGTTGGTATTCATTTTTCTTCCAGTCTGCTCAACCTGGACCTTTACAGTTAATCACCAGAAGATGCCTTCCTAGGCCTTGGACAGGATCCTTGGCCTGTGGGCGAGTCCGGTGTGTGTTGGAGCTTGTGAGTGTTTACGTTCTCAGTTCACGACATGCTCTGGGCACTGATGAATAATAGGACATAATTGCCTTATGGAGGTCTCTCGGGTGCCTTCATTCTGGCATCTGGACTTCTGGGGTTCGTTGGTTGGCAGGTGGCGTGTGCTCCTAGGCCGGTTGTGAGATCAAAAATACGCTCTAAAGTGTGACTTCTAAACCTACTATTGTTACCTCAAAAAGAAAAGGCATGCGAGGAAGAGAAAAGAAGGAATCAATCTGATCAAGGGTAGAGAAAACAAAGAAACAACAATCTGAAAGGAAACATGCAATCATCGAAGGAGGAAAAGAAGGAAGAATAAAAATCTATAAATCCTAAACAATTTTGATCGAAGTCTTGAGGAGCCCCATCCAAACAATTGATTTTTGAAACTTGAAGAACCAAAAATAGAGTTTTAACATCGTGAAACCGGCTCTATACCATGTTAAAGTAATTTAAGGATAATAGAGCTCTAATACCATGTAAACAGAATCGTGGGAATTTTCTCATGTTTTATTCATCATATTACATGTATATATATACTAAGTAGGGATCCCATAATAGGAAAGTTCCTAATGTATCATAATGGGAAAGTTCCCAATCAAGTCCTAATCAATCTCTACAGTTTCCAAATCTCATTTCTCATTTACATCTTGTAAGAATTATCAAGGGTTTTGACTTTCAGAAGAACAAATAATTGTTTCTCTCTGTGTATCTATATACAGGCACACAAACACGTGCATGCACGCATACACAAACATATAGGTATATTAGATGGGTAATTAAACTAAATGATATGGATGACGGCAAGACTATTCTTTCTTATTATACTTTCTCGGTGGTGAAAATCAGCACACGAAATTCATTTATCCTCAAGATTTTTCTTCTTTTAGTCGGAATATTAATACCTACAAGAAAAACTATAAGACAGGCAAAAAGCATGTTATCCAAGCTCCAACTTATCCAATTAATGATATAAAAAGAAGCAGAAAAGACTTATTATAGTCTTGATCAATTAGATTTACATTGTTAACCTATTCTAACTAAGCAAAAGAACTTGGAAAAACTTCACTTAATGTTGGATCTGTGGGCTTAATGCTTCTTCCAAATAGTTTTATATCCACTTCAGGTTTACTTCTAATGTTAATAGCATTAGTATGTTCTACTAGTAGCTAAAAGTTTTAACAATTAAAGTAATAGGTTCACTAATGGACCCCATCTTTTGTTCAAGCGTTCGCAATACTACGACACAAGTTCAGATATGAGATATAGTCAAAGACCTGAAAGTAGACATGCTCCTCAAGTATGTTATTGAGATATACTGATGGCAGAGGAAATTAAATTTCCTTCTTTAGCTTTATGACCTAAAAATGAATTTCAATAAATCATGCCAAATTTGTCAAAAGATGAGCTAGCTGTTCAAACATGGCAMGTATAACCTCGTAGTCCAGATGGATAAATTTGAAATATGTTAAAGCTAGTCTAAACAAAAGATCGGCCTAAATTTTTTCTCCCTCTGTTTGTGCTCTTTTAAAACCACAAGCTTGATGGCCCTTGGTGGGCCCATGTACCTGTACTTACTCTTAATAAGTTCAACTAGTCTAGCGTACTACATATATAACATTATCTGTCACTCCAACAAGATCAAATTACTGTACAGAATAACAAAAGTTTGGGGACGCCGCATCATTTAACCTTCTTTCTAGTGCAACATATAAAAATATATAGAAAGATATCGATGCTTTGTTTCTCTTAGAAAGCCTAAGAACAAAAATTTGCTATAGATATTTAACCCTCAAAGATTAAAAAAAACCCAAAAAGCAAAAAAAATTACCCCCAGGGAACTAGATCTTTTAATGATTTAAAATAGTTGATTGCTATCAATGCAATGGTTATAGCATATTACCAAATGTCTCTGGACTAACTTCAAGCAAGATATACCTCATCTGTAGCAAAATTTCAATATAATATACATCTCATTTAGATTAAGCGAATCGGAGTGTCATGCACTACAAGATCATGTCAGAACACGAGAATCATTATAAACTTGACGGCTCAAGTACCAACTGCCTGCAACTTGTTTGGAGAAAATGTCACAAGAGCTTGCTCCTCATAAAATAGATGGTAATTGCCTCACATAACAAGAATTATGTTCTGTCACTAGAAACTTATATAAAAAACATAATTACTTGGATGCTTAAAGTCACTTATCTAACAAATGAGGTGCAAGGTAAAATATTATATGAACAGTAATATAACAAAAAGTTCAGTCAACAAGGTAAATTAGGAACAATATTAGCTTCTTAAAAAGGGATAGTCACCTCATAGAAACCTTTCTGAAATTCCTCCAAAAACATGGAAGCTATGATGGTCCAAGAAGCACCAAATTTGTCCTGCAATAGATAAGCAAAAATGATCTCAAGATAATCTATAAGAAGCAGATAGATAGTACATAACTGAGGAACAAAAAAAATGCAATGTACCTCTAATAACTCCCGTGTAATATAGGGACGGGTCAAGCGATTAAAGTCCCATATTCCTTCCTTTTCAAGCTCTTCCTGTCAAAAAGTATATCATTGTGTAAAGAAAAAATAAATAATTATTATCAGTACTAATGCTGAACTTAATTTTGAAAATCATAAAATAAAAACTTAAGATTAGATTTTAAACAGGAWTGAAATCCTTACCTGACTCAAAGCAATAGATGGTCTGAACTTTCCACACAAACCCGTCATTGCATGATCTGGGAGCTCCCAGATTCTAAAGAAACCCAAAATATGATCAATCCTGTAAGCTGTGAAGTACTTTGCCATCTGTGCATTGGACAAAAGTAATTGACGTCAGCTATACCTAAACCATTGCTAGTTTCAAGAAAAGAAAATGCCTAAAATAATTATAATAATGTAAGAACCTGTGTTAGACGAGCACGCCACCAAGCATAGTTGTCTATGGACATTTCTTCCCAATTATAAGTGGGAAACCCCCAATTCTGCCCATTTTTATCAAAATAATCGGGAGGGGCCCCAGTAGAGGTATTCATCCGAAACAAATTTGGATACACCCAAGTATCTACACTGTTCCGATCAACACCAATAGGGAGGTCTCCTTTAAGAATTACTCCCTTCTTTCTTGCATACTCTGCAGCTTCCATCAACTGTCATTATCAGAATAGATCATGACATGTTTTCCTTGTGAACTGAAGAACATTGAAACTTGATATAGAAACCCAACAATAATTCACTCACTTGGCTATGAAGATGGAACTGGATATAATAATGGAAACAAATTACTTCATAGTGTAAGCTGTCTCTCGAAACAAGTTTCTCAAGCTGAAGAAACAATAATAAGAGTTAGGAGAAAAATGTATAAAAGAAGCACTAGTTACCTAACAGCTAACATTTCTCTAGRCCGTACAACTGCTTAAGAGCCCAATACACACACAGAGAGAGATAAGCCTTAAAAAAGCACCTTTTTCTCTGAAAACTGAGAATAGCGACCCCATTGGCTGTGATCTGATGTCTCAAAAAAGTCACGCAGAAAACAGAAGGCTGCATAGGGTTTTAGCCAAGCCTGATCCAATTAAATGATAATTAAAAGAAAAAAGAAACAAAACTTAAGTTATTCGCTGCAACTATAAATCAAAATAATAACTCTAAATATATAAGATTTAGAAGAACATAAAGGAGAAATCGATTGTCCATCACTCATGATTGATACTTTAATGGAGTGTTTAGAAAAGATTCAAATAACGCCATGAAATTTTAAACTCAGATTCTAAAGAACGTCTATATATCATTACTATCTCACCTCATTCTCAGCAAAATATTTCTGAAAGGAACTTGAGTTTAGAATAATATCCTTCTCCCGAGCAAAAATTCTCTTGGCAATTGAAAGTTTTGCATCCATGGTAGCCTCATAATCTACATGCTATAAACATGAAAACAAACACAGATTCAGGAATGCTTCATATGCATACAGATTTTTCAGCTTTATATTGCCTACATTTATCAGAGTATTAAAAATCTGACCTCTTTATTCCAGAGATGAAAACCCAGAGATTACTCTAACAGTATTTTTTTTTTTTTTTTTTTAGCATCAGGTCCTAAGTAGAGATATTATTCCTTAGTAAGGGAATTTGCATATCTTCTAAACTCCTCTATAGATGTAATTATAATAAAAATATATGTAAATAAATAAAAGTAATTCCACTTTCTTCTCTTTGGACTTTTCTAGTGAGCCCTAAGACAGGCAAGAAACCAAACAAATAACTTCAATTACCGCATGTACCCATATCAATTACAGGATATTGGGAGGATGGTAAAGAGATTTTTGGAAGAAAACAAAATCTAAAAAATTATATATATCAATTAGTAGGTCAAAGATTAGTGGCATACTCTTAAGAGACAGCAGAGATGGGTAAAAGCTTGTCTTCCTGAGGAAGATAGTAATACTTTATCGAATCTACCCTGTTTTCTTTGGCTTTCATTACACTTCCACATGACAGGACGCCTGAGTGSCTGCAGTGGCCAGACTTAAGGCCACTAGTTTGGAAGGGGAAAAAAAAAAAATCTAAAAAATTATATATATCAATTAGGAGGTCAAAGATTAGTGGCATAATCTTAAGACAGCAAGATGGGTAAAAGCTTGTCTTCCTGAGGAAGATAGTAATACTTTATGGGATCTACCCTGTTTTCTTAGGCTTTCACTACTGCCACAGTAGTGCGTTCACTACACTGCCACATGAAAGGACGCCTGAGTGCCCGCAGTGGCCAGACTTAAGGCCACTAATTCATGTGGAACCCACTATCTTCAGCAATGTGACCATCAGGTGGGGACCAAGTCATCAGAGTATCAGGTCGGCTGGAGCATCATACCAAGCAGTACAAGCATCTAAACCAATATCCAGATGCCGACATGGAAAGTAAGTTCACACAGTTGATACGTTATGCAGCATGTAGTAAACGTAAGTTGACTGACACCTGAAGCAAGAAGGCCACCTCCAGAAGGTGACATCCAAAGGAACTCTTCCTGGAATGACCACAACTTAACAAGTCTTCATCTACTGAACCATGGATCCCATCTCATCCTAGTAGCTTCAATTTAATGTAGCATATATGTAAACCATGTGAATTACTCAAACAACAACTAGGACCTAACCAGAACACAAAGTTCTGGACAAGGTCATGGTCCATGTCAACCTAAAATACACAAATAGAGGTTCCACAGGGCAGCTGGATAAGCTTGAGAACTGGCGATCTTAGTTTGAGGAAAACTCAACGTATTGTCAATTAGGATGACAATTTAATTCAATAATTGGAAAATGATAATGTAGAAGTTGAAGGGCTGGAATGAACAAATTCCACTTCAATAAAATTTTGTGCCCAMAAAAGAATAAAAAATAAAAAAATAATTAAAAAAGAGACTGAGAAAGAAAAAAGAAAGAGAGGGTGAACTATGTGTCAAAGATCATGCTCAATAGATAAGGATTAGAGAAACTCAATAAACACACTAGCTTTGAAGACCCAAAGTATGACAACAGCCTAACAAGGCGATGTTAACACTCAGTAAGAACAGGATAGAGAGGGTGAACTATGTGTAAAGATCATGCTCAATAGATAAGGATTAGAGAAACTCAATAAACACACTAGCTCTGAAGACCAAAGTATGGCAACAGCCTAACAAGGCAATGTTAATACTCAGTAAGAACAGGATACAGACCATATGAAGACTCCCATCCCATATTCTAGTTCACTTGTAGCTTCTTGTGACTGCTAAGAGCACGACAACCAAAAGAGCAGTTAGAAAAATTAAAATATTTTACATTATTTTTATTTTGACGGTTCTAAAGCAAAAGTAAGTTCAAAMATTCCCCTCCATCTTTTCTTATTTTTCTGGAAAAAAAACTTTTTCAGGCTTTTAAGCTAAAATCACATTGTTAAGAGCACAGAAGAATGTTMAAYGCGGCTTATAGCTTAAAATGCTGCAAGCATCTACATTAAGCAATCAGAAATATGCCCATTCAAATATTTGGCATATGCCAGTGTTAGCTTGGTATAAAGAAATTGATACAACCAATACAAAATGATGCTTAACTCATAAATTATGAAGCACAGACACTCTCTAGAAGGCGAACTGTCTGTATTGGAATATGCTGAACACTATTCTGACACTCAAACATTCAAAAATCTATTTGACAATCCTTTGACTGCTGAACCGCGGAGCTTAAAAAACTCAAATGTCAAAAGTTCAGATAGTGTAAAGAACATGATAGAGATACACACCAGTGATATGTCAAAAACATGCAAAAATTCAATATGTGCTCAAACCAAAAGATGCACACAACTTCTATTCATATGACACGTCGAACAAAAATAAGAAAAACTGCAATCAAAAGTTAGAAATAAACAAAATATTAGATAATTAAATGTACAACTTTGTTTAATCATCAAAATCTGACTATTTGGATAAAAATTCATGAGAACTAAATCCTTTTTATCCTCCAAGTCTATGTCCAAAAATACATCAACAAACATTGCAATTATTATTCATTAATTACTTAGAGATATATATACACAGTTATTTGGTAAATATGAACATGTCACACCCTATTGTTCTATTTCTAAAAAGAATGTTGAACCATGCATTTGTCTTGTCATATCCATGTCTGATGTTTGTATCCATGCTTCATATGCTCTTTTAAATATTAATTAACCGAGTTGCCCATTAMAAAATCCAAATATAGCTATACAAGCATACAATGGAGAAAAAGTAAAAAAGACGTGATTAAATATTTCCAGAGATTTATTTATCATTAACTCCTTACTGTCCTGCTCTAGAAAATTACCACCAAGGGAAAAAAAAAAAAAAAAAAAACAGTATCAGCTTTCAATGTAAGCTAAACATGCAACAATATCTGTTATGATGAAGAAGCCCAACATGCACTAGGGAAGCAGGCCAATTTTGTCAATGAAATGAAAGCTGACAATTAAAGATATGAACAACAACTCGAACACGTGAAAAATAGAGAAGAAATTTTAACGTTCAGTCAACAGGTAGAAAATATACCATCTCTGTCAAAGAAGATTAAACAGATAGACAGGCCATAATTAATGTATCATCATTCATGATAGACCACTGTCTCTGTTCTTTCCTTGGTTATAATTTTTCGTTCTTAGTTTTTCTCCTATCACAGTTTATCAGAATGCCACCACCTCTTCATCTCCAGATCAAAACAATTATTAAGACAATGACTCTGTTAACTAGGCCATCCTTTATCAATGCCTCTTATTAAATGGAAAAGAGAAGGGACGTAAATGTGAACATCAATAACACATATATGTTGTTTGGTTACGATGGAAAAATGGGAGAAAGYAAATTAAAATGGGTACCACTCCCCCTCCAAAATCAACATGTCTTCCTCTCCCAGATTAGAGGGATTAGGAGAGAGAAAATAAGTTGAAGACATTAATGACAAGATTTACCTCACTTTTAGCTTTAAAATTTTGAGTAAGAGAAAGAGAGAACGAGGGATACAAGGGTAAAGTTAATAATTCTCTTTCTTCACCCCTCCCCCTTACACTCCTCTTCTTCTCATACCAAACAAAAAGTTGTAAATAAAAATAACTTCTCTAGGTAAAGTATTAATTCCCCTCCCCTCCCCTCCCATGAACCAAACTATCTCTTAAATATAGAACTAAATAGTGCAAGTGGAGAAGAGGATTGATGTAGCTGACACAAGATAATATTAGAAAAACCATTTCCTAAGAAAATTATATTCAACGGCACGTCACTGAAAGCCACAAATTGCCATGCAAGACTGAGACAAACAGAATGGGTTAAGAAGGAAAAAGCTACAATAACAAAAAGAAAGCAAGATGATACCTTCCCATTCAACAATAATCGTGTTTGGTCCATCTCTTGCTGAAAAACATTAAAAAGATAACACAAAGTCATTATTAGGTTAATAAAATGATTAATCAGCACATATCTTGTTGACCAATTCTTAGCCATCTATGCTCCAGCCAGGAATAAGCATATACGGTGTAATCAATACCTTTATGTCTTGGGGAATATGTTCAGAAAGCGCCTGTACTCTCAAATACAATGGATGCAACGCAAAGACTGAGAGAGAGCTGCACAACCATGGAAGAAAGAGCAGAGACAATGTCATCCAACTGCGTGGCCCATAACCAAGCCAAATATATATTGGCATCTATCCAGACCACTCAAAGGGGTATATATTTTCYTAATATTCCAAAGAAAAGAGCAGAACACARGTCATAGGAACAAATTTCGAGATAATGTAGAAAGGTTATTAGCAAATTATTCCTTTATTTGGAAAAAGTTCATATTATATCTCAGTTTGCACAAAGATTATTGCTGAAAATAACTATTTAGCAATAAGAGGTAAAAGTGAAAAGGGGAATTGATTGACAGAATACTACAAGGAGATGCCATCACATCTCCCACATCAACAGTAAAGGGCAGGAATTGCAATATTTCAAGATTAAAATGGCTATGGCAAAGCTTGATTGCTGCACCTGTACGGGTATGAATCCCACCACATCCCATATACTGATGTATCATTTATAGGCAATAGTTGAACCAAATGAAAGCCAGACTCTACTGCCCAGTCCACAAGTAACTTCAGATCAAGGAACTCCCCTACTCCTAAATCTTCTTCTGATCTAACAGAGAACATTGGAATTGCTACACCAGCTCCACGCCAGGGAATTTCCTAATAACAAAAACAAATAATAATAATAATAATAAATAGAAAATGGATTAGACTGTTCTTTTAGTTTCTAAATTCGTCATCAAGCTTAGTGTATGTATAGCTAATATATTGCAATAGCTTACTCTCATCAAGCCATCAGAGCAAACAATGTATTTTGGCTGGCTACTTGAGAAGTCAACAACAATCTGTCGATTTGAACCAGTTTCCACTGAAAATTTGCCGGCCTTGTCAGATTTTCCATATCTGTACGTGAAATAGCAGTTAAGGGCATAAAAGCCACCAGTAGACAGATGCAACAGGATAACGAAATGACTTCAGTATGCACAACGAAGGCAAACAAAAGGATATTTTATAGGGAAGTCATCTTTTTGCATCACACAATCTGCTTGCCAAACTGATTCTCCAGCATAATTAAGTTTAAGTCCACCCTGGACCTTCCATTGTCCCAGTTTCAAAGTACTACCAAATACATAAATCTGCAAGAAGTTACACGGCCACCAATTGAAATTCAAAAGCCATGTCTCACAACAACAACAGCAGTATATGTCACCTCTTAAGTTAGTAAAACATCATATGGGCAGAATAGAACTTACTGAAGTTCCTTCATCTACATTAGGGCAGCAAATTTTGAATTGTACGATGACTGAATCTGTTGACAATATCGTTTGAGAAATAAGACACATCACATGTACCTATAGCAGTTCCAAATTTATCTTTATGGCTAAGAACCAACTATCATGTTGAGAAAACAGTTACCTTCCTGGTCCAACTTATTGGTACAGACTCCAAGGGGTCTTTCGATATCTAACTTCCAGCTACTTCGAAAAATAACATCCTTAAATGCACTTCGGAAAGGGAGACTATCAGAACCAGTCTGCATTGAGAATGTCATACAAAGCCAATTAGTATGCCTGAAAATGCAAAACATTAAGAAAACAAGAAAAAGAACTTATACTAAAGCCAGGAAGTTGAAATTGAGTTCAGATTCACTGTGTTTTGCCATTCACAGAAAAGCCTGTTTTTGAGTAGGTATTATATAGAGAATCCAATAAAGGCCCGCATGATGTGGAAGACAGCACAACTAAGTATTTTGTAAATTATCCAGGTTCACRAATGCTTTAGATATGTCTGTTTCCAACTCAATAAAGCCATAGGAGGTGGTGYACATTTTTGTTTTACTGCTTCAGGGGTAAAATATGTGGACCTAAACACGTTTCAGTTATTGGTTCTCAATGAGACTTTCCACATAAAACTTTTGGTACTTCATACAGCTTGGACACCCTTTGTCACTTATAAGAAGATTTTCAACTTACAGAAGACTGGAAGATGTAAGCCATAGAGAAAAATATGGCTTTTAAACAGTGAAAACCTTTTATACAGTAAGTCCTACATACAGGCCTCAATCGCAAGTATAAAAGAATAAGCCCTGCTGAAGGAGATATACATAGAATTCTGTGACTCTTCAGCTGAGGAAAAGAACTTCTTATTCAAGGGAAACCTGATTTTAGCAGGATAAAGTTATCAAATTTCTCTCTTAACTTAATACAGTAGTCCATAGCGAAATTAAAAAGTAGTTTATCATTCGTATAACATCTTCACCTTCAGTTTTGAAATCACTCAAGCAACTGATTCCAAATATCAGAAGTAGTGAATCAATCATCTAATCCAGTAAGTYATGTTAACAAATTATTTCCTTTCAGTTCAGACTAATCATTCTGAAAAATCATAAGCAGCTTTGTTCAGCAATCTGATAGTTCTGCTAAGGACCATGAGACAAACACTGATTTTGTTTTGACCAAGCTAATAAATGATTGGCCAACATACCAGATCATCAGGAATACAAGGGCATCTGCTATCAGTGACAGAAAAAAATTACTAAAATCCAATCAAGAACTAGAGCTAGAGATATCAAGTTTGACCTTCGGAATTATATCCTTAAGCTAATGCGGCTATTCTCAGAAAATTTGTTGTACTACTGGGGGCAAAAGCAGTTTAACTTTAGGACTTATGCAGAATGTCACTATTTCATTATTTGATGGCCAGTTGCCAAGTGTAATCCCCAAGATTATCCACAGTAAGAATCCTAACAACGAAAAAGTTATCTAATTCACATGAGTTTGATTTTCGATGTGATCACCTAAAAAAAGTTCCTTCACGGTCATGCAAAAATATCTGTAAGACAAGGGGTTATTGAGACGATGCAAAGGATTAACACAAGGGTTTGAAAGTCAATACTGAGTAGCAGTAGTCTGCTTTCAAACTGCATACAAAGAAARTAGCTTCTTCCCTATTTCTCCTAAGGAATTTCTGTTTGTTTACTCATGATATTGAAAAAACTGCTATATGGACATTAGACGGAAATAAGAAAGAGAAGAAAGAAAGGAAAAAGGGAAGCCAGTCAGTTTGCAGGGCTTTGATACTATTCACAGAGCAAAAAAACATTCAAAATTAAGGCTTAAAGTCGGAMAAACACCAAAAAGCACTACACTGAAAATACATTTGAAAATTAACTTTGTTACTTGGAWGCAATGGCAGAAAACCAAAGCATAATTTCATTGCTCTTATTCTAATGATTACTTTCTGTAGAATATTTAGACTTATAGACCTCAGACCATAAAATTTCCATGCTTTAAGCTAAAAGACAAGATCAAACTACGCCCAAGTTTCTTTCAGCAGTAAATCATCAGCAAATCTAGCATATTTTGACAGTTTCTGCATGCAAAATCAAATTACTAATAGACAAAAGGTTTTCTTTAGATAAAAAAGGCAAAGGATTTGGATAATAGACTCCATAAAAGTATAATTTAAGAGAATTGAARGGGAAAATGGAGAATTATCATTGCCGCTCAATCATTTCAATGGAATTAAGCATACAAGATAAATCACATGCATAACATGCTAGCTTCCTGTCTTAACAAAATATTCTGTGAATCAACATCCAAATTAAACTACTAGCAATTTAGTCAAAAATCGGACAGGTATTTACAACTAAGGTTGTTCAAAATGGAAAAACTCACCGAAATAGATGTTGAGACCATATCCTACTCTAAAGTTTTTAATCGCATATCAAGAAACAATAGCAAATGAGTTTCTTTTTGCATCATTATGGAATGGGAACAATCTTTTGTGAGAAAATGAGTGGCAATGTGGTGCACATTCAGAAACTCAGAAGAATGCGACCTGAGAATGATGCAAAATTTGATTATGAAAACAAATCAAAAAATAGTTTCAAAAGTGTTCTAAGAAAAGAACAAAAAAAGCTAGTTCATACATGCAGGGACTCTTGCAAACAGAACAGTATCATATCATTACAACTAAAATGTCCTAGCAAACATGTTTCTGAATAACTAAAGTGTTCACGTATATATAGACCTGCCAAAGATCATGAAGCTCCACCAAGTGATCATTTTGAACCCCATCAGGCAGCAGAAGTTTTCTTCTTTCCCCAGCCTCCCGTCGCAAGACATTCCTCTCTTCATCCACCACATAATAACTGTACTCGCATTCAAATCCAGATGGTACAGGCATATTCCCAGACCAAATGAGCTCATCATCTTGGTGAAAAGGTTTCAGTAGCAGACCTTTCTTGACATTCCATGAACCAAGAACTGGCTCAGAACCACAAACCAGAAGTTGCTGGCCCCACTGAGTGAAATAAGGTATTCTGAAGCTTACTGTCACTGACTTCAGATTCTTAGTGCCAGAAAGCAAAGCCAAATTCAAATTCACCATTTCTCAGCAAGAATTTAGTTGCACCCTGAATAATTTGTCAATATCAGAACTCTTATATTCAAAAAAGAAAAGAAAATGTGGTGTCATGATGAAAGATCATTAAAATTAGAACTCTAAGATAAATTCGCCATATGCTAGYCGCAGACCTCATCAAACAAAATTGATACTACAATGCAATAGGAATCCAACTGATTTAGAATTGGCTTCAGTTTACTACACTGAAAAACAAAATTCAGTAAGGTTCACCTTTTATGCCAAAGTACAATGACTCTACATCAAATTCAGATTCTACAAATGGAATATTCTTGATATTCAGTGAGCGGCCATCTTTTATATCTAATGGCAGAGCACTCAAAAGTTGACCTTTTTAGACTGCACTAATTCACTAGAATCTACCAGATAGGAAACCCACAAAACACACAAAAATACTGGATTTGAATATGCAAGGAAGCYCGAATCCCAATGATCATAAACGACCACAACTCAGTAACATATCTCAGTTAAGAGAGAAAACCAATCACAGCCCAATTGAAACCACATCTATCTCCAACCTGACATACCTACGCTTTCAAAATTTCCAAGAAAATGGAAATTGAGTTTTATCAAGAAATGAGGAGAACCATCAAAAAAGAGGGCAATACGAATGTGGGTTTCGCTGATTCTTTCCCTTTGAGTTAAAAACAAAAGAGTAGCACAAGAATCAAGTGCTTGTGTGCTTTTCTGTCACATCCAAGCATAGATTTTTATTGTGCTATGTTATGGATGTATGCAGGAAGTAGAAGCCAGAAGTGAGGAGAGCTGATGATATTTTCTTCAATAGTGAAAAAGAGAGGCCTTTGCGTGTACATGAGATGAGGCTGTGTTTTATAGTGTAAAGAAAGAAATCAGCACATGAATTGAATGCAATGCTTCACTCTGTTATCACGAGACTGCCACTGTTGGATCTATGACTGATTTGCGAGGCTCGCTATAAACCCTCTTTCTCCTTTTCTTCTGTTTCCTATTTTCCCATGAATTTGATAATTTGTATCATAAAGGGAATAATTAAATAGGTTATTTATGAATCTTAAGTGAAATAAAAATTATTTAATTTTCGAAATTTGAATTCTTAATCTCTATTTTAAACATTGCTATCCTTTTTTGTTCATTCCAAATTATAATGAGATTTATCATAGAATGAATATTGAAATAGAAATTTTATAATAAAAATATATTTCTGCCTTTAAGAAATTATTAATATTTCATCAACTTCTTCAAATATTTATTTAATTAGTAACTTTTATCCATTAAAAAAACTTATGCTAGTCACAAAGTTATCAAATTGTAGTGGATAAGAGACATATGAAGTCTTTGTGAAAGATAAAATTTATTTGTAAGTATTTAATATCATATTTATAAATGTATGTAACAAAAAAGAGTGGACAAAAAGTATCTTTTTAGTATCTTCTCAAGCAAAATGATGAAAAAGTTCTCTTTAATTTTGAAATTCAATTATAAATAATTACCATTAGTTCATTTAGTTTTCATAGCAAACTTTAAATTTCCGACTACAAAATTAAATATTCAATCAATATTAGCATTCAAATTTTAATTTTCTTAAATGGGCTTCCCATAAATCAATTGAAGTTTGCTTATCAAATTTTCTAAAGCCTTAATTGATAACACATTTTAACATTTAAAACTAAATCAACTACATGTTTACTTAAGTTCTTATTTGGTTAAGATTGTTCAATAATATAAAATGCCTTTTAAATCATAAGATTTTGATTTAATAAGATTATGGCTTATCAGTGTTATTAATACGTTCATATGCACGGATTCAATATTATTTTATGAAGATGGCTAAATACAACACCTCAATTTTCCAAATGCAATATACTTTCGTCAACTATCCCAATAATATCTCTATCATATTTTGATATATTTTATCTTTCTGTAAACTTTCATATGTGTTCTCTCTAAATATTAATCAAATATGTCAATTGTTTTGGATTTTAATTGCATATTTTATTAACGATCGTAATATTTAAAGATTGAAACTAAAAAAAATAAATTTTGAATTAAAAGTCATTAAAAATCTTTTTAATAGAATACATTTTAATAGAATACAAATAAATTAAAACTTATAATAAAAAAGGTATAAATTTAATATTAATATTGTAAAAAAATTACAAAAATGAAGAGGGGGGGGGGGGGGGGTTGGGGGGAAGCCTATCTTGGCAGCTCTGTTTCAAGCCGCACACAGCTAACCTCAGAAGCTCGTGCATACTGAGCAGAGCTGCTACGGGAGCCATGGCGGCCAAAACCATTTTTTGTCAAAAACAATAAATTTTTTTCGACTTTAATTAAGTTTAAATGGAAAAAAGAAGAATAAAAGACATGAAATAATAATATCATAAGAGCAATAAACTATTCTTTTCTCGTCAGATTTGAGCTAAAAATAAAAGTTTTTTAGAGAGCTTTAGGAAAATTTTATAAATACGGGAATAGACGATATTAGTTATGTTAGGGTTGTTTTTTGAAAGGTATCCAATATAATATTGCATGTAGAAATTTGAGAGAAACATGTTTTTGTTTATTAGACAAGATCAACCCTATTTTCTTGCCTATTCTTTCAAACAATTGCATATATTGTGATACTTGTGCTGGAAACAGTGCTATATTATAATTTCCAAGATTAGAGGGATTTTAATAAAAGAATATGTAAATAATAATAATAAATAAAATAAAATAAGACCAATAAGTTTAGATAATGGCACGAAGCAGTGAGTTCTCTCATATATGAAAATAAATCATTTTGTTTATTTATTATATATGAAGTTAAATCGTTTTATTTAGGAACAATATATGATCTAAGCCTTGGGAAATATGTTCCACCTATAATATAGATAAAAAGCTAAACTTAATTTGTCTAGGACTTCTTTTGCTCCCAAGCTATTTTASCTTTTGTTTTCTTCATTTTTCTTATTCATTTAATTTCCCCTTTCGTTTCTTTTGTTTTTTTTTTTTCTTTCTGTTTTATTTATTTCTGTCTTTTCTATTCATATTATATACTCCTCCCTATTCCTAAATTATGTTTAAATACAAATTAAACTATGGATATGTTTATAGAAGATTGTAGAGGACATTTAAAAATATTATATTAATTTGAAATCAATTTTTTTGCTGACCAATTAAAGAGTTTAAGAAACAACAAAGAAAATATTAAAGCACTTTATAGCTCTTTTTCTTCAACTACTTAATAAGTCTCAAGATAACTCCCTTAATCTCAAGATAACTCCCTTAATCGAATTTTTCTATGACATAATAAGGTAGAATTATAACAACTTTGTTTCTATAAAAAATAGAATTAAAAATACATTCACAAACTGTCCAAGAATTGTATTTTGGAATGATTATAGATATTTGTCTTTATGCAAATTACACCACCAGTCCTATATCTATATTTTGCACGTCATTTTTCACTACTTTCTGCTCTGACTTTTCTTTTTCGTTTTTTTAATTAAAGAAAAAGAGGGGCAACAATCTGCAAGAGCCTTACAGACAGCACTAAATGGTTAAACGGGGCAAGCAAGTACGCCCATAGCAGTAAATGACAAGATGGAGAGTTGCATCAAATGTTGGATCAACTGATCTAGTATTTCARACTTTATACCTCAATCAGAAAATTAAAAACTAGTGATTAGATGTCCCAGCAGATCAAACACTCCGAAATATTGAGKTAAATTCATTCAWTAAGTAATATTAGTAGATCATTAAATATTAAAAAATTCTAATWGATAATAAATGATATTCAAGATTAGATTCTCAAATAGTGGATTGGTTTATAATGTGGGACTCTTTAAGGTTTTCTGAAGAAGGCTAGGTGCTTCATTTGCCCTCTCTAAGAAGTGGAAAATTTTGAAGTTTTTTATTGTTTTGTTAAGAAGATAAGGGTTTTCATGTGCCAGCCTGCCCTTCCTAAAAAACCAAGGGCGGGAAGAGGTGTTGGGAGTTGTAATTGTTCGTTTTGGTGATTGGTTAGTCACGGGTTATACATAGAGGAGATCTGACTTTGGAGGGTATAAAAAGGGGGCAAATTTCATTTTCCTTCTTTCATCGTTGGCATCGTCTTGCTGGAAGGTTGTAGGAAAACCCAAGAATGCTTTGCTGATAGTGGGAGACGACCATCTGCAGTATTTCTAATCCTTTCGTATGTGTTCGAAGAACTCTTAAGGTACGTTCGCGTTAGTTTATCTGCTATGTCATCTGATTCTACCGATGACTTACTCAATTGTTCATGGTCAGAGAATAGTCATCCATGGGTTGTTGAGTGTGGTAGTCGAAATGATTCCAAGAGTCGTACCTCTAGCGAATGTGACTCTGGCGGTGAGTCTAGTAGTGCTTGATCAYTGGGGGAACATGGTAGTAAGACGGTGGATCTTTTCGAATAGTGTGGAAAGGTGTGTTTCAAAATCGCGGGATTAAAGAGAGATATGTTCGCTATGCATCAGGTAGTTTCTATTTGGACTTTTCATTTTTAGATGAAATGATGTTTATATTTTGTGGGCTTATAAAAGACATGTTACTTTCCGTCTTTCTACTTCTATTAAGGATAAGGAAGGATAGTCATGGTGGTAAATGTAAGAAAGGGGTGACTAGACTTCTCGGGAGAGTCTTTCTCAGACTGGTGAGGGAGTGCCAGAGAAAATTGGCTTATCTGGAAATTTGTAGTGCAGTAAAGTCAGAGTAGCTTGAGGAGGTGCGAAAAAAGTATGGGTTTCTCGAGTACTACGAGTTGGTGTGTCTGGGGCCTAAGAATAGATTGTGATCCTCCTCCTGACCATCTTGCTGTTTATACTGCTCAGGTGAATGGTTGGTTTGATATCTGAGGTTCATGAATTATTTATGGATATTGTATATTGTTTTGTGGTCTTAGCTTGGTGCAGCTTTCACCTAATTTTGTTAGAAATATTGTTGAAATTTTATGGGTGTATTTTTCAGGTGAAGGGATTCCTTAATTAAAATTATATATGCATCTTACTATAAAWCGTTTGTGTATCCGACTTAATAAATTCAACAATGAAATATTCGAATTTGAGGAATGTAAAAGTGAGTTTGAGGTTATGACACTCCAAAAACTTACGTCCATATAATCCATTAATATAACTTGAAACATTGAAAAGAGTCCTAGTTACCGTAAATGCTATTCAAGCTTTAAGTAGGCTTGAAAATGTGRTAGTAAAGTATTGATTTCCCATCTGAGACTCTTAGTTTTTGTGGGAATGTGTTGGATATCTCAAGTCTTGGTACATCGTAAGGTCAGAGAAAAAGGTTCGAAATGTTGAAGCATCTTATGGATGAAAAATGCCTATGAGGCATTCGTCGTAATTAGTGATGAAGAAGATCATTTTGCATGATGATTTGGGCAAATCTGGCCGCTAATCAATTTTGATAGCTCTACCTTGGACTCTCTTTCTGCACCCTCCGCCGGTTCCACATGCCCTTCTGTCCATTTCTATCATCTCCGGTGTATGTTTTTCATCCACATTTTCTAGTATAGCCAGCAAATGGGTACGAAATTTCAAAAATTTATGAAAGATATTTTCAAACACACTTTGAAAACAATATTCACCTGAGCTTAAAAAAATATTCATAAATATATTTAAAAAATATTTTAAAAAACAACCTATAAGCAATCCAAATAGGCATGAATAGAGATAAAAGCGGAGCCAAAAATTTAACTTTGAAGGGATGAAAAGAAATGATAAAGATATTACAGAGTGAAAGGTAATGACAAATATATGAAAGGTAAAATGATATTTTTGGAATAAAATTTTTAAATAWTAATTTTATATAAAATTTTAAAGAATGCTTAGCACAACTATCGTGCCCATCTCCAGCTTCGTCCTCAAGTAGAGAGTAGAACCTGTAATAGAATATCAGGTCAAATTGGTTTTTGACATTTGACTTCTTAAGAATAATGAGAGTTATGGTTGTGTAACTACATTTAATAATATCTAAATGAGCATTTAAATAAAGAGTTAGGTGGTTTTTCCAAGCCAAAAAGGAATACAAATATCTTTCAAAAACGAAATAATATAAATAAAGATATATATAGGCAAAAGATTTGGAGTCACTCAAAAATTTACAAGGATGCTCACAAATTCCATTGTATTTTAATCTTATTAAGTATACTATGTTAAAAAGTGTATAACAAGTGAGTTAAGATCGCTTCATGATTTCTAATCAAATATTAAATTATCGAATGTTTCTAATTTAAATCTATCAAAGTGTATAAATGAATAAGTTAAAAGGTTTAGTTATAAATTTTAATTGCCTAAATCTAAAAACATCTTACGTGATAGTAGAGGTTGGTTAAGGTATTGATCTGAATTATTCTTATAACAAGTTAAGTTAATTAYACCTTCCGAATCTTTTTGGCATAAAACATCTAATTCTAATTAACTAAAGTTATACACCTATGAGAAGTAGATTAATCTAAATTSCATTAATGATCTAAGAAATTCTTCGATTTGGCTAATCACGGTTAATTATCAAGAACCACCCATAGGAACTGATTCTATCCCTAACCGGTTCAATACTAATGGGTTATCAATGCTAAGTTCTAATCAATTAGTTTACCTTCCCGTCCTTCCCAATTGATTATGAAATCAATTTGTCCGTAGCTAATCCACAAAAAGCATTAAGAAAGCCACAATGATAATAAGCAACTCAACTAGAATGAGAATTAACAATAAAAGCACAATAGATGTTAACCCATTACAAAAGAAAAAAATCATTTTCTCTAATAACCCTAACCAACACAAAAARTTTAGCATAAGAAATTAATGAAATCCACCATGRAAAGTACAATAAACATGTTACAGTCAAAGATTAGACAAGAAAGAATTGATTTGATGAACAAATCCTTAAGTAATCTTGGTTGAGCGTATACAAGTCTTCAAACTTACCAATGGCTTTCTCYGAGTACCTTTAACTAAAGCTACCTAAAACTATGGGGAAAAAAAAAAGTGTTTCAAGTCACCAAAAGTCTCTAAAATTGGTCATAAGATGCATATTTGTAGGAGAATACAAAAGGTCCTAAAAAGGGTCCAATCGGTGCCTGATTGAGCTCAAGGCAGTGCCAGTTTATTGCTGAAAAGACTAAAGCRGCGCCTGGTTTSGACTAAACTAGCACCTATTTGGTTYTGAAAAAATAAAACATTAAATTGATGTTAAATTGGCGTTGATTCAAGGCAAATCGGGCTTGATTGGTTTTCTTCCATACATTTTTTCATGATTTTAACTTTTAAAAATTATGTTTTGACCCCAAACTCTTTTAAATTTATTATTTGACCTCTTTAAGCTCTTCTACAATTGATATTTGTCCTTTTCTTGTATTTAAGATGAAAATCCTGTAATTAACCATTTCARATCAAAATTAGTATTGATAGAAGATAAATCATATAGGAAACCCGATAAGAAACGATTTAAGTAAAAGATAAATATAATGTAAAATGTGACTATATCATCTTGAAGAATAGATTACTTGAATAACTTGACTAGCAAGCACATATAAAATTAACTCAAATWGGTAATGTAAAAATCTTAGAATACATCTAACCGGAGCTCCAAGGCTTCTTAACATCATGATGAACATTAGATATCAAGACAATGTATTAGAAGATTACTTATTCAAAGTTAGGTAAATATATTTGATAGAGTAGGTAAATATATTTCCCTCTCGGGCAATCGCATCCATACGGCAAATCAAAGCCTCACGAGTGTAAATTAAATGAATAAACAATGACAAATATTATACCAACATAATTTGATATGTTTAGATAAGTCTATGAGATAAAAGTGTCTATGAGATAAAAGTGTCCATGTGCTAATGGAAATATTATTGTATATTGCGATTTGATGGAAATAATTCAAAGGAATAATAAAGTCTACAGGGATGTCAGTGTCCTATGAACTCTTTCCATAACTATCATATTACATATAGTGCAGGCATAGATGCAAAAGCAGCACAATCTTTYGTGGAGGCTTTTCTTYACGTCTGCGCATAGAATCGTTTTTTGGCCTTTYCCCGAAATAACTGATACGGCGGCTCCCTAGTAGCTTAGGTATCGAGGGCGTAGGATGAAAGTGGTACCCTCTTGATGATTGTTGACGCAAGCCCTTGCCTTTTACTTTACTGGCCTGTCTTCTCTGTACTTCTGGGAAGGCTAGACTAATGAGACAGGAACTACGCGAGGCAGAAAACAGTGGGTTCGCAGCCTTCGCCAGAAGCAACAAGGGGCTCACAATCCTCAACGCCTTTCAAGCTATTTGGGTGGGAGTATAAACTTTTTTCTTCTTTATCTCCTAGCAGCGAAGAAGTGGAAGCGGCTAGCGGCACACCTTGCTTTCATCATCCCGTCCCTCAGTCCTTATTCTTTAACATTTGCGTTCTACAAATGTAAGTTCGCGCTTATGCCCTGATGGTGGGGCCGTTATGGGGAAGGGGCCGAAGCCCATAGAGGAAGGACGGCAACTACAAGCAGTTATCAGCATAGGCCTCAGAGCGAAAAGGTCCTTTAAAAAGGACATCTCACAATGGACTTCATCACCTGTTATATTAATACTGTTTAAACGGTGGCATAAATACGACAAATCGCATTCTTTCGAATCTGTTAGGCTCGATCTGTCAATTTCAAACGCATTTAGGGACATGCAATATTTTTCCCCAATGTAAAGGCAGAGGGAACGTGGAGATTAAAGTAAAAAAAAAAAAAAGAGAAAAGAAAGAACTTTCCTCCACTTTAGGAATTTAAACCCTTTGTTAAAACACGCCTTCCCCCTCCTTTGTCCCTTCGTCAGGCAAGCATGCGCGATTCTGGTTCTTTCAGCCCAACCTGTCGTCCTTTCCGCTGCTGGCCTTCGAAGAACCTTTCACCGGCTATTCGCTTCTAGAATCGCCGGTAGTCGTTGCTGCTTGTCGCTGCCTTCGGTGCTACTCACCGGTCCCTTTGTCGCTACTCGTCACTCCCTTCGCTGGTGTCGTCCTTCACCGCTGCTCGTCGATTTTTCTTCGCCGCTGTTCTGCGATTTTCCTTCGCTGGTGCGTCCAATTACCTTGAAGAAATAGTAATGACTCAATTTACTTCAATTAGAGATATTGCACGATGTTATGCTAGCATATTTTAGCATTTTCACTTCATAAATTTTTTTTTAAATATAATTATTATGAACAATGCAACTTCTCTTGTCCCTTGGGACAACCCAGTGAGAACTTAGGTCATTCAACAGAGAGCCATTCATCTCTCGTCTCTCGAGGCAATGGATTATTCAACTAACACCTTGACCTCCAATCTGGGATTTTCAATAGGTTAGTCAACTAACCCCTTGACCTCCAATTTGGGGTTTTCAATAGATTATACCGTTTAAAGGATGGTATAATTTGACATAGAGCTCTCTCTGAATGCATTGGGAAAAAAACCCATCGCATATATTAAATGCGTTGCACAGTTCATTGTGGGCTACCATACAAATTGGAGAGGCTTTTCTCAAAGTGTCCTTTAGAAAGAACGTTCACAATAAATTATATTATTTAAACAGTGGCATAAATAGACATATCTCATTCTTGAAATGCGTTAGGCTCGATCCATCAATTTCATCGCATTCAGGGAATGCAATTTTTTTCCCCCAAACAGGGGTAATGCGATCGTGAGAGATTGAAAGTTAAAAAAAAAAAAAAAAAGAAAAGAAAAACTTTCACCCAACTTAAGGAAATTAAACCCCTTCGTAAGAAAACCCTTCCCCCTCCTTTATCCCTTCGTCAGGCGTTGCTGATTCCGATTATGAAATTAAAATGAAATGAAATGTTTTGAACATTTCAATTTTAAGGCATTCACGAAATGCAATATTATGCACATTCCTAATTTATGCATCATGAAATGAAATATTACACACATTTCCTCTGGAATCCACCCATGATATGTAATTTTTATATTTTATTTATGCATCATGAAATGAAATGTTTATCACTTTAATCTTATTAATTAGTAAACCATATAATATTGAAAAAATTAYCCTTTTAAATAACAAATTAAGTAACCCGCAATTGCTTATTGTTTTGACATATACATATTTTGTTACAACTTTTCAAATAATTCGACATTACATATTAAGAATGCGAGTTTATTATTCAAACGCTTAAATATTCACAAAATAAATATATTTTTTCATAATATTTTATAAGTAGCATCGTTAATTCGTCTATCCATTGGAACCAAGTCCATATACTCTCTATCACTATTCAGAAACATATTAAACGATTTAGAACAAGGAAGACCAAGTTCATACACTCTTCATCAATATTCACAAAACACACTAGAAATTTAGGACAGGAAAGATTAAATGTAGACATTTTGCTATAAGCTAACAAGACTGCACATTTCCTGCAAAACATGAGCTGACCCATAAGAGAATATCTCTTAAAATCTAATCTAATTATTGCTTAGAAAAGCACAGTTATGGTAAGATTATGAACAAAACTACCTGCAAAAACACAATTACTTGTTATTAATAAGAAGAAAAATCTTGATTTGGGACATCAAATCACCTGAAATATTGGATACTCAAAATCTCATTTACAAGTTTTCAATACAACAATACTACATTGACATCTCTATCTACTTACTCTCGTCAGGAGCAGGCAGATAGTCGAGCAAGATTTGAGCTGTAGTACTTAGTTCTTGCTCTGAAATAATCAATGGGGGTACAAGCCTGACAACATTACCTTTTTCTGCAGTCAATGCAAGAAGCCGAGAGTTTCGACATGCATCTACGAGTGGGGAGGCAGATACATCCAGCTCTATGCCAATAGTAARCCCTATACCACGTATTTTTTTCACATGTGGTTTTCCTCCTAGCTTTTCAACTAACAACTCTTTAAAATATTGACATTTTTGGAGACCCCAGATAAAAAGCCAGGTTTTGAGATTTTATCCAGCACGGCAGCACTGCAGACAAATGGACTACCAGCAAGAGTGCTACCATGATCTCCAAAACCAACGGAGCTAGCAACCTTTTTGGTCAGCAACACGGCCCCAATTGGTAGACCACCAGCAAGAGGCTTTGCAAGTGTCATAATATCTGGATAAATGTCATAGATTTCATAAGCCCAAAGATAACCAGTCCGGCTTAAGCCACATTGAACCTTAAAGAAAGTAAAAACATAAAATGACTATTAGGTGACTCAATGATAACATAAAACTGATCCGTGTATGAGGTTTCCCTGATTACTAAAGAAAACTTCATTTCAAACTATGGAAAGTGCTTCCATCACCTTTTGGTGACGAAAACTAAAAGGAACTTGATGTCCAATGTACATATTAGACTTCACTGTAATTTCTAACTAAATGTAAATAGGACCTACGGTGGTTAAAGTAGCTTTGGCATTTTCTACAAGAAAGAAAATTYGTATATGAACTGGAAAACGCAAATGGAGTATAGATGGTTTCCTTGTTTTGTTTTTCTTTTATATAATTCATCCATCATCATATTACAAATTTTTTTTTAATAATATAACCTATTCTGGTGGCAAAAGGGGGAAGAAAAAACTAATTGGATTGCTATTTGATTTTCTTTCTCCAGTTTTAAGAAAGACTATACGAAGATACTCGTAAATAATGATGCTGCGAAGGYAAAATATAGAGAAGAAATGAAAATCAAGAAAAAACAAATACCATATTTGCAATTCCTCAACATCGATCTAAACCTATTCCAAGTTGTTTTTTCTTCCCTCTTAAAATTGAAGTGTTTTTTTTTTTCTTTTGTTTTTTGGTTTTGAGAATTTATCAAATTTATTGACTTAATACTACTAGCAGCAGAACTTATATTTATAAATGGTGTAATAATAGTTGCCAGCATATAGAAAAGCTATACTTTGTGCTATAACTTCATAAAGATGCAAATTTACTTTTCTGCCATATAGGAAAACAACATATTAATTTTTCTCTAGTCCTTTTCAATTTTATTCCACAGATACTATGTTGAGCTAATCATTTTTTTCATAAATTAGTAGAAGAATCATTTTTTTCGTGGAATGAACAAGGTAATTTATTTTGTAAAAATAATCTTAGTTTGAGTTCATACTTGTTTAACGAAAAATGGAACAAAAGTAAGTTTTAGCTATGCCTTTTTTTCTTTTTTTCCCCCCGTTTCATTTATCCTAAAATTCGCAAACCAAACTACAGACATTACTTTCTTGGAAATCAATTTCCTTTCTCTTAATATTTTCCTTGGGAACTAAGGTTTCCTTTTCCTTTCCCTTTCACAATCCATTGAAGAAAGAAGCACTTTTTTAATGATAAAAGAAGCACAAGCAAGGGTAAGCATAGCTACAGGCTGAGATACTAAAGACTTCCTAATTTTTGCCCTGGATTCCTTTCAAGAACCCTGTTGAAGGATAACACATCATTATGAGACCAGCTAATTATAGCAAGAAATTTGCATGGTTACTAACACTATAAAGATAAGTTTTTTTCAATTCCCTACTCATATTTCCTTGCACTTACTGGCAAAGAAAAATATCAACGTCACATAGAAATTTGCATGGTGACTAACACTATACAGCTGAGCTTTTTTCAATTCTCTACTCAAACTTCCTTGCACCCGACACATGAAATTTGACATCGCCAAGACAAATATCAAGTCCACATCCATAAATTTGATATGAAAATTTCCAAGACTAGTTGCTTACCTCATCAAAAACAAGAAGAGACCTAGCATTATCACAGGCCACACGTGACGCCTGAAGAAACTCCCTCTTGGCACTGTATATACCGCCTTCACCCTGAATAGGTTTGACAAATACTGCAACAAAYCTGCCGTTTTGGATCAACTCTACAGCTGCTTTGATATTTCCAACTCTAAGAAGGTAACTCCAGGCATTACTGGTTCAAAAGGTGACCTATAATGCTCCTTGATAGTTAAAGCAAGAGCTCCCATTGTTCTCCCGTGGAAGCAATTACTGAAAGCAATGAATTCCACCGGTTGCTCCTTTTCATTAGTATGTGATGATTGCTGAAACTTTCTTGCAAGTTTGATGGCAGCTTCATTTGCCTCAGTTCCAGAGTTTGTAAAGAAAACTCGATCTGCAAAAGAAAGGGCAACTAGACGTTTGGCGAGTTCAACCTGCAAACATTTATCCATTTCTCAGTCTAACATGTTGGTACTAAAGAAAACCCATTGATATTCTGTTCAAAACTTAAAATCCTACCTATTTCAACATCTCACTTCACACTTCAAATAGGCAGTGTATAATTTATCCTTCAACAACACAAACGCTCCACGTATGTCCTGTTTAATTCTATCTAGATATGTTCATTCAAAAACAATTCATTTGCATGCTCACGAGCAAGCTTCATCACAAACTAAGTTAATTCCAGAAATTGATTATACCAGGTAACCTTTCTAACAAAAGAAATACACAATCTATTAGATAAACTCTCTCTAAGTACACATCTATGGTCAAACATATTTTGCTCAAAATTCAGACAATTTCCATTAAAAAGCTAGTAAAACGTCAAATTATAAGTCAAATATAGTCTAATGTCCAATCACTTTTTGCTAACCAGGTCGCAGAATTCATTTGGAAAATCAAATTATATTTGGTTGACTAAAAACAGAAAAAACAAATGAAACATTTAAAAAAAAACATATTTTGATATTCTATAGCTTATAGACACAATTAATCCATTTAACCAAGCATGTATAGTTCCCTAGTAGACTCTTGAAATATTCTCAGCCTCTCCCGAATCATTTTATACCGTTAGTATGTATCTAATATAATAAAAAATCTATATTACTTCATAAAATCTGTAATTTCACAGAGGAATTCCCATGATGTCCATAAGTATAATATCTAATATAATTTAGTAAAAGGAAGAAAACAAGAAAGGAAAAGGTCATTGATCCTGTGGAACAGAGTAATAAATATTGCTCACGTGGGTGAGCTTATTTGCCTGCTCAATAACTGCCCACAGCCAATCAGGATCACCATGTCCAAGAGCATTAACWGCTRTGCCAGAGGTCAAGTCCAAAAACTCTCTCCCTTCAACATCATACAATTTGCAACCTTTACCATCAGAGCGCACTACGGGAACTCTAGCATAGGTGCCTACCAAAACCTTCTTTTCTTCCTCCATAATTTCATTACTCCTACTGAAGTTTTCCACATGTGATTGCTCGGATGATTTTGAATCAAGTGAGTGCACGTCCACATTGAGACAAGCTGTTAACACAACTCTAGCACCGTTGAATGAAATAGAAAATAGTCTTTTTGGTGACTTCGGATAAAATGAACAGTCGGKATTTGTTGATAGTGGATTTTTTATAGAGAGATGAATTGAGCTGCTCATGACATTTGTYGGGGATCTCTAATTTACAGAACTAGAATGTCAAAAACAGGACTTTGCAGAAGAATTAGGAAGAAGAAATATGCACCACTATTGCAGAGGCGTGTCTAGTGCACCTCACTATTGACCAAGTGCAATGTTACAATTTAAGTAGTCGGCCAAATTGATAAGCACAAAGAATTTCTCAACCAAGGTGGTCACAACCGAATASTCGAACTGCAGGCAAAAGTACTTGTCTAGRAAATCTTTATTTGAAAAGCAGAAAGCATAAGTATTAAAACCGGATTTAAGATTCTATAGGATTATGAGCACATGGAGAACAATTTACTGTTTTGAAAGGACAGTAAGMCCAAAAGTTTCCACCTAGAATGTGTTCATTCGGTTTTCGATTTGGAACTTCGAATTTACTTCCGTTTAATATTCTATCTTCAAAACCGAACTGAAATTTTTAAAACCTAAAATACTTCAGATTGATTTCGGTAATTTCTGTTTAAACCAAAATTTTGAAAAGAAATCCATGTCACTCGATATTTTCTATACTTTTGTTTTCACACTCTTTGTCATAGGAAGCAATATCACTTAATCACAACAACAAAACATTCACAATTATTAGGACAGCAGAAAAGTATTTCAGTTTATCATTTTCTCGTCCTCCAAGTGATGGTTTATGCAAACAGATTGCTGARTTTGTCTTTCATTATAACTAAAGGCTTAAGTTTTCTTTTAAAAAAAGTGAATTGTCTATCTAATTCAACCCAGCTTTGCTTGCTCAAAGAATTTGAGAGAGCAAAGGTATTTTATCCTCTGTCTACTTGTTTACAAGAAGATTTTTTTTGTTAAACGAATGTGACTTGAAGCATGGTTATTAGTGATCACCCAAAGACTGGAGCAGAGAAGAAAACAATGTCACARCAAACTTCATTCTCAGCAAGCAGGCCTTTCCATTAAACCTGCTTAAGGATCATGAATCAGAGGAAAGCTGTGATTAACCACTAAGCTAATCACCTGAAGGCTGAAATACAGGAAGATGGAGTGGTTGAAAAGGGGAACCTGAAATTGAGGCCAAAGACTGTTCAGGAGAATGAAGAAACTCAAGTGCAGCATGGCTGCAGTAACTGTAGCAAAACAAATGCAGCTGCAGTCATCACATCAACATGCTGCTGCTGAATTTTAGGCAAGAAATCAGATATGTTGTCTGATTTCTCTTGCAGTGTATATTAGTCTTTTGGCTTGATTTCTTTTAGAAGAGTTTTCTTTGAGTTCTGTTCTGTGTTTTAGTCCAGAAAATAGAGCTCTCTGTATAACAGCATTCGTCTGTCTCATTTCCACATTTGAGAACCTCTGTGAATACTGTAATCTGTCTTTGCAACTCCATCTGTAAACTCCAGTTCATAGTGGATTTGTTTGTGGCTTTGGCCCGTGGATTAGTCAGCAAAATTTTTTGCTGGATACCACGTTAAATCTCTGTGTTATCATCTTCATTTCAGATCACTTTTACATAATTCTCAGTTTTCATTTAGTTAGTTTTGCATACTTCAAATTCCATACTCTGCTATCTTCACAACAAACTGGTATCAGAGCCAAATTACCTGCAAAACTGCAAAAGAAAATGAGTGGTAAAAGTCTGAAAATAGACAAATTCAATGGAAAGAATAGCTTCAGTCTTTGGCAAATCAAAACCAGAGCACTACTCAAACGAGAGGGACTYTGGACACCTCTTCTGAAGCCTCCACCTATCCCTCTGCCAGACAATATGGCATCCTTAGAAGAGAAGGCTCATTCAACCTTAATTCTGTCCCTGGAAGACAACATCATCACAGAAGTTTCTGAACAAAGCACTGCTGCTGGACTCTGGTGCAAGCTGGAAAGTCTTTACATGACAAAAAGCTTGACAAACAAACTGCTTCTGAAGCAGCGGCTGTTTGGACTCAAAATGCAGGAAGGTATATCTCTGGAAGATCATTTGGATAGATTAAACTCAATCCTGTTAGATCTTCGTAATATAGATATCAAAATTGAAGATGAGGATGCTGCACTGATATTACTTGCTTCCTTACCTCCATCTTATGAAAACTTTAGAGAATCCATGACTAATGGCAGGGATTCTATATCATTAGAGGAGGTTAGATCAGGTCTTCACAGTAGAGAAATTATGCATACATGTAGTGGTCCTAGTACTGATAATCATGCTGTTGGACTTACAGCCAACAGCAATCATAGTTATGCTAAGATTGGTAAAAAGAAATTTCCTAAGAAACCAATCAAGAGAGGACCTAAACCTGGAGATACATGTAACTACTGTAAAGAAAAAGGTCATTGGAAGAGTGATTGCCCCAGGAAAAGRAATAGAAAGGTTGGAAATGCACCTAATATTGCTGCTGTTGYTGAAGAYAGTGCAATATCCGAAGAGGAYATTGCACTGGTTGCTGATGAAAATTCACAYTGCRCTGATGTGTGGATTCTAGACTCTGGAGCCTCATACCATACCTGTCCTAGGAGAGAATGGTTCCAAACTTATAAACAAGTTGACGGTGGAAACATTTTCATGGCCAACAATGCTATTTGCAAGGTAATTGGAATAGGTTCTATCAGGATTAGAACACATGATGGAAAATTCTGCACCTTGGAAGATATCAAACACGTCCCTCAAATGACTAAGAATATCATATCTCTTAGCATTCTGGACAAAAGGGGATTCAGCTTCAAAGGAGAAGGTGGAGTGAGACATGTGTGCAAAGGCTCTAGAGTAATTCTAAAAGGAGTTAAGCAGGGTACCCTGTATCTCTTGCAGGGTACCACACTTATGGATGCTGCATCCGTGGCTTCCTCAGASATTAACAAGGCAGATATGACCAAGCTATGGCATAGGAGGCTTGGACATATGAGTGAAAGAGGAATGCAGATTCTGGCCAAAGAAAATCTGCTGTGTGGACAAGAGGTCAACAACCTCAGTTTCTGTGAGMATTGTGTCTATGGCAAATTGCATCGTAGCAAGTTTACCAAAGCAGTTCACAGAACCAAGGGCACACTTGATTACATCCATTCAGACTGTTGGGGTCCTTCCAGTGTGAATTCCTTAGGAGGTCACAGATATTTTCTGTCTTTGATTGATGATTACTCAAGGATGACTTGGATTTTCATAATGAAGCAGAAAAGTGATGCTCTTAAATACTTCAGGCAGTGGAAAACATTAATTGAGAATCAGACAGGGAAGAGGATCAAGAGACTAAGAACAGACAATGGTTTGGATTTTGCTCATCTGAGTTTGATGAGTTCTGCAAGGAAGAAGGAATAGCAAGACATCACACTGTTAGGCACACTCCACAGCAGAATGGAGTTGCAGAACGGATGAATCAAACTTTGCTGGAAAGAGCTAGATGCATGCTCTCCAATGCTGGACTTTCAAGATCATTCTGGGCTGAAGCAGTGAACACAGCATGCTATCTGATTAATAAAAGTCCAAACACTGGCATAAATCTAAAAACCCCTTATGAATTATGGTCTGGAAAGGCTGCAGAATACTCAAACTTAAAAATCTTTGGTTGCACAGCTTACTATCATGTAAATGAGGGAAAGCTGGAACCAAGAGCAAAGAAGGGAGTGTTTGTAGGCTATGGTGATGGAGTGAAAGGTTAAAGAATCTGGTCATCATCTGAAAGGAGGGTAATCTTAAGCAGAAATGTTGTGTTTGATGAAAATTCCATGCTTAATCTTGTTTTGAAGATTTCAACTAATTCTGACATTGATGATGCTGAGAAACAGGTGGAGAAAAAGGAGGATGAAAATGGCAGCAATGCTGAGGATGATACCTCTTGTTCACATCCGGATATATCAGACTCTATGCCTCCTGCTGAGCACAAAGACCTGGCAATTGATCGTCCTAGAAGAACCAATTATGGAGTTCTTCCTGCAAGGTATGGTTATGAAGATTTGGTGGCTCATGCCCTACAAACTGCAGAGGAAATTGATCCTCATGAGCCAACATCCTATAAGGAAGCTGTGACTAGCACTGAGGCTGCTCAGTGGTTAGCTGCAATGGGAGAAGAGCTGGAATCACTGAAGTATCTGGGTGAGGGTGAGTGCAAAAAAAGAATTAAATAACAAGTTGAGGTGGGTGTTTTTCTAAAGGCGTCCCGGGGGAAGGCATTCTCGTTCCAGAAATAACAGACTGTGAGGAAAGAGATGGAATATGATCCTATGGGAGTATGAGGTGCGCCGAGTGTCGGTTAGTCTGAAAATATTGCAACTCAAACCCTTGTCCGGCGAGGGTAAGTAGCGCGTCTCGGATGAGTGGAATGACGGTTTTGGATAGACCGTTTGTCACCGTACGACGCCGCAGATGGAAAGGAGCGTCTGTTCAGGGAGTTAGCGTGTCGGGTGAGACTTGAGACGGCTAGAGCTCCTGTTCTTGCTCTCGAAGCACGTACTATCGGCGGCGCACGTAGCCACGGTGTGAGTAATTGTATACGGTTGAGGTGCTGGAAGGTGGCGTAGTAGCTGTGCTAAGCGGGTGTACCGCGGCGAGGGATGTGCGGTAGAGCGACGCAATGCGACCGCCTGGGCGCAGCGCCGGCGGCACGGGCTGCGGGGACCGGTTATGGTCGAGCGTGCTCCGGAGAGGGAGTACGACTTCATGTGTTTGGTGCTAGGAATAAGCAGGCAAGGCCGTACAGTCTAGAGTGATCGCCTACGGTGTGGCTCTATGCGCACGTGCCTGAGACTCAGGTCAGATGGATGCAACTCTAGAAGGGCTCGTTCAAGAGGTTCTCCGGATACTCGGTTTTGTGAGTGGTAACAGAGACGAGCTAAGAGAGGTCCCGGATGGTTTTCAACAGAACTGTGTATTGCTGAGTGGATTATTGCCCAAGAGCATAGTAGATAGGGTTAGCAGCGGCGTAACTTCTTGAGGTCGACGGAACGCCTAGAGGGCGTTAAAGGTAGGGATAAGCTGGATGCACCTAATTCAGGTGTTAGGCATCATAGAGCTGATATTATGGATAAGTATGACTGTGAGAATGGAGCAGCGAGAGGGACTAGGAGAAGTGAACTAAGAGAGAGCGCATTGCAGAGGTACCTATGGGGTGAAGACCGATGTGGGGAGGATGATGGCTTTCAAGTTGGTGGGACGGGCAGGGAGGGACGGGCAGCGTCGGGATCAAGGGATTACCGTGCGTACAGGAGACACTCGGAGACAAATTTTTGAGGGAATGTGAGTAGGGCCTTCGGGGCGGTCGCGGTGGGAGTGTTTGTTGTCGGGAGTGTGGGGTTGATAGACGTTGATCGCTGGTTCTCATCATCGCTCGGTACCTGAATGTAAGGGAGGGTGCGGGAGGTGGGACCTTTTGAGTAGGGTCGGTAGATGTAGTGAGTTGATTGGGTATTAGACCTTTAGCGTGCGGATCCGAACTTTCCGCACTGACGGGTGTGATGATTGGGTTCGTGGTGAGCGCTCGGTTGGATAGTACGGTGCTTGGATAAACTAGAACGTGAAGCGAGGAACTCCGACTAGTGTTGGGTATGAACGTTAATTTGATGGGGAGGGATGCGTACAGGTAGCGGCAGACAGGTAAGACAGGATAGGTTCGTAGTCTAACCGAGAACATATGAGAGCGTGGCGCGGCTATAGACATGTGATAAGGTTGATTACTATTCTGAGAGAAGTTAGGAGGATTTGTACGTATCATGTTTTAGCTGTTTGCTGAGTGAGCAGCCGGTTACTCGTATGTCTGCCGCTGTGACTGTGGGGGGGGTGGCAGGTATAGTGGCTGGCATATGAGTCGCGTGAGCTAGAAGAGTTTGCGATACCTACCTGAGGACGGGGCGAGCACTCTTAGTAGTGCGGTTGGTCATAGGGCCTTCGGTTAAGAGCTTCAATAGGTTTTGATTGATTGCGAGGTTGATTGCACTCTTAATATATTACGCAGTTGACTTTAAGTCATTCTATGGGTGAGTTCGATCTGCTAAGAAATCGTGAGTGACCATAGGGTCCGCTTGAGGGTTTAAAGACAAGCGGTGATGTACGGGTGGCCGTCTTGGTGGTTTGTTTGGTGATACTTTGGACGAAGGAGACGCAACCGGGAGAAGGTCCGTGAAAGGTGGTCTAGTGCAGTGGTTATCGCTGTTAGGGCGATCGGTAAGGATGTCTCAAGGTTGGCCGAGGGCAGTCCGTGATACGCGTACTGTCTCGAGTATCACGCAGGCCGGTTATGTCATGGCCTCGAGAAGTCAGACGGAGTTTGGGGTCTTGTCCTGTGGAGTGTTCTGTGATGAGATGATTGTCTTTATTTGGTGTTTCTGATTAGAGCAGTAGGAGTGGAGCGTTCTTTAGCGTCCGCTGTAGTATGACTCAGCGTGGGTATGTATGAGAGCGCGTACAGCGTCGTCGTCAAGTGCAGTGTACCTAGCATGAAGGGAGGAAACGTCGACGTAAACGAGGACGGCGTTAGTGGAAGGACCGGAAAGCACTGGTTGGGAGGGGACGCTCGCTACTGCCAGCATCGTGAGCTAGAAGTCAGAGAGAAGCGCGTGGGAACGTGGAGGCTCGTGTGGTAGGAGATCCCGGGTATGACGAGTCGCGAACGAGAGGTACGAGGGAGAATGTGTAGGGTGAGAAGGGGGTCGATAGACAGGTCAGATGATACAGAAGTCAGAGTGAGAGAGCAGTCGAGCGACTGGCTATCGAGTAAGTCAGCAGAAGATGAGTGTGAGTGGTGCGAGTAGGATGGGGACATGAGTATGGTAGAAGGCGGATGGGGAAGAGATTCGTTGGCAACTAGCATTTTGATACCTTCGACGAAACGGTAGACTGTTATTTGAGACAAAACGAGACCGAACTGTAAGACAGAGAAGAAAGAGGGCGGCGGAGTGCGGACCGATCCCTCCGTAGGAAGGGGCAGTTGAGTGTAGAGGGTACGAGTTAGTGTCTAAGCAGCGGAGTTGGTTATGAGGAGGTGCGAAAGTTGAGCAAGGAGGAGCTTAGGTCGTTAGTTTAGGTATGTAGAATTGGTGCTACGGATGTCGGTTTTGTTTAGGCTGGGATAGGCTTCGAAAGGTCGTATCACTCTGCTTCGACGTCGCAACGGGCGGTCTACAGGGACCCCACGCGGGGTGTCGTTGGTCTGTACAGACATCTTAGGTAGGGGAGTTTATAACATGCGTTCAAACAGGTTGCTGCTGTGACGCCTTTAAAGAGTACTCTACTAAACATTGATGGTCGGACTCAGTGAACAGGGTTAGAAGCGAGTAACTGAGAGTAAGAGTGAAGAATCTTTCATAATAGGATGGTAGTTAATACAAAACGAGAGAGTCTGACGTGGAACTGAATCGTTTTGCTGTAACCGTGGTGATTTGGTTAGTGTTATGTGGTGTCGAACTAGTGCTGACGTCGAGGTTCTAATGAATGTTGAGGAATCAGTGTTAGGACGGAGGAACGTCGAAGCAATTTCGCTGGTGATATGGAGACGGGAAGCCATCACCTGTTACATTGTCATCCAACTTCGTACCATCGAAAGGTCGAATGTGTGACTCGTAGTGGTCTATATTAGCGTATCGGACGGGTAGGTGGCCCTCGGAGACAATAGATACAGAGGGAGTCGTATTAGGACACTCATAAACCTGTATTGCGTCTCTAAATTCTGTGAGGACTCAAAGGGGAGTGTTGGCGATGCAGGTTATAGGCTATACGGAGACTCTTAGCTTTGTCTAAGAGTTTGTCCGTTGGTTAAACGAGCAATAGGTTCTCTAGCACGGTATTTGATGGATTGGTGTGTTGTCGTATATGTGCTTCCAGACCACCCCGTATGGTATGCCGTTAGTGTAGTTTGAAGGGTGCGTGAATGTATTCAGTGATCGCCCTGTGACAATGAAGCTAAGGCGTTGAAAAAACCTCGTTTCGAGCAACTGTCTCCAGTAGAATCTTCATGATCCTTACAACGTTCTAAACGGGTGGGGTCCGGTGAGCGGTTTGAGGAACTATTCCTGTGGAAGAGTTGATTCGAAAGACACTAAATTCTTCTCGAAGAAGAATAGAGATAGGAGACTTCTAAAGGTAAGGTCTTAAAGAACGGTTAAGCGATTCAGGAATATGACGTTTTAAGACGTAACTTCGTAAGGGAAGTTTCTGAGACGACTTAAAGTCTAACGAACATCGTCGATGCGAGTGTACAGTAGGTGTGAGATCGCTCTCATCTATTTCGTTTGCTAGGTAAGAGACTAGACAGAGGCATCATTATTAGTGTTTGATGTAATCGTCTTGAGAGAATTATAGGTTGGAAGTTGTATATCCAGATTAGTTGAAGAACCTCGGTGCGAGGCCGGACTCTAACGAGAAGTTTGGGATACTCTTCTTGCGAGAAGTTACCGTTGTACCAGAAGGTAAACGAGGAACAAGACACGTTTGGAAATGCAAACTCACGTCGAACATATAGGCGGTGGAGACCGGGGGCGGAGGAGGGTTAGAAGTACACGTTTCTTCATGGGCCGCGCATAAAAGTGTAGAATCAACGAGTCTCCGAAGATTTTAGACGACCCAAACAAGAGCGTGTGTGATCGTTTTTGGCTGCTCGCTTCGGTGAGGATCTTCGTCAACCAGACTGGTGTCACTCTCTTTTGAGTATGACATTAGGGGCTGCCCGTTAAAGAAATACCGAGTTTCGGATTTCGTTGAATGTAGAACGGAATAGACATGAAATAGGGGGAAGCGATCACTATAAGGAAGAAAGGAAACGTATCCGGTAACGTCCGAGTGTTCAGTTAAGAGCGGAACACCACAAAGACTGGTTCGGGAGGGGCGTCAGAAGTAGGAAAGAAAAC
>MEJB01000006.1:10385302-10499658 GCA_001752375.1 Rhazya stricta
TGTTATCATCTTCATTTCAGATCACTTTTACATAATTCTCAGTTTTCATTTAGTTAGTTTTGCATACTTCAACTTCCATACTCTGCTATCTTCACAACATTTTTCTTACAGCCGTGTTCATTCCAGTTCGCAGCAACAGAACTCAAAAAGCAGAATCAGAGGAACATGCAAGCAAACAAAATCCCAAAATTAATAACTAAATACGAAAATAAAATGTCCTAAATCCTATTTCATCACTAACCTTCAATCTAGTCACCAAATTGCAACTCCAAATCCAATTTCCTTGGGTGCCGGCGCGCTTGTGACCAACTTACTTCATTATTTACAACTCTCACCCACGTTAAACCTAGCTTTACTGGCCAGAATTGAAAGTTTCACTTGGTGGTTGGTCGACTGCACAGAAGGAGAGACAGAAGAAGCGAGTAAGTTGAGGGAGAACTTCAAAGATATATTAGAGGCTTGAAGTTAGAAAGAGGAAGATAGCCAGGCTTAGGCTGTCWATTGGACTGGTTGAGTCGGGCTTGTCCATGCTCGGACTCTGTCCGAAAACTTTTATTTGATTTCAAGCTCGAGTTTAACCTGATAAAATTAAGTGAACTCAGTCCGAATTCATCAAAAACAAATTTCAGAAATAAATTTCTGTTAATTCTCAAAAAAAAATAATCTATTAAATAACACATCATACCTTTCAATAATGTCTTTTAAGAAAGAAAAATTTGACCTAAAGAAAAYAGCAAATAATAAATTTTTCTATTGCTATAAGGAGGAAAGAATCCATATAAAAGTCTTCTTAACCAAGACTTTTTTTGATTATGCATGGGATATATAAGTCTTGCCACCAATTGCATATTACAAAACAAAGGCATAAATACATTCTATCCCAAAGAAATAAGCTATTAGTTAATAAATACAAAATAAGACTACGAGTCCAACCAGCCAAAATCTTGATGTTGCCTTCACTAAGCAAAGTCTCCAACTGCACTGGAGTTAATTGCTTTAATGAACGTGGATAAATCAAGTAATAAAAGATCAATTGAAGAAGGATCTAAGGTAAACTCAAGTTGAATGAAGATAGAAAAAAGAGCTCAAACTCAAAAAGAATGCCTACTGAATGTTTGGATTAGAAGGGAAAAGCAYGACATGATAGAGTAAAAGAATATTCATTTTTACCTAGTATTTCACAAGGATGTTGTTTTGTTGAGAAATATATAACTACAAAAAATCAAACAATAATTAAAATAAAAAAGAGATTTAGGATAACTTAAAAGGGACAGAAACATTTTGGTCTTGCCAACTTTTCAAAATAACAAAAGAATAAGATATTTACAGCCATTTCTACATAGCAATGTACGTGTTGCAACTTTCAAGCACTACAAGGCGTTAGCTTTAAACCTGAAAAGAAGCTAGTAAACTCAATTATTGAAATAAATGGCCATTTAGTTGAGATTTAACAGAAAATAATGACAGCTTATCCAACATATAGGCCTTATCTAAGGTTATATACTGTGCAAAATATCACTGAAAGAACAGTGAAAGGAAAACCTATATAGGAAGTATTAGCAAACATGGGCAAGAAGAAAAGTTAAATATGCCCATGCTTCTTAAGGGTTTCTTGCCTCTATTTCATTTTTTTGCTGATCATGCTCGGACAACATTCAATTGACAAAGAAAAAAACTACTGCAATGTCAATGTTAGCAGCAGCAACTCACAAGCAAAGATCAATTAAAAGTTCAGCATTCTTCAAAGGGTATTTCACAAGGAATTCAAGGGCATAAAGACATCCAAACGTTTCGTAAGGAGGAGGTTGACAAGGTTCAGCATCTATGTCAACACGACATTCTCAAAACATTCTGGTGCTAATAGATATGGTGTTTTTAGAAACATTTCAAACTTCTAAAATAGAAACTCATACTCTTTTACATGGATAATTGAATATTTAAAACAGAACTTACTAAATCGACTCATTTGATTTTTGAAGCCACAAAAAGTTACTAAATCTGCAGAAATCATGCATACATCTTGCTCTTGTTTTTCATCATCATTTGTTCAAATTCAAATATACAAAAACAAAAATATCATATTATCATATCCTAAAGTTATTATCAATAGTAAATAGCAAATACTACAATAAAATTCTTATATTACAGTAAATTACTTATGTCTTAAATTACTGTTTAGATCTTAAAATGCATGTGCATATTTAGAATGTATGTATAAAATCATCTTAAAATGTTGTATTTACTGTTCTTAAATGAATATATATATATATATATATAATGGTTATTGTAAGGGTCCTGGAATTCCTGAAAGTTGATCTTTAAATAATATTAATAAATATAATCAAAATCCGCTCAAGTATCATCATCTCTAATAAATATAATGGTTATTATAATCCCTTTCTTTTTTTGTTCTTCCAACCTTGCACTAAAATATCTGACKGAGGAACCAATATTTAGAAAATAATAATAAACAATCCTAAGTAGGAAAAGGTGTAGGTGTGTCAAAGTTTCATTAATTTTTAAGAACATTGGCTTTGATAATGTGTGATGTGAAGAAGCATTTATTTATGCGGTTTATAATGTTCATATAATTATACTATTAATATAGTTTATACTATTGAATTTGTTGGAGAATATGATTTTGTTACTGGATTTGGCCTTTTGAGCATGTTAAATGTTCTATTTATAGAGRAAGTTATGTCTTTTTTTAAAAAATTCAATATTGTTATATTTTAGATTGCGCATGAGCATGTATTATTATTGATTATTTGGTTATTTGATGGAGAATGAGATTTTATTAATGGATATGGCCTTTTGAGCATGGTAATGTTCTATTTGTAAATGAAGCTATGTCAAAATTTTTTGAAAAAAATTCRTTATTATATTATTTTTTTTGCAATAATACACGAGCATGTATTATTATCGATCTTTGGACGTTAAATTTGATTGAGAATAAGATTTGGTTAATAGATGTRGCCTTTTGAGCCTGTTAATTTTCTAATTATAAAARAAGTTATGTCTTTTTTAAAAAAATTCAATATTATTATATTTTAGATTTTGAGCACGAGCGTGTATTATTACTGATTATTTGATTGTTAAATTTGATGGAGAATGTGATTTTGTTATGTGACCTTTTGAGCCTGGTAAATTTTCTATTTATAGAGGAAGTTATGTCAAAATATTTAAAAAAATTCATTATTATTATATTTTAGATGGAGCATGAGCCTGCAGACGTTGATGTTCACTCGGGTCCAATAAACCCTATTGTCTTGATGAGATAGGCGAATGATTYRTCGGTTCTTGTATGGGATGATAGGGTTTATGCCAAGATGGCATTGGAAGTCCGAAAACAAGATGGAATTTTTTTGAAAGGGGTATAATGTGCGCCGCATAGAGTGAGAGAGTGGACAGACATTATGGTTGCCAGATATCGTAGTATTCAGGTCGATCATGCACTCGTGGCAGCGATGATTGAGAGATGGCTACTAGAGATGCATACATTCCATCTCACTTGGGGGGAGGCTACTATCACTCTATAGACGTGGAATTATTATGGGGTTTGTCCATTGATGGTGACGCTATTRTTGGCGGTTGATATGATTGGGGTATAGGACATTGGTAGAGTTATTGCAATACCTCCTTAGAATTTAGGCCAACAATTTTCCAAATTAGAGGGAATCGTATTCTATTACGGGCTCTTGTGGAAGAATTTATGAGGCACTTGGATGATGCTGCCAATGACATTGCTTATGTGAGGCGGGCTCGTTGCTTGATCTTGTATCTTATGGGTAGTATGTTTTTTGAAAACTACTCTTGGAACAAGATTGATCTTTGTTATTTGCTATCATTAGAGGAGTTATGTCTTTTGGGGAATTGGAGTTAAGGATCAGCCGTTTTGGCTTATTTGTATTGTTGCATGTGCATCGATTCCATTGCACAGCCTCGAGAGTTGTGTGGTCCCTCTATTCTTAAGTTTGTATGTTATGAGTCATTTTATCCCTTTGTATAGTGCATTCATTGTATATATTGGTTAATAACTGTAAAATTTGTGGTTGATGTTTTCAATAGCTGTGGGTGTGGGAGCATATTCTTGTAGTTTCCCTATTTTGAGGGGCATTGTAAAAGTTGAGATTCTGCCCTATTCACCCTATGTGACATGCTGGGCAACATGCCTTGATCTTAATCGACAGTCAACACATGTTTTAGTCACTTACCAGGATCAATTAGATTCGATGAGACCGGATATCGTAAAATATTTCATAATTTTCAATTTTCTATTTCTGTACTAAGTCCATCTTTCCCATTCAATTCAATAGGAAGTTTGATATTTGATTAATTTGACAGTTTCTCTGGACTCCGTACGATGATGTGATCCTGAGGATTCCCCTGATTATGTAGTCGAGTCTCACATTTAATGCGCCGAAATGCCACTGATATGCTGGGAGATTGTTGAGCATTATCGACCATCTTGAGTATCCTGACAGTTCRGCATAGAGCAGGGAATTCTTTTTTGCGGGTCATGTTATACGACGAAACTGCATGCCACGAACCAAAGAGGTAACACAATGGTATTTTTGTGTGGGACGCTTGTCGTTACTGCGTAGTCCATGCTAACGTCACACCTACTGCTATGCACATGCGTCAGGACTATCATGATTGATACTTTTGGATTACTCATCTTGTTATCAGTAGTCCTKAGCACAAGAGTAGAACACTTGATGGATTTTAGGGGACAGGGGCAGTCATACAGTTTGTTGTGAGTTATTACTTATACTTTTACMTTCAATACTTAAAACAAACAATATATTAATTTTCTATTTTTCTATTATTTGCAAAGTTCGAGATTAACCCGCATTCAGAAGCTGGTAGATTCTAGTATTTCATATGCGGATTCCCATTCGAGGTCCATATTTTATTCCATTCGTGAGGTTTGCAGCCGGATGTTGCATGACATTGTTGACGGACTATCATGTGGATCGGGTTGCAGAGATGTAGTTGCCACTAYCGTTAATCAGCCTACAGTTATTTGACCTCGTGATCAAGTTCAGGGTTGAAATAGATGAGGTAGTGCTAGAGGAGGCAAGAGAGACATCCGGTAGAGGACTCGCCAATTCAGAGGGAGGCTCACCTGACAGAGGAGACGAGGGACACATGGAGGGCGGATGATGTGGCACCACACAGTTATATAGATGACCATTTGAGGGTGTTATCATTGAGGACAGACTCTTGTTTGATCYGTCTATCCTTGATAGACCTTGTCAGACGGGTGATGGTGCCAAAACATCAGGGACTGTTCCAGATGATGAGATGGTTACGCTAGCAATCTAGCTACGCGATTGTATATGTAACACCCCTTGATTAGAAACTGTCCTAAGCTGAGAATATTACATTACATTACTCATAGAACAATCAACTACTGTAGAAATAAAAGAAGTCATAACCCTTGTCAAAGATTTTATAAAAAYTCGACAGAGTTTCCTCTGTAACTTCAATAACTACYCCTTGCATACATTCAAAAAGTTCTCAACAATTTCAAACATCCATTCACAACATACAATCCAATCCAAATAAACATCTAATGTAAAGAGTAATGTGCTCCAGCAAATCTTTTACTAACCCAACAATTATTCAAACTGAAATTTGAAGAACCCAAAAGAATTTAAAACACAATCAACTAAACCAAATAAGAAATATCCTAATGATAYGCAAAARTCATTCTAGACAATTAACTATCTATCTTATTCAATAAAATTTATTTAGAATATACTTCAGGGTATCTTGGTTTGCCCACAAGCGACCTCCACCATCTGGCTACATATTACCTGAAATGCAAAATTAGAGAAATGGAATGAGCTAAAAAGTCTAGTAAGCAAATCTCATGTATGAATGCATAAATATGCCCTACATGTTATGAATTATAAAACTTCACATTTTCAATGAAAACTTTCTAAACATTTCCATTTCATAACATTTTTATAGATTCCTTCCTTTCAAAATGTATAACTTGTAAAAACCTTTCATTTCATTGCATTCGTTAGCTCATTGAGTGTAACGCCTAGCCATTAAGCTCTGCAGTGGGCCATTTGTTCTTCGGAACTAGATTACATTTCTATGGTAGAACCGCAAAGCGGTTAACATTCCTTTACTTTTCCTTTCATTTCTTCACCTCCAAAGAGGTGAACATTACATCCCAACCCTCCCAAAGGGTCGATTTGGGTACGTCGGTCTCCCACACTCTATTTCCCACTCATATCTTTCATGGCTAGGTTTACACTCCTTTCCAAAAACCTTAACATTTTYCGGAATATGTTATAATTTATAAAATACATTCCCTTTCAAAATTTCATCACTTTCTAAATGTATGAATGGCTCATGTCAGGAATGATATAGAACACTATAACTATATGCCCATGACGTGAAATGCATACAACTGTAATTAGCATGCCCTTCGACATAATAATGTTACCAGACATGAAACACGTGAAAATATTCCACCAATCAACACATTTCATAACACAATCCCATATCGCCACCACATAACATACAACGAAAGAGATAGGCCGATATGGGGACTTACTTGCATAGAGTCTCATAAATAACACATTCAACTTACCTAAAGAAATTTAGATACATCATTACATATATGTTAATGAAATGTGAGAATTTACTTACTTGGAGTTCTTTACGTTACAGGGTTCTTATTTAAATCGCGAAGTGAAATCTTTCGATTGTTCTCAATGGTAAGGCCCTCGAAACGACTTAATTTTGATTACAGAGGGAAAGTCCATTTAGTATGACTGTCCCAACTTAGATATTTAGTGTTTATTCCAACAATGTCATTTGCCAATTATTAATCCATACTTAGTTCCCACATTAGGAATTATCACCTCTTTTTAAGGGTACAATTTAAACTTCTTAGCTCATGTATTAAACCTAATCTTTGTTCTCCCACCAATTCGCTTTAGGACATAATTGTACACAGGTCATAAATTCTAATATCAAATAATAACGTTTTCACCTTTAAGTTCACAAAGTCCWAGTGACGCGGAAGTRGTATTAGATTCTCTGACGTGCGCTCTAGCAGCTTGCGCAATAGCCCTGGTTGCTTGGGCTTCGGGGTGTCCAGGAATTCGGGCGCCTGGCGCTCAGCCTGGGCACCTGCTAGGCATTRGGCGCTGGGCGCCAGGCACCTGGGCACCAGCTGCTGCCCCTTGTTCCTAGCCGAAACTCAGCTAACCGRCTAAGTCAGTCGACTACYGGCAGCAATCGTTTAGCCCCAACTCGCTGAGCACAAGCGAGGAAGACRGCCGTTGCCTTTGCAGGTCCCTGCTCCTGGCAACAGGCAGCGTGCGCAATAGGTAGTAGCAACTCGCAGCAGCAACAACGATGACGGCAAGCCAAGAAGACGACACAACAATCGTTTTCCAGAACCTYTGCTTTTGGTCTGAATCGGTTGCTCAGCATTTCGGAGGGCGCGACCAGATCGATGTCACCATCTGCAATAGAGACTGGCAATAGGATGTGCGGATCTGGCTGGCTTCTGGTGAGACTAGGCGTCCCGTCTTGTTTTGGTCGAGCAGCAACAACGTGGGGTGGGTGGCGGCATCACATAGCAGCCTCCAAACGGCAGATCTGGTGGCTGGTACGAATCGACTGATGAAGACTGGTTCGGATTTGGCGGGGAACTCCGGTGCGGCRAGCGGCCTGTCGATCGCAAGCAGTGACGAGCAATAGCCACTTCAGGTGCTGGCAGTGGGAGAAGGGGAGAAAAGAGGGAGAGAGGAAAAAAAACAAGGAAAGGCCACGACGAGCGACGTCGGGTAGGCAAAGGGAGAAACGGCAACGGCGGCTTAGGGTGGGTTAGGGTTCTGGGGAAGGTGATGAACAGTAAATTTAATTAAATAATTTTTTTAACTTGGGCCGTAACCCAAATCTTTCGGGCCTTCCCATTCCATAGTTAATCAAATCTTTAAATTAAATTCAGCGGGCTTTCTTTCGATAACAGTCTAACTTCCAACTGAGAATGAACAGGCCCACTAGTCGAGCTTCTAACCAACCAAGGACTGTAATTCGACAAACACAATATTTYCATACTTATTAAACATGCAGTTCAAAATAATAATCACATAGAACATCTCCAACCCTAGTTGGCACACAATTTCACATGATCAAACAAAAATTAATAAAGGAAAAATTTCGTGTATTACAGTATACTCAGCCAGAGGCTCGTGTTACTCARGCAAGYGGGTCTGTTGGGGTCGATATTGGTCAGCCAGATGAGCGTCTAGGAGTTTTTTGGATGTAAATTACTGCTTATGTATTTTTCTTCATATGTTTTTTTATAGTTTATATTTTTGTAAAGTTCATCTTGTTTGTCAATTTAGGTATTGTTCATTTCCATCATTGAAAATGTCGGAAGAATTTCAGATAAAATTAAATACTTATTGAGACTGTGAGATTAAGCGTGATGTATGAGGATYGTATTTTGAGGGTAGTGTTAAAAAACATAGGATAGTTAGACAACGTATAACCCATGGTGAATTGATGCGAAAAATTTGTGCCACACGAAAGTTTGAAAGCAATAAGGTGCAGTTAAAGTTGAATCTAAGAGTGCCTACTATGTATGGACTGGGAATGGAAGTTCAATGAAAAGTTTATGAATTAAATGATGATGAAGACATGGATCCCATATGGAACTTACCAAACAATTTGTGGATGTCGTTGTAAGCCTGCATACATGTGCAGATGGAGAATATTATATCTCATGATGACCCTCCAGATTGTCCGAATGAAAAATAGGCTGTTGCAGGTAAATATTCTAGGAATCATTTTTAACATAGTCATTTCATGTTTACAAATTATCTTATAATAACTTCATTTTTATATATTACAACTAATGTGTTCAAGTCCTTCGATTAATTGGGCCATTATGGGGGAGTATACATCATTGTTGATGGGCAATGATCGAAATTTAAATGTTGGACAAAATTTCACATTCCCAAACCCAGTCACAAGTACTTCGACACATGTCCCTATTTTTTCACAGTCCAGGGATCAATTCCAATCATCTACGAGCATCAATACATTGTCTGCATATATCGGCATGACCTAGGAAAATATGTTTTCAGATCACCAATTCATCTCACAATCGACGCAGGAGTTTCCAAGTGATCCAGCCATGCATCATGTAACTGAGGTGGTAAACTTGGTTTCAAGTCAACCGACTGACGTAAGGCCCGAATTTGTGATGGATGCATTAAAGAGCACATCAGATTGTGATGGATACCCAGATTTTGATCACTTGAAGGATGTCCCCAAGAMAGAGGAGGAACGACTGTGCGTATTCCACCATCTAACACTCCCTCAAATCCAACATCCAACATCTAACATAGGTTAGGCATCCCACACTTGGAGTGTTTTTGAAACATAAGTTTTATTTCAGGATATGTGATGGGGTGAGCAATTGGAAGTTGACCGGGAAGAATTCAGGGTTAATCATTGATTGGAAACAAATACCAACCTTCGGACTCACATGAGGTTTGATAACAAGAAACGGGTAGTTCATGTAGTTCATCAATGGCACATTGAACAAGGTAGAGAGTATGTCATTGCAAAGAGCACTACATCATTATGGATGGCTAAATGTAAAAGTCCATGTACGTGGTATATCCTTATCATTCCAAGGAGCACTCATCATCAGTCCGAGGTAATAATTTTCAGTGGAGACATACTTATTTTGTCCAAGCAGTGAACAGCCATCTAAATTTGAGGGTTGCATACATTGCTACACACATTACCCACCTTGTTCATAATAATCCAGAAGTATATGTTAGTGTTGTTATCGCCGAAGTCTAAAAGTTGTCAGCATATGGTTGCCCTCACAGGAAGAGGTGGAATGCCCGAAAGTTGGCCATAGAAATAGTTTATGGAGATTGGGATACAACATTTCAAATTCTTTCGACATATATGTAGGCTTTGCAAGATTCTAACAAGGGAACAATTATTTGACTGAAACATCACCCGAGAAGCACCGATGATGTAAAAATTTTTGAATGGTTATTTTTGGCTTTTCGACCATTTATAGACGGGTTCAAGCACTATTGACCTACCATTTCTATGGATGCCACATTTTTTGGAGTGCATATCATGAGATTCTTTTGATTGCTAGCGCATATGATGCAAACAATCATGTATTTCGCCTACCATTTGCAATTGTAGATGAAGAGTCATCTGCTACTTAGGGGTGATTTTTTGCTATTATTGAGACGTTATGTAGTTTGGACAAAGACAAATTTGTTTGATTTTAGGCCGTCACAAGGGTATACTTCAAATAGTATGCGAAATGAGAGAGTGACAGCCACCATTAGCGGGTATATAGATATTGTTTGCATCACATTAAAGTTAATTTCAATGTCAAATTTAAGCTAAAGACTTATCTAATTTTATGTACGGTGCAGGGGCAGAGCCTAATCAAGCGAAGTTCACTACAATCATGGATGAGATTAGTAGTCGAAGTCAAGCCACATTTGATTGATTGAATGCAATTGATCGTGAAATGTGGACACTTGCATATGATAATTGATACATGCACGAATGCTTGATAACTAACTTGTCTAAATAATTGAACAATTTTTTGAAGAAAGGACGTTCTCTGTCAATCAAAGCATTGGTGGAATTGACAGTTGTCAAACTTATAAAGTATTTTATAGATCACCGTGAACAAGCGGCTCATAATAGACATCTTTTTGGAGGGAATTTTCTTACAATGAAAATAAATCTCGCACACCTACAGTGGTGGAATATAATTCTCAATTTGACTTAGTTAGTGTAACGTCTATTTCTAGAGGAGATGGAAGGGCTAACAAAATCTCACCATCAAGATGAGTGAAAAATGGTGAACTTGTCATAAGTGGTCTGTATTTAGGATTCTTTGTTCTCATGCTTTTGCTATGTGCCATCATCAGGTTTGGCAAGTGAGTGAGCTTGTTCATGAAGTGTATTCGAAGGAATGCTATCGAAAAGCATATATTGGAAATTTCTCCCCAGTTCTGCATGATTCGTTTTGGAGATCGTCTCCATTCAATATTATTCACTACAAGTCGAATATGAAGGGAAATTCGAGGAGTCGTGTTTAAAGTGCGAGAATTAGAAGCGATGGAACTACTGACATCCCAATTCTCCTTGAAGATATGGGAATTGCATCGAGCTGATCATAATAGAAGAAATTGTTCGGGATATCCTGAGGATGAACCAAACACTTAATTRATGATTTAGTTGTATTTAACATAGTTATTTTGCATGAACATGCTTATTTTGTGACTATTGAAAGTCATTTTCATGGCTATGTTTCTTTTATGCTTATATTACAAATAGAAACTACTCTTTTGGATATTATTACATTGTTTGATATTATTTTATAGATGTTATGAATATTTAAAAGAAATATTAATCGGTATTTATTAAATGAAATGAATACTGTTAATATTACATGGCTATGTTTCTATGTTAATATTAACATACATGTTGGGATTATTGTTGGCTATTTTAAACACCAGCTAAGAAAAATACACCTTTGTGGGTATGTGGAGTTCTGATTGAGAGCGCTACTACAAGTGGAGCTTTTCTTTAATTAAAGACGCCCTTTGTACTCCCGTCTTTAGTTCATCTTGAAAACCTCTACTATAGTGAGGACGCTTTTCTAGGGGTGTCTTGGAGCACCACTTTTGATTGGCGTTAATGTCAGAAGAATTAACTCYAAAATTTAGCTCAATTGCGTATCAATTTACGAAAAATAGATTATTTTGGTCTAAAACTCAAATTTTTTTCTTAATTTTTAAAACTAAATTAATAAGTAATTAAATTTTTATAGTCTTGCAAAATTAGAACACGGAGGGTTGACGACAATTAATTAATTATGAGTTTTTATTTGAAAAAATTGATAGCACTTAATTAAGAGTTCACCCAAGAAAAGAAAAAAAGGAAATAAAGGCTCCCCAATTGCCAAAAGTTGAACGTCCCTCGCTCCGTTCCTTTCCACCAGAAAAACCCCTACCCTTCAACCGAATACAGAGCTTGTTCAATTGAAGCCCTTTGCGCTGACAAAAAGAGTTGTTTACTGATTAATTACAGAACTCTCAAGTCCCAGGTCAGCTCAAGTCTGCTCTTGCCTCCGTTCKTGCTGCTTAGAGGTTCACTTCGAATCTACTCCCGAATCTCTATCCCCATCTTCGGGCGGCGCTAATCCAGGTATATTTCTAGGGTTCTTTCTTTTCCCCTCTTACATTTCTTGTCATAATAGAAATTATGACGAGATAGTTGAGAAAAATTCATGATGAGATATATGTTCTGCGTGACTCTGCTCCCACCAAAGCCTACCCTTGTCTTCTTGGCCAATCTGTAATGAAGCCCATAACTTTCCCACCTACTTGACCTGGTTACTGGTGCTGGTTTACTGTTAAGAGGTTGTCCTTTAACCTATGCTAGTGTCAACAAATAGAATTTCATATTGGGTGTTCTGTTTGCAATGGAACTTGTCTATTGTTCTTTTGACTTTCATGTCGTCTATTCTTCTCTATGTGAGAGGAGAGAGTTTGCAAAACCATGCTTCAGACTACCAAGATGCAAAATTTTGAGAAGCTTTCTAGTTTTGACTATTTTTTGTATTCATTTCAACATATTAAATGGCTTATGGGGACGAAGAAATGAGAAATCCTTGAATTGTTAGTAGTTCCTTGATAAGTTTGAAGTTTGGTAGTTCCYTGATAAGCTTGAAGTTGTTCACCAGTTATTTAAAAGTGTGAAGTTGTTTACTTCTAAGTGATAAAAGAGGCACTTAACTTCAACTAAAAGCTTAGATCTCTAGCCTTGTCATAAGTGCAATGTTCACCCGTGTCTTCTGATTCACAACTAGTTTATCACTCTTTTTGGATAGTTGAGGTTGATTGGTAACAAAAATGCATCATTATAATTTTCCCTGAAACTTTTTCTGTTTCCTTCAGATGGGCATGTCATATATATATGTGTGTGTGTGAAAGTGTCGAATAAATTTCTTCACTATGATTTTAAATGCTTTTGGTTTAATGATTTAAATACATCAAACATGATCTGCATTCTAATTCAGGCACTGATAGGTTAAGGCTCTATTTGGATTAGATATTGAGTGAAGAAGAGTCAAATTTCTTGGATTTATTTGGGAAGGCGGGAAACTGGGAAATTTGAAATTCATTTTTTTTTTTTTTTGGGATTTGGTGAGGAAAAATGTAACTATTTCTTCATTGTAGAAATCATTTGGATTACAAATTTAAAAAAGACAACTCATTTTTTTTGAATTGAAATGGATTGACAACATGGCTATCATGAATGAGTGACTTAATCGATTTTTCTTGTGCAATAATCGACTATCAGGCTTTCAACTATGAATAATCGATGAAGTTTTGTTAGCCAGTTGATTAAGTGAACCTAGAAGAGTATGTTCAAGCCAACTGACGTTATCAATGCACATTTACCATAACTTATATTGAACCAATCCTTCACAAACTGTATATGTAATTCCATCGCTCAAATAAATCTAAACCTTTGCTCAAATAATAGTAAATGAACCATAAATAAATCTATAATTAAATAGTAGCACGACATCAAGGTTATCCAAACATTTCATCTACTAATATTCAACCATAAATAAATCCACGTTTTCATTTCAAAAGCAAATATCCTAGTATGAGATCAATAAATTCACAAAGAACAAAAAAACTGTTTAATACATAGCCACTAATGTATCAAATACATGATTCCAAACTTTGAAATGAAACAACAGATCAATATTTCCATCCATAATTATCAAAGCACCTCCACCAATTCCCTTCCAAAAACAACTCCTGTGACATTGCATCTCAACCATCTTGATCTTGATTTCCTGTAGATCACAAAAATCAAATCACAATATCAAATAGTCTTATGGCATTAATAGTAAGTATGTAATAGCAAAACTAAAATGGAAACTTGTAAAGGTATGAATAATTGAAAACAAAATAAACTTAGTCGACTAACAAGGTATGAACAATCGATTATTCGGAATGACCGATTATTCGTATTGAAAGTTCCAGAAAATGGGTGCTTTTTGCAACCTAACCAACCATAAATCTTCACAAGGAGTAGAAACTGAATCAAGAATGAATTTCTAAAATAGAGCCTAAAACGAGAAGTGAAAATTCAGAATATGAGCAAAACAACTAACGTAATCCATGAATCTGACATTTCTAAATCAAATGTAGTTTAATGAAGTTAGAACTGAAAATACAACAACGAATTCTTATCTACATGCAAGKTGCAGCCTCAACACAAAAAACGCCGAGGAGCAGCAGTTATGCAGAAAACATAACAAAAAATTGGAGAAGTGTGAATTTATACTTGATAAGTCAGCTCCTCTCTTTGAAGCTGCTCTTCTTTCGGATCTGCTTTCTTGTTGATGATGTTGTTTTTAGCTTCCGAAAGGACAAAGCTTTTATTTAGATTCAAAGTTTTATCTTGAATGGATTGAAGGCTGCAGTGCAATTTCAAATCAGACATTATTTAGTAGTTGAAAGAATTAAAGATGAGAATCTTTACTGTAGATTACACTGTTCATCAAAGGATTTATTATATATATCTATTGGAAGTTTTCCTTGGCTTGGAAGAGAAATTTTGTCGAAGTTGTAGTCCAAACAGTTTCTTGGTTGAGGGAGAGGAGTTTCTTCATTCATTTTGACATCCAAATGAGAGATTCAATGAGGAAGAAATTCTTGATTCACTGAATATGTAATCCAAATAAAGCCTAAAAGTTTTACTGCATTTCTGCTTGTTCTCCTTGTTGGATCGGTTGAATACGGTGTCATGGAGACTGTTGGATTTCTCCATGACTTAGGCTCTATTTGGATTACATTTTGGGGCAAAAATTTTTTTGCTACTAGTTTCAAATGTTATTTGTTTTACACTTTCAACCAAGGAATTTTTTGCTCGCAGTTTAAAAAGTCATTTGTTTTACACCTTCAACCAAGAAATCCTACCCTCAAACTAAGAAATTTTCCTCCAATCATCAGTAAAAAATAAAAATCTACAATAACATTTCCCTTTCATTCAGAAAATTTAAACAGTAAAATTTCAATTGATTAACTAACTATAATCGTAATCGGAAAATTTAAATAGTAAAATTTCAACTGATTAACTAACTGTAATCGTAATCGATTAATGGAATATAGTTAATTGATTATTTGGATATAGTTAATCGATTATTGAAATAATCGTAATCGCTATTCGCGTTGGGGTAATCGACTGAACGGTTGAAGGATAGTTGAATTTGTTCTTCATAAAATATTTGAATAATCGATTATTCAAATGACATTAATCGATTATTCGTTGTTCTTTGGACCGATATACATCTTCTYCCAGTTGAATTTTGCTTGATTAATTAAACAAAATCATGTTTTGTTTAAATTTGGATTATGTTGAACAGTGAATTTTTTTAGGAAAAGATTCATTTTATATTTCCTAATCCAAGTGGTTTCTTAACTCAAGAACTTTCTTAACTTCATAAACAAATTTGAAATCTTTCAATTTCCCACCTCCCCAACTTAAGGAAAAATTGTTTCCTKCCCTTGCCCCAAAGTCTAATCCAAATAGAGCCTCAGTGTTGTTTAGATCGTTCTTTAGATAGAGCAAAAAGAATTTATATGTATTTGACATTATTCTGAATACTAACTCTTTTTTAATGGGTTTTCAGTGTTTTCCAATGTGAAAGAAAAATGGATATTGATGTCGATCACTATGCTGCTTTGGGTTTGCCATCTGGTGAAGAAGGATCCAAAACTAACAGAAAAGGAAATCTTAAAAGCATATCGATTAAAGGCCTTGGAGTTGCACCGTGATAAGAGAACTGTGACCCAAATGCACATTAATTTCCAGAAGCTTAAAACATCCTACGAGATTTTCAAGGATGAAAAGGCGAGGAAGTTGTTTGATGATTTACTTCTGGTTAAACGTGATAAGTTTAAACGTCAATCACAACAAGATTCTAAGCAGCGGAGAATGATGTCAGATCTTGAAGAAAGAGAGCAAGCTGCTTTTGATTCTGACTCTAGCATGAGAGCTTGAGAAGAGGAAGATAGAATTGCGAGGAAGCTCAAAGAAGAGATTGCTAGGATTTGTTCCATGTTTACTGACAAGGCATCAGCTGAGGCTGCAGCTTTAAAGAAAGAGACAACTGGAGCAACAAAAGGGAATGCAGATAATGGGGTAAGTGGCTTAGCTAAAGAGAAGGTGCTTAAGGTATCATAGGAGAAGATTGGTGAAGATTATACTTCTCATAGACTGAAGGAGCTATTTGGGCAGTTTGGTGAATTAGAAGATGTAGTAACCAAGAGCTCCAAGAAGAGATGTTCAGCCCTTATTGTGATGGCTTCTAAAGCTGCAGCTGTATATTTCATGAAACTTTGTACTAAACTCTATTTTGTCTTATATTAGTGGTCTTGAGCTGATTGTATTTTATTGACAGGCTGCTGCTACAGGAAATGTCTTGGGGGATTTATCAAATCCTCTATTAGTTCTACCTCTGCAACCAGCTTAATCAACTATTTCACCTATATCCTCTAGTGCCCAGAAGGATGTTGATCCCAATGGCCCAAAATTAAGTAATCTTGTGGGTGCTGGATACCAGGCATTTGAAAATTCAGTTCTGGAGAAATTGAAGAAGGTATGAACTATTTTAATACTGTTGGTTATATTGGACTTGAATTGCTAATATTTTGTGTTTTACTTGGTTTCATGTTCTATTAGTTCCCAAAATATGGATAGTTCCATGTTCTTACATGGTTATTCCTGTGAACATTTGTTGACATCCTACCAACCACATTCGCCCCTCGACCAAAAGAGATAAATTAAAAAGGTTTAGATAGGAAAAAGAAAGGCTGCTGGCTGGTGTTGCTAATCTGTTGCCTCATCTTCTTCGTAAATATTACTATCAGAACAGAATGTGGGACTTAAAACAGCCCATTTTCTTATTTGTTGAGATATGCCTTCATTTTCTGTRGGGTCATTCTAACCTTATTTTCCTTGATGGCAGGCTGCTCAAAGGCAGAAATGACCATGGTACGCTGCTGAAGATTAAGTTTGTACAAGGAAATACTGTTAGAATCCTCCCCTTTTTGTTGAAGTCATCACTCCAAAGTAGTCATTCTCCCTCATGCAGTTTCATACAAGTTGGTTTGTTCTATGTAGTGAGGCATTTTAGTTGAGTACTGTCTTAGGCTCTGTGTCGAAATGTGCATTCTTATAGCTTTTGCTTTCCTCATGTAAGAGCATKGGTTCTTCGATGTAAAAGGCAATTAAAATCCTGTCGATTTTCACTTCTAGTTGCAATCAATTGGATGGTTGCATGCTTTCCCTTTGCCCCCAAAAGAACATGTTGCATGGGCTGATTGCCTGATGATACTACTTCTAATGTTTTCTCTTCGTGCAAAAGCAGAGAATCTCAAAAGCAGAGAATCTCAATCGCCATTTGGATGTTCCTGCTGCGAAAGGAGTATATTACTGTTAGAGGTCTTATATAAGGGAAGAATACTTTGTAACTTGCTGCAGCATCATTTGTACAAGAAATCTTTTTCTACTTTTTCCCTCTTCATAAAGGTGTATTAGATGTTGCATTTATGAACCTTCCAGCTTTGTACTCATATCTAAAGTAGTTATCTTAGTAGCTATGAGCTAAGGGATGCGGCCTTCAAGAGATGAAAGTTGTCACTGTTGTGTGGTCTTAGACCTAGAAAATAAACAAAAATTTGGAGAAACTGAGCCAATTGGGAGCAAAATTGTATGCGAAGATCGTGATGGTAATTTGGGGTTTTAGTAGCATTGTATTGTGTGGCAGGTGCAGAGTGAGTTATAGAATGTTTGTAGCTGTGTTATACCAATTAATGGAATTTGCTTTTATCCGATTCTTTTCTTTATCTATACATTTGCTCCTCTGCAACAGTCCACTACTCCCTCATGGGGAAGAATTGGCAACCATCCATTTCCTGTGCAGAGGCAAATTTGTTAGGGTAGGAAGTGGAAGAAATCATTTGGGCTTATAAAGAATTCATGATGTGTGATGATCATGTTTTAAATTGCAAGCACTATGAGAATTTGTTCTGAAAAATAATTTCGAGCGGAACTTTATCGTTACTTTTTGATTTTTTTTTTCCTTATGTTTGTGGTAAAAATTTGTTGCAAAATTAACACACGTAGTGGACTTGCGCTTAACCCTCATCATCCAACCTCTATTTTGTCTCCTAAAATTTTACTCAGTTGAAACTGAAATTATTTTTCTTCTCCTCTCTCTCTCTCTCTGAGTTTTTGCGTCTGGTTTTTTTGGGGAGCAATGAATGAGCTCTGATGCATTTTGAATGATTATGTTGGGATGCTCTTTTGCTGGATTTGAATTTGTTCTGATTAACTTGTTCTTTTACTCCTTTTCATTCTCTACCCTCTAGGTACTCTTATTTTCTTTTTTTCCTTTTGTTCTTTTTGTTTTTGGGGTGGTGGTGGTTGGGGCATATCTGCTTCTACAGAGTGTCAAGTACTGTCATTGTCACAAAGTTAAGATTATTCTTTTCCCGCATACAATTATAGGGCTTTGATTTGTAGTTTCATGCTATAAATGCTTCAAGAATGATCACATCTTCCAATGTTGGAACCCTGCATTTCTTTTCCTGACTTTTGTCCCCCTCCTTTTACATTCATGTGGAAGTCGTGATTTGGAGGTTGATCCAGTTTCTGTTGGGTGCCAGTATTAGAAGGAGTTCATGTTTGCTCATTGGATCTTCTATCTGAACTCAAAAGGGTCCTGGTAGTGGAATAGAAAGCTTTTGGTAGTCCCATATCCTTATAAATGTTCCTCCTGTTATTGTTGATCTATGTGTATGAACGTGTATGTATAAATTGCAAAATAGTCCCCGGTGTATAGGATAAATGGTTAACAAAAATAAAGGTTATTGTGCTTGCCTAATTGTGATTAAAAAGTTGTTTCAGAAGGGGAAATATTGCTTTTGGGAAAAGAATGAGAAGGTGGGCTTTGTTGTTGCTGAACAAAGATTTATGCCAATTTCTTCTTTCGTTCCAGTTTTCATTGTTGGCAGCCTAAAAAGAGAGAAAAAAGAAATCTTGTTATAGTGGTTTTTTATTTTCTTTTAACTGTGCTGAACCTCTGTAGCCTAGATTTTATTTSAGTTGAATAGTGTTCGGGAATCTTTCACTGCATTTCTTATATAATTTCTGCTTCTCATCTTCTAGTTAAACATCATTTCTTCGGGAAAGGCTAAATTCAGAATTCCATATGCTTATATTCATAACCTAGGGGAAAGTGGTGTTATAGGATTCTTCACTTTGAAACTTGCACCAATTATTCTCTTCTCCTTCCAACAAAATGGAGGGATATGCTCAAAAGGATATGGTAACTTGCATCTGTTTACTAGATGTATTGATGAATAAATGGTTCCATAATCAAATCATTAATAGCTTGGTTAAAATGAGTAACTTTTGGGAGAAGAGTTGAGTTGCTGTAGCGCTGGCTTATGCTTGTTATTCCATTTTATTTACAAATCTTTCTTCTCTTCTTCTTCTAGGTCTTCCAAAGTAGTTTGAGGGACTTGCTTTTGCAATGTTGCATGGACGATGCTCCTGATGTAGCCAAAGTGCTTTTAAATTGCTTGGTTATCTTGCAAGAGTGAGTTAGAGTTATCTCTCTTAACTTGCTGGAGTTGAAATAGTCTAATCAATATGGAGTAATTTTTTGTGATATCTACTAGCTTTGTCCTGTGCATTTGCATTCCCGTTTGTCGGAATTTCTGGATGTTACAGATAGGCAACTGGTAAATAGATATTCAGATGACTGCTCTGGTTTTTGTTTTCTTGATTTCAATGTGGTTTCTGCAATTTATTATCTAGCGGAACACCCCTAAGCTGAAGGAGACTGTCAGTGGCCAATAATGCATGCTGGGTCATTGGAAAACTAGCAATTAAGGTAGGCTATTATCATCGTACAGTAGTACAAATTACAAGATCAGGTGGTTCAGATTTAAAAGTTCTGGATCTTCTAAGGAAAATGGTTCATCTGTTGCTTGAATTATAGCTATCTGGTGGTGTTATTTTCACTAAAGGAGTCTATTTGAAGCATAATGTGCTTTTAAATTTTCATCAGCCATAAATTCTACAGCTGTTGGTTCATAGTTAGGGCCCACATTTTGGTTGCTTGTTTTCTTTGCAGCTGTAACTTCATTCTCATTTTGAAATAAAAAAACTAATAGACTTCGAATTTGAACCCTAATCCAAATATAGCCTAAACTTTTAGGTCTTGACTCCAAGGTTAACCATTAGGTAGATAATATTGGAGCATCCCTATACGTAAGAAGGATCTACTCTTCATAAATTCCACTTTGATAGCAATTGCCACAATGAAAAAGGCCCTAATGGACAGTCTCTTGAATATTTTACCTCTGAGATAGATACAAGGGAATGCTAGTAACTTGGTAGGATGCAGTGTGGTATAATCATGCCAAACTGTTCTTTGGATTAGGAGAATTAGCATAGAAATGACTTTTCCTATCTCATCCTTGCTTTTATTGTAACACCCCTAGATTAGAAATTGTCCTAAATTGAGAATATTAATCACTTCACTTGCAAATAGTCAAACTATCTATTTAAAAACTCAACGTTTATTCAAAACAAAAATCGCGAAAACTTTATGAATTAAAAACATTCAGAAATATTAATYTTATTACATAAAATTGATTTGAAACAAGTTTTCGGGTATCATTAGTCACCCACAAGCGACCTTCTCGCCCTATCTAAATACATATCATCTGAAATAAAACATAAGAAAAAGAAATGAGCTAAAAAAGCTTGATAAGTGACCCTTTTTCGAAATCTCGTTACAAAACATTTCCTTCAAAATTCTCTTACAGTAAAACATACCATTTCCATTCATTCGTGAGCTTATTGAGTGTAACGCCTTGTCACTAAGCTTGCAGTGTGGCCATTCTTATTTGGAACCCGATTTCATTCCTACTGGTAGAACCGCAAAGTGGTTAACATACCTTTTTCAAAAGTTTTCTTTCCATACTTTCACCTCTAAGGAGGTGAACATTCCATTCTCGCTGGTATCCCACGCCCCATTTTCCACTCACATCTTTCATGGTTAGGTTTACACTCCTTTCCGAAAACTTTAACATTTTCAAGACTTAAACATTTTCCTCTAAAATTTCATTTTCTAAACCATTCACTTTCTAAATGTGTGAATGGCTCATGCCAGAAGTGATGTAAGATTCTAACTACATGCTCATGACATGAAATGCATAYAACCATATATAAAATATCATTCGACAAAYAGTACAAATTATGAWACATGATAACATATCATTCGACATAAAAGTAATATAAGATATGAACTCGTGTAACATTCCACACAATTTACACACATCAACACACGATCCTATACACAACATATTAGAGCAACTAAAAGAGTTTAATTACATTCATTCATAACGTTAATGAGATGTGAGGATTACTTACCCGAAGTCCTTTACGTTAATGGGTTCCTACTTAAACTGTGATGGGAACTCCTTCAACCGTTCTCAACGTAAGGCCTTGAAATGACCCAGTTGTGATTACGGAAAGAAGATCTACTTAGTTCGCTCGTCCCAAACTTAGGTATTACGTGTTTAATCCAAGAATATCCTTTATAAATTTATAAATTTATATTTAGTTCTCATATTATCGAATATCACATTTTAAGGGTACAATTCGACTCTTTAGTTTGGGTATAAACTTAACTATATTCTCCCATCAATTCATTTTAGGGCATAATTATATACAGGTCATAAAATTTCAATATTAAGTKTTAACGTTTTCACCTTAAAATTCATGATATCTAAATGTTGCGGGAACGGTATTAGATTCTCGAGCGTGCGCTTAAGCAACGTGCACAACAGCCCAGGGCGTTTAGGCTTTGGTGTGCCTAGGCGTAGGGCGCCTGGTGCTTGCTGGGCACTTGGTGCTGCTAGGTGCCCGATGCCTGTTGGCGCCTGGTGCTACTGGGCATGGCTGGGTCTGGCACTGCTAAGTACCGGGCCTTGTTCTTGGCCAAATAACTCAGCTGACCGGCAATTTGTTTCTGGTCAACTTCCGGCGACTCTGAAACATCTGAGTTGAGGAGAACCTGCAACTGGCCTAGCCAACCTTCGAGCAGCACAACTGTGTGCAGCAACAGCTAGCAGAGTGACAGCCATCGGCAAGGATTCTGACTTGAGTTCGAAGGGAAAAACTGTTGAGCAGAGGAAGAGAATGGCGACGGCAGATCTAGCGAATGGTGTCGCACAAATTCGGTTGCACAGAGAAGGAATGATGATGGCGAATCTGGCGAACGGTGTCATGCAGATCAGGTCGAGCAGAGAAGGAATGATGACGGCGGATCTGGCAAACGATATCGCACAGATCCGGTCGTGCAAAGAAGGAGAGGAGGAAGATGGCTTACTAGATTTGGAGGTGCGAATCGCGTGCCTTCGGCTGACGTTTTGGTCGGCGCTGGCGCGGACCACAGATCGTCGATCCGAGTCCGAGAGCGAAAGAGGGAAGCCGGAGAAGAGACCTGGAGCRGTCTGCTTGGCTCTACAGGAACGGGTGGTCTCTCGGTGTGCGCCTCGCAACGACTCAAGCAAGTGATTAGCCTTAGCGACGCGCGCTGTGAGCAGCGTTCGAGCAGCAGCGTGGTCTGATACGGCGGGCTGATCGCAAACCGTGACAAGCAGCGGCCCCTTCAAGCATCGGTAGTAGAGGAAGGGAAGAGAGAAGAAGAAGCAAGGAAGGGCCGCGACAAGCGGCGTCGGGTAGGCAGAGGGGAAACAGCTGCGGCGGCGTACGAGAGGAAGAAGATGAAGGGTTTTTTTTGGTTTTTCTTTTTTTTCCTTTTTTTCCTTTTCTTTCTTTTTTATTTCTTATATATTTTCTTTTCTTTTCTTTTTTTTAAATTTATATTTTAGGCTATAGCCCAAACCCTTCGGGCCTTCCCATCCAAATCTAACCCAAAATTCAAAATTAAATATAACGGGCTTCCTTTCGATAAAAAATTCAACTTTCGACTAACAAATAAATAGGTCCACGAGTCGAGCTTTTAACCAAACGATATATTTTCGTACTTATTAAACATGCAGTTTCAAAATATTAATCATGTATAAAATTGTTAACCTAGTTGGTGCACAATTTCATACAAAATTAAATAAAATTAATAAAGAAAAAATTTCGAGTATTACATTTACGAGTTACTGCAAAGGCAACATCATATGGTACATTTGGGCTTCTATGTCAATTTGTCCAGGACTGGGGAAACATGGGTTTGGAACATTTGTATGCAGCATACATGTATGGGCTTTACCATTTTAACCAGCTGCTACGTGACCTTGGTAAAGAATCATAGCTCCTTCCCTTTGGACCAAAATTGTCTGTGACAACATATAAGACTAACTGCGTTAGGGAAAGTTATTGAGCTGCTTTGGATCCTTCCGGAGTAATATCAACAATTTCATTGAAAATCTTCTCAAACTCTTTGTGGTCCTCATAAAACTTTTTGGGGTTGATTATTCGGGTTTGAGCATACCTAAGTCTAAGTTCAGTTCTAGTTGAGGTTTTTTAGTTTGGATCTTTTCACTCCGAACTTGAACAAGGTTCAGTGCAAAAAAGTTTGGGCCCATTGGGGCTGGCCCGAGCAGTTGACAGCCCTAAAAACAAACAAACAAACAACATATTACTGGCTCATGACATTTTTTAACGAGCAACACGCAAGACATAGTTAGGCTCATGCTGATTAGCTAAGATAATAGCAATGCAATACCGAGATAAAACTAGTCTCGTCCCATTAACATTAGAGACCTGACCTGATCAACAACTGTAAACAACAAATATAGGTAAAGCTGAACAAACAACCGGACGAGTTAAGACATTTTAAACTCAGAAGAACGAAAAAATAGAATAAAATAAAATGTTAGCGGGAAAAGTTAACTTATAAAATGTAAATTATCAAGAAAAAACCTGGCAACTTGAGGTCCTCAGATGCCGTCCGAAGAGTTAACACCGTCGGGATGATCCTTATATTTCCAAGTAGACTGTGTCCGGCGGACCTTTATATTTTAAAGTATTAACGTGAAGGCCGCGGGCGAGGAGGAGGTGGAAGAAGAGTGGGATTAGATGCTTGATTTTGGGCTAGGCCAAGGAAACCGAAAAGGTTGTTTATTAAGCAAACTAAATCGGAAAATGTTGGAAGATTTTTTAAATTTATTTCAATATTATTTTTATTTTGAACAATTTTGTGCGTACAATTTGTTCAGGAGGAAAATGACTATTCATCTGAGATTATTTTTTGTTTAAGGAATTTATCCATAGCTAGTTTCGGAAAAAAAAAAAGAAAAAACAGTAGAATCTTTAAAAAGTAAAAAGTTAACTCGTATCGTCAAACCAAAACTATTTAAAGATACAATGTGCATAATAAAGATTTRAACAAAAGTTTATAATTTTGATCTTACAAAAGTAACTCTTTACTTACTTTTGTTTCATTGGAGGAGTGAGGAAGTCACTTTAGAGCTCAGCAATTGTATCTGCTGGGTGGGAATGAGATGAGTCAAAAGTGCGGTCTTGTGCCCCATTCAACATAAACTGGCTACCCACTTATGGGAGGTGAATATTAAAATGTGTATATCTATATGTTATTCATATTTATATACGTTTGCATCTATATATTTTTAAATTTTTTAATGACAAATATACATAAATTTGGGATGATTTATCACGCACTTACTAGGGGAAAAAGTCTAAGCACCTGGGTCAAGGGTTGGGGCGGGTTTTGCAGCCGGGTTGGACCCCCAACATCCGCCTCTGGATGCATCTATATCAAACTACGCAATTTAAACTCTCAAATATACATTAAAAAAAAAAAAACTCTCTTAAAATTCCCTCTTCGAACTCTCTATTGTAAATCCCAACCATACTACCTATAATATATATAGAATTCCCAATTTCTGCATTAGTCTTTTGTAGATSTTTTCTTAATTTAAATCTTTAATAGTTGTATAAGTGCACCTTGCACATTTCAGTGTTGCATCTCACCTTCCAGTGCTTGGATTGATTTTTCGCGAAAGARTAAGTTCTTTTGTTGAACATAAAGTTTTTCAAGGAAAAGGAGTTTGGATTGGAAGGGTGAAATTGTAATTTATTCATGAAAAAAAAAAAAACTTAATTGTGCTTGAATACCCAAGCGTAGCATGATAAATGCTAGGATATTCAATGCCTAGTGTGAATTTCAATACCTAAGTATGAATCAAACATTATCCTGATGTTAACAAACATTACTTACGTAACTTGAGACAAAATCCGGATAATGTTAACTCATTACCCGATTAGGTATACCATGATATTCAACATTACTGTGTAAATGTTGCTATGCAAAAATATCTAGTCAAATTGGTTATTTGTGACGAGCGGAGCTTTTCAACACAATGAGCCTTGAGTTCTATCTAGCTAGCCGTTCAATTGGCTCATCAGATCTCTGGAATTTTTTTTTTTTTGGTATATCGGATCCTTGAGTTGGCGAAGTATGCAAGTCAATTGGAAAACAAAATATCGTTGAATCGTATGGGAGGTTTTGCAATCCTACTAGGCTAGGTATATTTAAGTGATCGGCTAGATGTGTGCACGAAAAGATATGCTAATAAGCAAATATACAAGCAAAAAAATTGAAAGTACTCAAAATATTAACTAGGAACAGCTTAACGAAAACGATAATGCAGCTAAGTATTGAAAAGCTAAGTACGAGAAGTAAACATGCTATAAATATGGCTAAGGTAAGAAACRCTATAGCTAAGCTGGAAAATTAAGAAAGTTGATAAACTTAGCGCAAATAAAAACAAGTTATTTAAATGAAAGCAATAATGAAGAYGAGTTAAAGGATATAGTAGGCGAAAACCAATAGAAGAAAACATCAAATATCATAGAACATTGTAGAAATACCCAAAAACCTCTAGCCAAAAAGAACTTGAAAATTGGAAATGACTGAGGAAAAAACTGATCATAAGCATAACAAAGCTTGAAACATAGAATTAWTGATATGTATTGAAGATGACATGCTTGATATTTGAGTTGATGTTGTTATATGTTCATCCCAAAAATGTCTTCATCTTCTGTTAGTTATACTTGGCCGAGACTCCTATACTGGCTTCGAGATGAAGCAAGCTAAGGCCACCATCCCATTTTTGCACTTTGAGCATCTTTCTCGGCCTACATCCTCCTTTCTCGGTTGGTCAGTAAGACGCACCCTAGATTTTCGGCCAGATGGTTTGGTTCATTCAGCCTATTGGCTGGACACCTGTTGATTTGCCTTTTCCTACCGTCTTGGATGTCTCTTTTTCTTTGTCCAACCRTTGATCTTTAACTTTGCTTGCCTCGTACATTCTCAACCGTTTTACTCTTCAATGTTTTTTACTCGTATTCTCTTAGGAAAAATAGCCTCTGCTAGGTTTGAGATGCTCTGGCTGGTTTAGCCGTTGTCCTCTTTCTTAGTTGTTGACGTCAGCTATGTTTGAGCGTTAAACATGCCCCCTAAGCCTTTGCCCTAATCGGCTGTGCTCGACGGCTAGATAGGGTAAGGGCTTGATGTCACCCTTGTCTTTTCTTGTGCCTTTGGAATTCTTGCAGTCATCGGCTGCTAAACTTGAATAGTTGTCCCTCCTGTTTAATTGGTTGGTCACCATAATGATTTTTTTTTCTTTGGAACTTGTAGCCGTCTTATTTGTCTGACTTCTGTTGGCKGCAAAAGTGGCTTGAGTGCTTGCAACTCGGGTTTCTTTTTCACTTACCACTATCTCCTCTGATTTGCCCYGCTTTCTTTGGTCTACTCTCTATAACTTCCTTCYGGCTTCCAACTGTCTTCGATCATCAACCATTTACTGACATTTGTCATGCCTTCAAGCAGATAATTTGTTTAGCCAAACCCAGATTTTTGATAAATGGATATTGGTCTACTGTTTTTCCAGGATGGATTTATTCAAACTGTGGTTCCAGCATAGCTTTTGGAGATGATATGCTAGTGCATGAGGCCGTTTATGAGGACCTTCACAAAGCCTTAAGTGTGATGGCCTAGCTCTGGATCCTTCCCTGCCAGACCAACTTAAATTTGCGTGCTCTATCGCYTGTGCTCGATGACTAGATTCGCCTACTCCATGGAGGCTAGCCACAAGTTTCAGACTAAGGCGACCACCAAGTTGGAGGAATTGTCTTTCCTTGCTTTTAAACGAGGAGCACAAAATTCTTTTTTTTTTTGCAGAAAATGATGTAAAAGACCAGTTGCAGCAAAATGTTTCTTCCTGCTTTGATAGGATCTCTTTCCTAGAGGTTGAGGTTAGCTGGTTGACGGTTGAGCTATCTTCTGAAAGGCAAAAGTTGGCTTAGGACAATAGAGAAATCACCCAACATGATGGCCATTTGGTTAACCTATATAGAAAGGCCAGCAGGTGCAGTCTCGGCTAACGGATCGAAAGGCAATGCCTTATGCTAGAGAGTGAGCGGGAAGAAAGCGCCTTTGTCCTGGAGGAACGCAAGAGAGTTTGGAAAGATATCAGCTCTAGAGTRCTAGAGTATTTAAAAATCCGAACAGTTGAAGAATCAATCGAACGAATTGAAGGATTGGGTCCAATTGTTGGGGACCATCTAGCTAGCCTAAGCTATTAATACCTTCCTTTTCTGCTACTACCACCATTACTCCTACCAAAGGATCTGGTGATCATATAGCTGAAAGCCCCATTGGCGAATCTGATGAAGTCCTTCTTACTGCCATATCTAATGATGTTATGAAAGTTGTGATTGAAGTTTCACCATAATCGGCTCCCACTAACAAAATTCCAAATTCAGCCATCATAATGGTTCTCCTGGTGCYGAAGTTCGCGACCAGGAGRCGATTGATGCTCAACCTCTCCAAACGGTGGCTATTTCTGAATGAGGCCGATTATGTCTTTTGTTTTTTTTGAATGTTTTGATTTATAGAGGCTAATCGGCCGGCCTATAGCCAATAAATCTTATATAGTTGATGAGGCTTTATTGAATATTTCTTTTCTTTGGTCAATTCTTGATCCTTTCCCAAAAAGAAGGACAATGTCGTTTCAAATTCTTGCCGTTGACTGCGCGACTCCTGACCGTTCGGCTCCATTAGCCGATAAGCTTCTCCTAGAATAACTTTGCTAACAAAAAATGGCCCTTTACAACTAGCTGACTATTATTGGGTGTAATGGACATGAAATTTAGAATCATTGGGTGTAATCAACATGATTTTTTTCCAAAGTATGTCGCCTTCTTGAGAAAATCAAACCCAAACTTGCCCATTGCATGCCCTAACCACCTTTTGCTTGTTACTCGAAAGCTATCCACTTGTCCTCGTCCACCCGATCCAATTCTACTAGTAAAKCTTGCTGGTAATCACCTATTGGCATGTTATGTTGTATCTCTATCCGAGTAGATTGTACACTAATCTCCACTGATAAAACAGTTTCTTGCCCATAAGTCAGCCAATATGGCGTGAAACTTGTAGCCGCCTTACGAGAGTTTCTATAGGCCTATAGTACTTCTTGTAGCATATCATACCACCTCGTAGGTTTATCTTCGATAGCTTTTTTCCCTATATTTAAAAGTACCTTTTTGGTTGCCTCTACCTGCCCCTTGGCTTGAGCATAACAAGGGGTAAAGTGAATTAGATTGATATTTAACTGCTTAGCAAAGGAAATTACTTTGTCCCCAGTAAATATGGTGCCTTGATTGGCTGTAATGGTTTCTGAAATCCCAAATCAGTAGATGATCTAATGCTTAATGAAGCTAATAACGGACTCTTGTGTTGCCTTTATTATCGGCTTAGCCTCTATCGACTCGGTGAAAAAGTCAGTGGTCACCAGGATAAAAGAATGTCATTTAGAGGATGGAGGATGAATTTTTCCAATGACGTCAATAGCCTAGCCTCTGAAAGGCTTTGGTTTGACTATAGGATGGAGTTCAAYAGTGGGGAYGTCGAAAAGGTGTCTATGCCATTGGCAAACGTCAAACTCTTCGGCATAGGCGTAAAAATTGGCATGATGGTTGGCCAATAAACTCCGTGCTGATGTAGGGATCATCTGAGTTTCGGCCCAGCCTTGTGTGCTCTGTATAATCCATCATGAACCTTGGCTAATGTTCTGGCTATCTCTGCCATGCTTAAACACTTCAAAAGCAAACCTTCATGGCTCCTTTTGAAATATCATCCTCAATGAACAAGTAATTTAAAGCTTTTTATTTTAGTTGTTTACTAACTTTGTCTGAAGGATTCTTCAGGTAGGTTATTAATTCGGCCCTGTAGTTAGCAGTATCTTGGTTGTCAATGCAAAGGATTGGCTGGTATAAATGAATCGTCAAAACTCCTGGCAATGCGTCATTGTGACCAGATGCATATTAACCCAAGTCGTTGGCTTCTTAATTTTCCCCTCTTGGTATGTGTATGAGCATCACATTAGAGAATTTCCTCAGCAACAGTTAGGTTTCGTGGTACAGGCTGACTAAATTGGCATTAGTACTTGTATCTCTCGCCAGTTGCTGAATGACCAACTAAGAATCTCCAATAATTTGTATGGCTCGAGATTTCATTGACAGCAGTAGTTGGCRACTTAGTTATTAGAACAACCTCTTTCTAGCTTAAACATAAAACTACCCTTAAGGTCGAATGTGCTAGTAATTGTGATGCCAGCTTCTGCCCCCAACCAATTCTGGAGCCATCAAAGGTCAGCTTCCATGGTTTAATCCTAACATATTGTTGCATCTTCACCCAAGGATCAGTTATATCTACACAAGGGTGCTCATCTAGAAAATTGGCTATGGCCTATCCTTTGATAGCTTACAAAGGCACGTACTTTAGTGAAAAAGCTATCAACTTTWCTGCCCACCTCATCAAATGGCCTTGCAAGATGGGCCGATTCAAGAGAAAATGGACCAAGTCTACCTTGCATATGACGTTGACTTCTACCGATAAAAGGTAGTATTCCAACTTAGTGAAAGCATGAAATAGAGAAAGGCATAACTTCTCAATAAGGGAATATCTGGTTTTTGCATCATTGAGTGATCAGTTGAGATAGTAAACGGCTTTTGGACCCCTTTATCATCATCCTGGACTAGTAGGTAGATGCTTGAAGTTTCTAYAGTTGATATGTAAAGTTTCATTGGGCTATCATTTCATGGTGTGCCAGTACTGGAGGTTTCATAAAACTTTGTCTGATCTGATCAAAGGCTTTTTGTTGTTTTGTCCCCCACGCAAATACATCTACTGGTTGTAGCTTTACTAAAGAGGAAAAAAAACTTTGAGTTTTCTAGCCAAGTTCGCCAGAAATCTTCTTAGAAAGTTTATTTTGCCGATTAGGCTCTATAGTTTATTCTTGTCTCTTGGTGGTCTTGCTTCTAGTATCGCCTTAGTCTGGTTGGAATCCACCTCGATTCCTTTTTGATGGACCAGGAAACCAAGGAAGTGTCCTGCCAGTACCCAAATGTGCACTTTGTTAGATTCATCTTTAGATTATGCCGATGCATCCTTAAGAAATATTTCTCCAAATTGGCCAAGTGTTGTGAAAAGGTAGTCAATTTGATGACTAGATCGTCTATGTATACTTTCATGCTTTGCCTGATTATGTCGTGAAAAGCCATGTTCATGGCTTTCTGGAAGGTTGCTTCCGTGTTCTTCAGTACATTATGACCCACTAGAATAAGCCAATGGCTCTTGGACACCCAAAGACTATCTTGTGCATATCATCTTCGGCTGTAAATATCTGATTGTAACCTAAATAGCCATCAATGAAGGTAAGAAACTTATTTTCAACGGTTGAACTGACCAAAAAATCAACCATATACATACATATTCATCTTTAGGCATAGCTAGGTTCAGGTTTCTAAAATCAATGCATACCTAGACTTGATCATTCTTTTTGATGACCGGCATGATATTTGATATCCACGCAGCATATTTAGCTATCTGAATGAACCCGCATCGAAGAAGCCATTCAACTCCTCCTTAATCTTAGGGAAGAGAGTTGGGTTGAATCTTTTTGTAGCTTGTTTATGAAGTTTGAACCCTCCTTAATTGGCAAATGGTGTTCGACTAATCTYCGATCCAAACCAGGCATTTCATGGTAGCCTYAGGAGAAACAATCCCTGTACCATTTGATCAATTYGATCAGCTATTTTTTATGTTTTTTCTCCAAAAGAGCACTGAGTTGGGTCGTCCTGTTTTCTCCATGGTCTCCCAGGTTGATGTCTATGAGAGGATCATGGGGTATGAATCAGGGGCTTGCTTGAGGTTCCATTAGGCTTCAATATTCTCTTGTATTTCGTCCGATTGCAATAGGTTGGCCATCTCCTTCTGGATCTTGCAAATGGCCGAATAGGCCTTCAATCTATCAAAGTTTCTTGTTGTTTTTTCAACAAGATGATGCTCACGACCTTTATTAAGCTCATATCTTAAGGAGAGCTTGGAGAAATGGGACGACTTAAATTTTGGGGAGTAGAGAACGACTTCACTCATTTGGATGTCAACCGAAAATGGATTTAGGTTGGCTACGACAACTTCGATTTGGTCCCTATCCCAAAGCATAAGTTGCTGATGAAGTGTGGATGGCATGCATTGGTTGCTGTGTATCCAATCCCATCCAAATTATACAGTATAGGCTGGCTTAGCAGGCACTACAAAAAAAGTGATCATACTGATGCTTGAGCCGACTGTAATGCTCAAGACCCGTTCTACTTAGGTGGCTGATACCATTTATGTATATATTTTCACCCCTTACTTGTTAAAGCACCACTTTATGCTATTTTTCCTTTGACATTGTCTAAATTCTATTTATTTTGCTAAATTGTAAAAATTGAAGAATGAATGAGCCTTTATTGATAAAATATGCTTTATTTTATAGGAACGCGATGCTGCATGCGAATTGGAGGCTATTTAACAAAGAAGTTAAGAGAAGTCCAAATTTTGGTTGTTGCTACAGTGCTGCAGCAATGAAGGACGAGAATCCAGAAGCAGTAGGCATGTACAACTAAGTCAAAGAGAAATCTATGTGGGCCCATCAGATAAATAATATCCTAGGAGCTCAAGTGGAAAGGATAAAATGGTTSTTGCAAGTGGGTTTTTTTGGCTAATGGGAGCAAGACATGTGGATTACCTTTTTGTCCATATGCTCAAAGCTCCCAAGAATTAGAGAAGAAAAATTCATCTAAAAGCAATTCTTGGGGAATATTGAGAGAAAAGCTGAGAAGAAGAGAAAAGCTAAGAAGAACAAAGAGGAGAAAGAAGGCTAAAGAGGAGGAAGCTTGGAGCAAAGAAGGAAATAGAAGAAGAACCTATGGGAACTTCATTAAAGGGCTTTATCAACTCTACTCTAGGCTTCGTCACTCCTTCTATCATTATCATTTTGAGATACATATTGATATGTGGAGCATAACTTTCTTGTATTTTTTACATCTACGGGCATGAATTAACCTTTTTTAGTAGCTAGGTTTGGATGAACTTTTAGACTTAATGCTTCATTGAATGATATCTAGGATCTTGTGTTTATTGTGGTGAGGAGCATACTTATGACAACTGTCCATCAAACCCAAAGTCAATGTGTTATGTGGGCAACTGGAGTAGTCCCTACTCTAATACACATAACCTTGATATGAGGCAATTTGGGATCTCTTGTGTTTATTGCAGTGAAAGACACTCTTTTAAGGGTTGTCCTTCTAATCCCGAATCAATATGCTATATGGGAGGGAATTTCAATAAAAATAACAATCCCTACTCTAGTACATGTAACCCGAGCTGGAGGTGACATCCAAACTTTCCATGGGGTGGCCAAGGATCTAACCCTTCACGAGGACAACGTATAGGGCCTTGAGAGCCCTAGGCTTATAGCATCAAAATCAGCAACCAAGGGGAAATTGTAGTGAGCAAAACGAGTCACTTGAAGGGATGCTTAAACAGTTATGGCCAAGATTGATGCAGCAATGCAAAATTATGATGCAATGTTTCAAATCCAAGTAGTATCACTCAGAAACATGGAGAACCCAATTGGGCAGCTTGCTAATGCCCGCAATAATAGATCTCATGGTCTCTTACTCGTGATGCCGAAGTTCCAAAGAAAGATAAGAATAAGCATTGCAAATACATAAGTATGAGGGATGGTATGGAGTTGAGTAAGCCCCAGTAAAATGAGAAAAGTACAGTGAAAAATTGAAATGTTAGAAGCTGAAAATAAAGTTGATTCAGTAACTGCAAAATTGTACAAABAGGGGATTGAATGTTTGCAGAAATAGGAGACTAATGTTGTGACTAATGCTACAGCATCACCAGCAGAAATTCAGCTAGTCCTTCAGAAGCTGCCATTCCCTCAACGATTTTAGAAAAAGCTTGAGGACAATTTTGATGAGGTAGTTGTTGCAATTACTTTTGTAGCAATTGGACAGCCAAACATGTTGAAGCTTAATCAAGTGAAAATGTAGAACGATTGAAAATGAAAATGCCAAGAAGGACAAGAAAAAATTAAGAAATGGCAAGATCTGAGGATTCGACAAAGTGAGTGGAGACCAAGAAAAACTTCTTTAATGCTCAGGTTGAAGATCAAACACCATTTGGAAAGAAAAGCAAGGAATTTACTAGGAGAGTACAATTTTAATTTTTATTATGCTTTTGGGAACATTTAAATTTAGTTTTTGCGGATCGGTTGAACAATCTCTGTTTTTAATGCTTTGGTTAGTAAGTAGTTCAATCTAACTTTTAGAGATTGTTTGCTTAAACTGTTTTGGACAACAATAGATTGAATTATATTTTTGCTATAGAATTAGCTTATTTATTTTGGGGCTTTTTGGCTTGTGGTTTAATGACTTGCTAATTATGTATTGGAATCTATTAATGGTTAAATAGCTAAGGCCATTGACTTCTTGAATATGTTTTATTAGTTTATTTTAATTCTAGTTTTTGATGTTAATCTTGTCGTTAGTTATCCTGTGTGGTTTTGCCTCTTGTTTCATGAACCTACCGTTCAATGCTGCACAGGCTGATGCAACTACATTGTCATAGCCATGCTGCATCATTGAGTTATTTTACAGTTTATTTTACTATTTTTGTTTAGTGCTGTGGCAAGTTTATGTAACTACATTTTTCATAGTGAAGCTATAACATTGAATTATTTACTATTTTGCTAGCTCCTATAGACTTAATTGCCACAAGTTGACAGATTCTTATCCTTAGTCCAAATTTTGCTAAGTATGATTAATCCTTAAGATCTCAAGTGCCATGTATGGCCATAGCTTAATTGTTATACGATACATGCTTATCCCAATCTTTTAAAGACATAATGTGATTTCGATTGAGTTTACAAATACTTTTGAAACTAGATTGCGAAAACCCTTTCTTAGTCTGGGAAATGAAATGAAACATTTTGGAAATAAAATTTCAAATAGGTTTGGATGGTGTCTTTTGGTTTGATTTACTTGATTGTGCAATTATAGTAACTACTCCAATGCCTTGATTTGCCAAGTAATCAGAACTTTCATCACAAAAGATCGATTTTCGTGTCGAAAAGCACTATAGGTTAAGAGTATGAATAGTAACTCTCATATTTTTGACTTGGACGTAGGAACCGAGAACCTTCRTCACGAAATATCAGTTTTTGAGTCAAACAGTTCCTATGTCATTATAGAGTAAAGTTATGCACGTTTATATTAAAAAAATTGCATTGAGAAAAGAAAAAGAATAGAGAACTTATAAAGTTGCAGGCATTGAGGCTGCAACAAAGCTTTAAACCTTTCTTATAAGCCTAATTTCTTTTATTCATCTCTATTTCTAATTTGGGTAATTCTATTCTATATTTTTGTGGAAGGAGTTCTGCTTAGTATATTTTGAAATTACATTAGTCTTTTGTATTGAACTGGGACAGTTTGTATACTTGACATATAATTAATTATGGTTCATTACCACAGACTTGCCCAAAGTGACCAATACACTTAGTAATTTTTATGATACCTTCTTTGTCAAATCTGCTTATTAATGTGAGTGAAAGCCCATAGAATTATCTAGTATTTATGTATATGTTTTCACCCTTTTTTAACTTGTTAAAGCATCACTTTGTGCTATTTTGCCGTTAACATTGTCTAAATTCCATTATCTAACTTTATTTGTGCTAACTTGTAAAACTATAGAATTAATGAGCCTTTATTGATGAAAAATGCTTTATTTTATAGGAACATGATTCCACATGCAAATTAGAGGTTATTTAATAAAGAAGTTAAGAGAAGTTCAAATTCTGGTCGTTGCTAGAGCATTATTGCATTAATGAAGGACGGAAACCCAGGAGCAGTAGGCATGTACGACTAAGTCTAGTGGAAAGCATAAAGTGGTTCTTGCGAGTGGGTCTCTTTGGCTAGGATTACCTTTTTGTCCACTTGCCCTTAGAGAGTAAAAGTGATCTGAAGGTAATTTCTAAAGGAACATTGAGAGAGGGGCAACAATGTGAAGAACAGAAAAAGCTAAGAAGAATAGAGAGGAGGAAGAAGGACAAAAAGGAGGAAGCTTGGAGCAAAGAAGGAACTAAAAGAAGAACCCAAGGGAACTTCATTTAAAAGACTTCATCAACTATTCTGTAAGCTTTGTTTCTCCCTCTATTATTATCATTTTGAGATGAGCATAACTTTCTTCTATTTTCTTCTATCTAAGGGCATGAACTAACTTTCTAGTAGCTAGGTTTTGCATGAACTTTTGTACTTAATACTTCATTGAATGATAAGAATGTTTTACTCCTTATAAGTATTATATTCTAGTGATTTATATGTTACACAACCTTGTCTTTTAGCTATTAATGATAGTTGTATGAATTTTTTGAGGGCCGAGCGGCATTAAAATTGTGRAAATACATGAATAGACACTAGTCTTTCGTATTGTTTAATACTCCATTAATGAGCATATAGACATATATGTTTAGCTTGTAAGATCACTTGAGAGTTGTGCTTTATTTGGGTTCCCTAAGCTAAGTAACTCCAACAAGTTTTATAACTTAGTGAAACATGAACAATGACTAACAAACTAGGAGGGTGAGGTCACTTGATATCTCGATTTACATTTTGAAGGTTGCTGATTTGTTGTTGTTATCGATGTTGCAACATTGCTCCCGAGCTACTGTAGCATTGCTGATCTGTGATTTGCATTCTTGAGCATTAGTGCATTAGTATAATTCCTTACCCTAGCTCACTTTTAGACATCTTAATCATCTCTGTGTTGCTACTGTATTCATTTAATCGTATTTATCTTTAAACCAATTTTAGTTACTTTTATTTTCTTTATTGTGATAAATTTACCAAACAACTTTTTGTTGGAAGTTTTAAACACACTTTGCATAATCACAATCCTCGTGGGAATCGACATTTTACTCTTCTATATTACTTGTTTAGACCGTGTTTATTTATGCATTTAAAGCTTTATTACCTACATGAGATTTTGTCTGTTAGTGGCCTCCCCTGTAAAATTAGTCATCTGAATGTCAGTATTGATAAGGTTAGCTGAGTCTTACCCAGATGCTTAAGGGTRGTGGAAAGCATGCCATTGAGAATTGGTCTGCCGTCTATGAATACTTGGCTGACCAGGTGTTTGTCCAAATGAGCCTTCATATACAACGACTTAAGGTGATTCACCATTTGCCTAGTATGTTTAGGGAACACCATTTGAGGCTCGACTGAGAGGATATCAGCTACCAGGGTTATTAGTTCGGCCATGGCCTCTTCTATTGATAAGATATCACCAGCCAATAAACTCTGCCCTTTTTCACTTTTGAATTCGACTACAAGTAGACTAATGACGTTGATATCCTGGTTTGCATATGTTTCACCTATTCACAAGTACTCCATAAGTAAGCCTCTTTATTAAGCCGTCTGTCTCTTGTCCCTCTTTTTCTAAGTCTTAGTTTGCCATAAGAGTTAGACCGAGACTAATTTGTTTTGAATTGCTGGAGCTTCTATTGTTATTATCTCACCTTTTAGGTGGAATCCAGCCGTACACTTTTCCTTTGRAAAGGTCAACCTTCTTAAGACACATGGCTTGTTATCAAAGTGGATCGAGCCTCTTTTTCCCCCCCCCCCCAAACTAGATTGATAGGTTCCTTGGGCGCTTGAACACAATTGGCATGTTATGTTGGTGAGCGAAAATGCGTAGCCAAATYAGCTACCTTGGTCTTGGGAAGCAGAGATTTTCAATATAACGAGCCCTAAATTCTRACTAGCTAGCTATTCAATTGGCCCATTAGATCCGTAGCAACCTCTTTTTTGTATGTGGGGTCCTTGAGTTATCTTAAGTAAGTCCTCAGCGAAGTATGCAAATTAATTTGGACAGCAAAAAATGGCTGAATCATATTGGAGGTTTTGCTCTCTTACTAGCCTAGAGATGTTTAAGTGATCAGCTAAATATGTGCACGAAAAGATATGCAAAGAAGCAGATATATAAGTCAGAAAATTGAAAGTACTCAAAATATTAACTAGGAATAGCTTAACCAAAATGAAAATGCAGCTAAGTATTGAAAAGCTAAGTCCTAGCAGTAAACAAGCTAGTAATACGACAAAGGGAAGAAAAGTCGCAGCTAAGCTGGAAAAGTAAGAAAGCTAATAAACATAGAGCAAATAACAATAAGTTATGGTAATGAAGCAATAATCAAAGATAGTTAAAGAAAATATCAGGCAAAAACCAATAAAAGAAAACTTCAAAATATCATAACACATTGCAGAAATACCCAAAAACGTCTAGCCATAGGCAACTTTAAAATTGGAAATATCTAAGGAAAAAGCTGATCATAACATAACAAACTTGAAACATAGAATTCATGATCATGTATTGAAGATGACATTCTTGAATTATGAGTTGATGTTGTGTGGTCTTCCCAAAAACATCTTCATCTTATCTTATTTATACTTGGTTGACACTGTTCTATTAGCTAGGAGATGAAGCAAGCCGAGGTCACCATCCCATTTTTTGCACTTTGTGCATCTTTCTCGGCCCATGTCCTCCTTCTTGGCTGTTTGGTAAGACATATCCTGGATTCTCGGTCAGATGGTTTGGTTCGTTTAGTCGATCACCGGCCGATTCTGCTTCTCCTGCCATTTTGGCTGCCTTTTTTCTTTTTATCCAACGGTTGGTCCTTAGCTTTGCTTGCCTCCTGCGTTCTCAACCGTTATACTCTTCAATCATTTTTCACTCTTTTTCCCTTAGGGAAACTGCCTCTGTTAGGTCTGAGATGCCCTCACTAGTTTAGTCATTGTCCTTTTTCTTAGTTGTTTGACGCCAGCTAGTTTTTAGCATCAATAATAACTTAAGACCCTATTTGGTTTAGGGATTTTAGTGTGTAAAAGAAAACACTTTTCTATAGAAAATGTTTTTTCTTGATTGGAACTGGAGGAAAATATTGAGGAAAACAAAATAAGTAAAATGGTAGGGGAAAAACACAATAGAAAATATGGAAAAACATTTTCCTCACAAAATGGTGAGGAAAAGGACAACGTTGCAATGCAAACTGCTCTACTAAGGTTTTGGCCATCGCCATCACCGAGAGCTCCAGAAACAAGCAACTTAGAATTCATCTTCAACCTTCAAAATCAGTGGCCTCTAATCTAGGGAAGCAACCATTATCTTCAAACCCTTATCTGAGCTCTTCAAACCCTCGTAATCTTATTCCCCCATTACCAAATCCATGCCCTAGCAAACTTCCCCATCAAAGATCAATARCAGATGCTAGATCAAGCTAAAGATTCAATAGTCCTCTTAGAAACCTATGCCTTTTGAATATTCTAAATTCGAGGGCATCATTAAAGGGGATTTCAGATGCTAATGTTATAATGGATCTTCTCAAGAACAGTATTGCTAATGAAGAAGATGATTTGGAAGAGGTATTTATGATTTCTACCTCCCTCTTTGTGTGGGTTGATTGCTCTATAATTTTATTGTGGTTTTATGAGACTTGAAACAAAATTTGAAATCTATTTGTGCGAAAATCTCTGAGGTCATTTTCTATGTTTTCTCAAGCTTCTTTTAGCACAAACAATGTTTGCATGATATAGGTAGGAATATTTCGAGCTGCTAATATAATTAAAGTCTTACTTTCACCCTGTAATAGCACTCTCAATTAGCCCTGCTAATACGAGCTTCAAAAATTGCTATGTCATAATAGAGAAGAGGGAGACAAAAACAAAAAGAAAAGAGAAACCCGATTAAAACCACTTTGGAAGCACATTATTACAAAGGAAAATTTGCACCAAGTCTTGCTTTCTCTGAAATTGTTTCACTGGTTGCCTAAACTTAATATATGTAAGGCCTAGAAAAAGCAAGGAAAGCTTCATTTTTTGCTCTTGCTTCTCATGTGAAACTGAGTGGCAATGTTTTTGCTTAGTCTTGGAGACATTCTTACGAGAGCAAGAGCAAAAGATGGCTAAAAAATGGTATGTTCAAGTAGAAAATTGTCCAAAAGTCTTGAACTTATTGTGAAATTCTAACATCTTCATAAGAATCCCTGAAATCTTAGTTGAATTTTTTTTACAATCTTGTTTCAGGTAGTGTCAATGATTGTTCTCACTGTAACTCATATAGTTTTTCTTACATAGCTAAACTCGAAGCACAATCATTCAAGACAAAACATTGAGTTCATGTCCTTGGTTATATAAACCATAGGTTCTCATTGCAGGACTATAAACTTGGTGAAATGGGGCCTGTTCAACATAATTGGCAGCTTGAGAACACTTTAATTTAACCCTGCAGTTAATGTTTTCAAACATAATGCAACACAACTCCACAAACAACTATGGAACCATTTCAAGACTAGGAAAATTCTTAGACTAATCTGGTTATAGCTAACCATACAACAACATTGTGTTACTAAGTTAGGCCTTATAGCAGGCAGCATCTGATAGCTTTGTTGAAAAAAGTGCAGAATTCTTGGAACTAATCGTGTAGAACACTCTTGTTTGTTTCTGATTGAGAATGCTAATGATATAAGAAAGCAAGCAAGTGGGATTTGTTTTGGATTAAAAATTTTGATAAAAAGGTAGGAGTTCTAAGGGGAATAAAGATTAGTAGTAGGAACAATATGGACTGCACGATGTTCCAAATACATTATTCAAATTAAGTTTGGAGCATTATTTTTCCTTGGAGGTTAGGGGTTGACTTAATCAGAAAGCTGGGGATGCCGGAGCAATGGCCTTTAATGACAACAAAAGTTGTCACTAAATATCAAAATATCATCAATAATCATACCTATAGACAACATCTTTGTTGTCACATGGTTGTCACTAATTCATCATGGCTAAAGGGTCCTTGTGACAATAATTTGTTCTTGTCACTAAAAGGTATACATGGTCATAAAGATTTTATAGTCACTAACGCTTATAAATTTAGTGACAACAAATTGTTGTCASTACTGTATTAAGGCCCTATTTGGACTACACTTTGGGACAAAAAATTTTTTTTCCTTCAGTTTCAAATGTCATTTGTTTTACACTTTTAACCAAGAAATTATTTGCCCACAGTTTCAAAAGTCATTTGTTTTATATCTCGGGTCAAGAAATGTTTCTCCCAAATCAAAAACATTTCCTTCAATCATCACTAAAAAATAAAAATCTACAGTAACATTTCTCCTTCCTCCAAAACAACTAAACAGTAAAAAAAAAAAAAAAAAGTAAAATAACTACTCTAATCACTTTCTACTCTAAAAAGTACAGTAACCTAATCACTTTACAAGAGTTTTCTGAGTTTATTCAAAAATTGCCCATTGAACAGTTCCCTCATCGAGTTGTAGTAGAAAACTATCCCATTCTGATTTATGGCTGGTTGTTGAGTCTATGCTGGTCTGCAATAACTTCTACACTTCCTACTAATCATTCATTCAACTTCACCCCTTTAACCGAAGGAAAAAATCCGTCTGCGCAGGGATTCTTCTAGTCGATGCTGGCAAGCTCTGCAAAATTCTTCACTTCAACACCCCTTTAAGCCATTGCTTCGATTACGCAACATTGACTGTGGCATCATCATTAATCGATAGATAAAGATAATTGCTGAAGCATATAAATATTTTGCATGTGTCAATTATGCATAAAATAAGCATTGATTATGCATTTCGCGTGTTCTGATTATTCATTTGACATGTGATGATATACGACCTCAGTGACAAGTCTAGTCAACTATGCATTTCCCATATGTCCATTATACATATTTTTTCCGTGATGCAATTTCCACACAATATGCTCCATCACAGCATTGAAGGATTGTCTATCACGGTTTGATGCTGTGATGGAGCTTGCACCTAATATGATGATCATGGCATGCAACCATTATGGACATTCCTTTCACGGTTTCCTTCCGTGATGCAGTTTTCACATAATATGCTTTCTCGCAGCARGCTATTGTGAAGGATTGTCCACCACGGTTGGATGTTGTGATGGAATTTGCACCCAATATGCTAATCACGGTATTCAACCGTCATGGACATGCCTATCACGGTTTCCTTTCATGATGTAGTTTGCACATAATATGCTTTCTCGCAGCAGGCCACCATGAAGGATTGTCCATCACGGTAGGATACTGTGATGGAACTTGCACCCAATATGCTGATCAACGCATGCAATCCTTCCATGATGCGATTTGGCACACAATATGCTTTCTTATTGAATTGTAGTATAAAACCATCCCATCCTGATTTATGGCCYTGCTCTGCAATAACTTTTATATTTCCTACTAATCACTCATCCAATTTCACCCCTTTAACCGAAGGAAAAAATCTGTCTTTGTAGGGATTCTTCTTGTCAATGCCGGCAAGCTCTGCAAAATTCTTTACTTGAAACTGGAATAATCTGTTCGCGTGTTGAAGAAGAGRAGTTAAATCTTCATACATTTTATCGAACTAATAAACTTGCTTGTATTGTAACATGTACAATTTGCCAAAAATTATTGTATTTTCATTTTTTCCTGTTTTTTCTGCACTAGAAAAATGCAACAACACGGTTGAAAAGTCGATTATGGCATTCGAATGTATTGATTATGATGTAATTTTTGATAGAGATGCTGCTTTGATTATGCAACATTGACTGTGGCATCATCATTAATCGATAGATAAAGAGAAGTCCAGAAGCATATATAAAGATTTCGCATGTGTTGATTATGCATAAAAAAAGTGTCAATTATGCATTTCTTGTCTGTCGATTATGCATGCCGCATGTGACGATTAACACATATACCTTGGTAACAAGTCTAGTCAATTATGCATTTCGCCTGTGTCAATTATAACATGAATTTCCATTGGCATCATATAAATTGTTAAAATCAATTATTGATATAGGGATATTTGATCTACATTGCATGCTTTTTACTATACAAAAACATAAGCATTTGATTTTAACGTTAGACTATTTTCAACTGACATTTGCATCTTTTTTTTGTAATTATGCAGTCACTTGCTCCTCGTCTTGTCTTCAAGCTGGAATATAATAATATTCCGGTATTACCTTAGTTTTATCCTTTTTAAAAATACGCATTCCTCGTATATTGTAATGACATGGTTTTTGTTGCCTCAATGTACGATATTGTTCCACTAGGATTGTCACTTCGAAATTGGATCCAACACCTATAGTGCTAAGGCACCCCTATCTAGGAAATGCAAAAGAAAGGTTTACATTACTGTTATTGGATTATGCTTAGTTCATTACATATAATTGTTTTATGTCCATGATTTAGCATGTACTCTGTCCAAATTATGTGCACATTTCTACTCATTTTTTAACTTGCGATTAATATTAGATGTTGGAGGATGCCAATGCTTACTATTTAGGCAGAATACCGTCACCCATTCTTACTAAGAAAATGAAAGAAACCTCAAAAATGGAAGAAAGAGTGGAAAGTGAGGAAGAAAGAGATGTAGAAATAGAAACAACTTTCGAAATGAAGAGGCTTAAAGAAGTTCCTTCTTCTTCCCTTCTTTCGGAAGAAAAGGAGGATCCGGACAAAATCGATGAAACGGAAGAAATCTGAGTGAATGGAAGGAAAAAACAAAGGATGAATTCGACTTTCACTTTACAGAGAAAGGCTATAACAAAAGCCCCATTTATGAGGATTCTTATCTAAATAGGAATGCGAATCAAGAAAATTCGAATAAAAATAATAAAAAGAAAAAGCGAAAACTCTTTTTACTTGAAAAATCTCTTGTGACTCTTCTTTTTGATTATAACCATTGGAATCGCCTACTTCGCTAGATAAAAAATAATCGATTTGAAAGAGCTATACGAAATGAAATGTCACAATATTTCTTTAACACATGCCAAACTGATAGAAAACAAAGAATTTCTTTTACCTACCCACCCAATTTGTGAAGTCTTTGGACTACCAAACAAGAAAATGATTTCGTTGATATTTGCATGAATTACAAATCTGTAAATTGTATGTGGTGGGAAGTTTGTTTCCACTGCATGGAATTTTTTTTAGAAGATGTTCTAGAACAAACTAGAAGGAAATTGACCCTCAAGCAATGAAATCTAAATGGCAATGAATGAGGTACAAGTATCACCTTATGTCTTGGTTGATTGAGAAACCTAGTCACACTGGGGCCGGCTGGGCACCAGAGTTACAGACTATTAAAGTTGAACCATCACAATGGAAACAATGGATTAAGGTAACATTCTCCAATTGCTTAATGCATATATAGATAATAATAGAACTCAGATTCAATACACATTCAATTCACCTAAGAGCAATTTAATTATAACCACAACACATATACGTTAATGAGAATGTAAGAATTTACTTACATAGAATTTAGATTCAATACACATTCAATTCACCTAAGAGCAATATAATTATAACCACAACACATATACGTTAATGAGAATGTGAGAATTTACTTACTTGTAGTCCTTAGTAATGTTTTACTTTAAGTCGTTAGTGGTGCCTTGGTTGCCCACAACGTTAATGTGCCACAGTATCCTAATATTATTATACAAAGAATATTCATCTAAAACTTGTTTAACCAAACACATTCATTTAACACAGGTGTTTATTGTTAATACCTTTATCGTTTTTCCTATGATGACCTTAAATAATAATTTCTCAAGATGAATTCCCATGTCAATAAAAATCAAACTACTAATACTACAATTTAATTTCATGACTCCTAATTTGTTCTTAAAMTAACAATAATAATCGTAATCACAATATACATTATTTTATCATACAGACCCTAATTTCACCCTAAATTATATTTCTAGAATTATATCCTCCTTTTTACTTTACCATACTAACTTAAATTTCATATTAAACATATTCCATATTATATTTCTTAATTATTATTACATAATACAAAACCTAGGCCATTCGGTTAATTTAAATAAAGAAACTAATGATTCACCTCAAATTTCGAATCTTAGGTGTGGTATCGAGTCTAAGATGTAATGGCGTCAATCATGCTAGGAAAGGAAATACACTCCGGGCATGTGAACGGCGGTCCTGGTAGTGCACGTGCTGCGYGCGCTACTGGCTCKAKCGGATGGCGCACGATTCTTGGTCCCTTGGTCACCTAGTCGCCAGGTCCTTTGGGCGCCTGGTCATAAGGTCGCTGGGTGTCTGGGCAGCTGGTCGCCTGGTGGCTAGACGAGAACAGAGGAGATGGAGTGGTGTTCAGCATCGGTAGAGAAGAGGGGAGAGAGAGAGTGGGAAGGCCAGCGTCTATGAGGGCAGAGGGAGGAGGCGGCGGTGGTAAGGGGGTTAGGTTTTACGTTTRAGAAAGAAGATGAATAATCATCTTCTTCAGGTCGTATATATATATTTTGAAAGCTAACTTAACCCTAACTAAAATTTCTTCGTGGGCCATTTTTATTACTTAACCAACTAAGCCCAACTAAATTAAAATCTAGTAGTTTTCTTCTAGCCCAAATCGAACTCCAAATCCAATTTTAGATTTGAATAAGAAAAGAAAGGGCTTTAACGAGTCAAGTCTAAATTAATTAACTAAGACTTCTAATTAAAGTTAAGTGATAAAATTTCACCTTTAAATAAACATACTCACATATTAATGCATAACAAATAATAAATCAAGGAAATAATTATTTATTTCTGATTGGCACATCAAACGTTACGGCCTCCAAGTCCTTTCGCTGTAAATTAATTAATTTACTAACAATCATGAATATAATCTAATTAGTGGATTAGAACATAAATTGTATATTTATATACATATAAAGTTCAAAAAGAAAAATAAAAACTAAATCTTGGGCATTATGCATTAGGTTGAATATTTTTGTGATAGGATTAGCTTAACTATTGTGGACCTATTGGTTTGTGGAAAATTTGCCTGCTAATCCTATTTTAGAAATATTTAATGTTAAATGTAGTCTTCTCTCTTCTACCTATACCCTATATTTAYGCTTCGATTTTAGTTATGTTAGTACCAATTGGGGATTGTGTTGGGTTTTATAAATTAATTTTGGACTTGTGCTTTTAGTGTTTTTGGTTTCATGATGCCTGGTCTTACAATTTGTGCAATAAGTCTAATGCAACAGCAATGTTGTAGATTGTTATCTTACGTCCAAATTTTGATAAGTGTTATAGGAATCAGCATTGCAGCAAAGGTATTTCAAACTGGTTATTATTGGCCAACATTATTTAAGGATGCTTATGAGTTTGTTAAGATTTGTGATAGATTCTTGCAAATGGAAAACATCTGCCAAAGGCATGAGATGCCATTGAACAACATTTTGGAGGTTGAACTTTTTGATGTATGGGGAATTGACTTTATGGGACCATTTCCAAACTCTTCTGGAAATACTTACATTTTGGTTGTTGTGGATTACATGGCCAAATTTATTGAAGCTATAGCATTGCCCACCAATAATGCTAAAGCAGTAGTTAAGTTTCTTTAAAGGAATATCTTTTCTAGATTTGGCACTCCTATGGCATTGATCAACRGTGAAGGAACACATTTCTTCAATAAACTGATAGAGATGGTTCTAATGGATATGTTTTTAGACATAATATTACTCTCCCCAAACCAGAGAACAAGCAAAAATCTCCAAACAGGGAAATAAAAAAAAAGCATCCTAGAAAACATTGTGAGCCCATACAGGAAGAATTAGTCATTAAGACTTGTTGAGACATTATGGATATATAGTACATCATTCGAAACACTATTGAGAATGTCCCTTTTCAGTTTATCTATCGAAAGCTTGTCATTTACCATTTGAATTGGAGCACAAGGAGCAATAGGCAATCAAGACTTTGAATCTTAACTTAAAGTTGGCTGGTCAACACAGAATGATACAGCTTATTGAGATGGATAAATTCAGAAATGCTCCCTACAAGAATGCAAGAATGTATAAGGAGAAGACCAAGAGATAGCATGATCAGAAAATTTTGAAAAGGGAATTCAAGGAAGGTCAACAAGTGTTACTATTTAACTCTAGCGTAGTCCCCAGAAAATTGAACTCTACACGGTCAAGTCTTTTTGCAGTCATCAGGGTACATCCTTATAGCGTAGTGGACTTGAAGGATGAAAAGAATGGAAGTACATTCCAAGTGAAAGGGCAGAGGCTGAAGCAATATTAGATTGGAGAACAAAAGGAGGAAGGTCCTCCTTAACACTTAACGAAGCATAGTAATGCTAGAGCAAAGTCAGGTTGACGACTATAAACCAAGCGCTATAGGAAGGCAACCCTCGAGTAACAGTTTCCTTTGTTTTATTTTCTTTTGTATTTTTGCATAAATCTGAAGGGTATAATGCTAGTATACACCATATCTTGTCTTTTGTGTCGAAAAAGTGATCAACYAGATTAGTAAAATTGCTGCCAAAAGCTAAGGATGATGAGATGGAGGAGGATGCTAATACTAAACAATCTAGCAAAACCAATGATTGAGAACCTGCATGCTGCTACAACCTTCAGAGCTTTGTGAGTCCCTCTAATCTAATAAATTTAAGTGATATTGGAAGAATGYTGTTTTGCTTACAGTGTGTTTTTTGCTTTTTTTGAATATAAATTTTATGTGGTTTTAGTAGGATTATATGCTATTAATTCCTACTATTTACATATTTAGTAGTTTGCTTTGAATATTTTGGTTATTTTGAAATCATGTTATGTTTCTTCTTTGCTATAGCATAAATTGATCTGCTTGGAGTATTTTGAATTGGGTATATCATGCTGACATGTTTAAGGTAGTATAGCAATATGGAAAATTACAGAAAAGAGTGAAGACGTTATTTTTGTTCTYACTGTGCACCAAAATAAAATTTCTATTAAACCCCATTTTTGTGATTAATTAGAAGGGGGTTTAAGCATTGAATGTAGACTTAGCAATTTTTAGTAGGACTTATTTTACTAGGATTCATTTTTGAGAAAAGAGAAATTTTCAAATATGGGGAAGGAAAAAGAAAAAGGCCTAAATAAAACTACTCCAAGTTTAGTACCAAAGTAATTAGAAGAATTCATGTTACCCATTTCTAATTTTTAATCAAAAAATATGAGTATGCTACAGTAATTCGTAAGTTGTGACAAGTGTTGAGTAACTAGGAGCACTCATGTGCCCCATGTATACTGTTGTGTCAAAAAGTACTAGTGACACAAGAGCATAATTTATAAAAAGCCTGAAGCTCAATTGGTATATCAAAATCCCCCTTTTTTTTTTCAGTTTCTAAATCTTTTGATCAAATCTTTATCTTTACATTGAAGTCCTTGCCCTGAAAAAATCTATTGAGTAAATTATTTGTTATTTGCAACAATCTTAATGAATTAAAAAATTGCAAAAATGTGAATTAACTTGTTTTACTCCTCACCTGGCACAAGCACCATTTAATTGATTCCACTTGATCAACATTCTAGCTATTACCTTGTTTTTATTAACGCATGAAAAACCCAAGGAAATTGACTAAGTAGGAGTTAGTTGCTATAGCATTGCTTGAGAACTAGCAATCATTAAGTTTGGGGGTGCGATACATTGTAAAAATATCCCATTTAATCCCTATTTTTCCAAAGTATTACATGATATTTTGTGTACTATCATGGCAATTGCTAGTTTTTACCTTAGTTTCAAATTGATCGAGAGTTGTTGTGTTAACAACTTTATTTGGTCTTAAAATTACTTTATTTCCACTAAAAAGCTTGGTCTTGAAGGGTGATTTTTAGAGAACACAATACTACTATAGCATTAGAGCCTTCGAGGAGACACTTGGAGACACGTTGAACAAAGACAAATGGCATATCCACAGCATTTGATACACAATCAAGGTGAAAAYGATATAAAGAAAGCTGTCGGAGTTGATTTTCAATTATTTCCCGAAATGCTAAAGCAGAAGAAAAGTAGTGGCGATCATATTGCCATAAATAGATGCTGCAGGATGAATTATCAAAGGCTGAAAGCTACAGCATCACCAATTTTGCAATATTCTGGGTCTATAAAAGGATCAGCTGAACAAAAAGAGGAGAGTAGATAGAATGGTTCATAGAATAGTTTGTAATTCAGAGTGTCAGGAGTTAGAATAGAAGATAGATTAATTAAGGGTTTCCTTCAACAGAAGAACCTTTGCTATTAGTTTAGCTTTCTCCGTCTCATTTTCAAGGATAGACGACAATCATTCTTTGCTAAAATGTTTTCATCTTAATCTTAATGTTTAGATCTAGCATTTTTGACAAATATTGCAGAAGTTTTATTAGTTTCTGAGGTGTCTTTCTCATCTAAGTTTGTACTCTTAAACTCTGATTCGTAGGTAGTAGGCTTGACAAAGTTGAAAAACTCAAGATTAGGATTTATTTTGTTATCAGCATTGAGTAAACTTCTTTAAGACAWCAAAAGAATTCATTTTTGGTTAGAAAGTCAAAAGCTTACTCTAACCTTAAACAAAACTCAACAGTATCAAAGAAGGTAACCAGTATTATTGCATAGGCATGTGGTAAATGTGCAAGGTGAAATATGCAAAAAGAGATGCAAAGGGTTAAGGGAACAAAAATCCCAAGGCTCTCGGTATCTTGTTGCTATGGCATTCGAGAACTCGGATTGAGATAAAGACATTTATCTTACAAGGGTGAATTAAAAATCATTCATGGAACTGCAGTAAAGATTACCCATAGACATATGGATAAGTCTTCTTACATCCCATACATTAGCACACTGAGTGAAATTGTGTAAGACATTACTGAGTTGTGCTCAACAGTGCTATAGTATTCAGAAACTAACTCTAACTTTTACTTTCTTGTCACTAACCTAACCTAACTACTTTCAATCTTTTACTTTTAATTTAAGCTTTTTGTCATTACTTTCCTGTCATTTGCTTTCAGTATTTACTTTACATTGCTCTTTATTGTTAGATATTTCCCATGTTAGAGCATAAGTGTTTCTTTACAAAGTTTAACACATTTTTCCTTTCACTAAACTATCTTTGTTGGATCGGCAATCTAGTTTAATCACAATCAAATTAGACCCCAGCACATTGACGAGTCAATCAATGCTTGGAAGAGGGAGAGCTTCTTTAGGATATCCTTGTTTAGGTTGGTGAAGTCTATGCACATTCTCCATCTGCCAACTGGCTTTTGGACGACTACTAGGTTTGCTAGTTAGGATGGGAATTCAACTAGTCTTATTATCTCTATTGACAACAACTACCTTTACCTTGATTATGACTGCTCTCTTGAGGGTGTAGTGTTGTTCCTGTTATGTCACATGTTTGGAGTATGGTGGGATTCCTAGCTTGTGTTTCACAAGGTCTCGAGGGATTTCACCAATGTCAATTGAGGACCAGGCAAAGATGTTTCTAAATTTTAGCAGTAGGGAAAGTAGTTTGTCTTTTATGTGGCGAGTAGCTGCTTGCTGACATGTGCTATAGTAAACTCTGGGCTTCCACATCAGCAACGCATCTTCTCAGAATTTGATTCACATAAAGCTTTATAGAAATGGTTCATCCCAATAGTAATACCTCACATCATGCATGAATTTCTTTGTCTACTGCATGCTTAGCCTAGGAGGTTTTAACCCACTAACTAGATAATTAAGTATGTCAGCATATCATGGTGCTATAACATCCGAAATAGCCATAATTTGTTCATCAGGGAATGATTCAACAATCTGCACTTTGAGGATCATTTTCTTCTTTATCCAGCCTAGATAAGTGATCGGTCACCTRTTTCTCAGTTCCTTTCTGGTTCTTGATCTCCAAATCGAACTCTTGTAGCAATAATATCCACCTTATCAACCTTAGTTTAGCATCCTTACTTGAAGTTAGGTACTTCATTGCCGAGTGGTTAGTGAATACAATTACCTTTGTTCCTACCAGATAAGTTGAGAACTTCTCAAATGCAAATACTACAGCAAGCAATTATTTCTCAGTGGTTATGTAGTTTTAATGTGYTTTATTGAGGGTTTTGCTTGCATAATAAATAGGAGAAACAACTTTTTTCTTTAACCAAGTACTGCTCCTACTGCATAAGCATTTGCATCGCACATTAAGTCAAATRGTAATGTCCAATATGGTGCTGTTATAATAGGGGCTCAAACCGATGCTTGTTTGAGTTGCTCCAAAGCTTCACTGCAGCAATCATAAACAATGAATGGAATGTTATGTTGTAGCTAGGAACATAAAGGCTTTAAAATATTTGAGAAGTCTTTGATGAAATTTTTGTAAAAATCGGCATGTCCAAGAAAACTCTCGACTCATTTCACTTTGGATGGTARGGGTAGCTCTTTTGAATGACTTCAACTTTTGCCTTATCCCCTTCCATTCTTTCCTTTGAAATTCAATGTCGCAATACCATCCCTTCTTAAACCATGAAGTGGCATTTTTCCCARTTTAATACCAAGTTAGTTTCCTCACATCTTTTTAGCATTTTTTTCAAATTATCTGAATATTCAGCAAATGTTTTACCAAAAATAGAGAAATCGTCCATGAAGACTTCCAAAGTCTTTTCTGCCATATCTGTGAAGATTGCCACCATGAACTTTTGAAATGTTACTGGAGCATTACAGAGCCCAAAAGGCATTCTTCAAAATGCAAATGTTTCATAAAGAGAAGTAAATGTGGTTTTCTCCTAGTCTTTTGGTGCTTTAGCAATCTGGTTGTACTCAAAATACCRTCAAGCAAGCAGTAATAATCTTTCCCTAAAATTCTATCCAACATCTAGTCAATGAAAGATAGAGGGAAATCATTTGTTCTTGTAGCTTTGTTGAGTTTCGAGCAGTCCATTTATACTCTTCAACCGATCACGATTCTTGTTGGAATCAACTCATTTTTTTCATTCCTTGCCACTGTTACACCTTATTTCTTTGGAACACATTAGACTAGGCTCATCCATTGGCTATCTAAATTGGGTAGATAATTCCAACATCTAACTATTTGATGGTTTCTTTCTTTACAACTTCTTTCATAATTGGGCTGAATCTCCTTTGATGTTCCACARAGTTGCTAYAACATTCCCCCAAAATGATTTTGTGCAATACATGCACTGGGGCTTGTTCCTTTTATGTCCACCATTGTCTATTTGAAAACCTTCTCATGACTCCTTAGAACAGCCAGCAACTTAATCCTCCTTTTGCTGGTCTAATGCTAAAACGCTGATGATTGGTAGCTTCTTTTCTTTTCCTAAATAAGCATACTTTATTGAGAGGGTAATGCCTTTTCCTCCACTACTGGTGGATCTTTAGTTGATGGTTTAAGTGGTTGAAAGCTCCTCTGAGATAAGTCCACTCATTCAAATCCTTGGCCAACTCTTTCAAATGTTTGTTGGAAGTTTATCCATGCTAATGTTGCATCATTATCTTAATATTTACTCTCAGTATAATCATCTTCTTCATCATTTGAGTACACCATGCCATAATATTCTTCAATATATTTGGCATCTGCTTGTTCAACTTCGTTCAGTATGGAACATTCTTCTTGCTCATTAGGGAAATTCAATACATTGAATATGTTGAAGGTGACCCATTGATCATCCACCCTCATTGTTAGTTCTCCTTTGTGGACACGAATAACAGTCCTCTCTGTAGCAAGGAAGGGTTTCCCCAAAATAATGGGCACATTKTTGTCAACTTCATCATCCAAAAATATGAAATCTACTAGAAAAATRAACTTTCAATTTGGACCAACACAACATCAATCTTTCTTTCAGGATATGCACTGTAAAGTGACCGTGGTTGGTCTTACCTCTCCAATCGTGAGGTGTTTGAAGATAGATGTAGGCATGAGGTTAATACTTAGCCCAAGATCACAAAATGCTTTCCTACAGTAAGAATTCTCAATTGAACATGGTAGAGTGAAGCTTCTGGGATCCTTTAGTTTTGTACGCAATTTGGTCTACAAAGTAGATATTATTTCTTTAGTCAATGCTACTCTTTTGAATTTTGCCAACCTTCTTTACTTTGATAAGATTTTCTTAATGAATATAACATAATTGGGCAATTGTTTCAATGCTTCGACCAAGGGATGTTTATGCATAGCTGTTTAAGGATCTCCAAAAATTTACTAAGCTACTTATCATGCTGCTTTGTGATGAGCCTTTATGGAAATGGTTATAGTGGYTAATCATCAAAATTGTTTGATTGGATTATTGCATCATCAGATTCTGTTGTTGGTTGTAGAACTGACTCTTGATTGACTTCAACGCTACTGTCTTTTTGAGTAGTTGTTAGCTCATTTTTTGATCATCGGGTAGCTACTGGATCTTTCAACTTCTTTCCACTTTTGAGGGTTATTGCCTTACGATGCTCATTTCCATATGTTTWAAGATTTTTGTCTCACTMGGCAAACTGCCTTGTTGTTTGGTACTTAATGTTAAAGCAATCTGGTCTATTGGATTCTCTAAGTTTCTTAGTGATTTTGGATGATGGCATCATTTCTTGCCATGTAATCTTTCAAAAGTGCTCCCATAGAGTTCGGTTGTTCATGTTGGCTTTTGATGTTGATTTTGTGAAAGCCTAGGAGGATTAAATGGTCGCTGATGTTGATTTGMTATAGCATTTCCTCCTTGATTATTCCATGAAAAATTTGGATGCTACCTCCATCTCGGATTATAAGTATTTGAGAATTGATTGCACTTGTTGAAAGTCTAGCATAACACATAAACTCTGGATCAGATGGACAATTATCAAAAGTGTGTGGATCCCCACAAAAGACATAGTTAATAGTAGATTGTTATGGCATTTTTGTGTARGAGGAAACTCATGTTTTTCAGCATATTGGTTAAAGATGCAACTTCTGCTGAAAGTGCAGTAACAACATCAACTTCATGTACTCTCTTTGTTGTCRCCATTCTAGTTGCTATCCATTGGAAGTTGTTGCTTGCTATTGTCTCCAAGATATTGAATGCCTYACTATATGATTTTGAAAACCACGCTCCATTTGTTGAAACATCAACCACTATTCTTGTTTGAGAATTGAGTCCATTATAGAAGGTCTCCATTTGAATCGATTGTTGAATGCTTGATGTGGGTATTTTATAAGCAATTCCTTGAATCTTTCTTGTGCTTCGTATAAGGTTTCATCACTATGTGGCTGGAATGAGGTGAACTCATTTCTCAACCTTGCATTGTTTGTTGGACGAAAATACTTCATGAAAACATTTTCTGCCAAGTCAATCCAAAATGTTATAGAATTTGGAGGCTATGAGTTCAATCATTCTCTTGCTCTATCTCTCAAGGGAAAAGGAAATAATTTCATTCTGCGTGCTTCATTTGAAACGCCCTGAAGCTAGAGAAGTCACTCACTTCCATGAACAATCTTAGATGTAAATGTGGGTCTTTGGTGGCCATTCCACTAAAATGCCCAACCGTTTGTAGCATTTGGAACATGAATTAAGTTCAAATTGTTGGGCTTGAATTTCAGGTCTCACAATGCCATGATTTAGATCGTACAGGACTAGTATAGTCTATTCTCAATAACATGGTTCTTGTAATGCGGCAATGCTGTAGGATTAACCTTAATTGGGTTATTATTGTGCTATTCTGCTCCATTTACTTGCTAGGCTTCCATCCTTAACTTTTTTCTCATTTTCTAATAATTTTCACGGGGTCTTTGTAGAGGACAGATGCTTCAGGGATTTGTTTAGTTTTGCTCTAGTATTCATAAACTAGCATCTCCAAAGATAAATGATAGCTGAAAAAGATTAACAAATGTTAAAGCAAGAAAGTTTACACAATTTGGCTTTATAAGGGCCTATCCTCGGCATGGCAATGGTCAATAACTTGTTAGGGCGATTAAACTAACACATGTGCAAGTATATGCGGCSAAAAAAGTAGTAAGAGTGAATAAAGTGTCAACCCCACAAATATAATTTAAATGAAAGGAAAATTGTTCAAACTTTATTTAAAAGTAATAAAAATGATGTAACAATAGAGGAGACAGATAATGGGGATGACCAAAAAGCAAATAACTGAGATCGAGTAAATAAATATAAAATGATTGAAGTAAATATAAATGAAAGTAAGATGGAAAGCTGTAAAAAGTCAGTGACAACAGTTAGAAGTTAGAGTCAGTTYTGGATGCTATAGCACTAATGACTAGTCTCATGTAATGCCTTATATGAAACCATTCGTAGTACAAATGTAAGAGATGTATGGAGACCAGACCACATATTTATGGTAATCTTCTCAACAGTTCTGTAATTCTGTAGGATCGTTCACTGGTGAGATTAGTACTAGAATGTTGTGGCAATAAGTCACTGATGGCCTAGAGATTATTATTTTGTTAACCCTCAACAACGCTTTTGCAGATTTTACTTCCTGCACAAACTATATGTCTATGGCTATGATACTTAGTTACTTTCATTGTTAATATTGAGTTCCAAAAGTGGTTAGGTTAAGCTTTTAGCTTCCTMAACCTCAAATGGATTCCCTTGATATTTCAAAGGAGTTTATTCAATAAAAACTTRGACAACCCTGATCTTAGGTAGTTAGCTTTGTCAAGATTTCTACCCTTGTATTAGATGATAAACCACAGCTTTTTAGAAGAATAACTCATGAAAAAACTCTATTTTTCTGGCAAAGCTTGAAACTAATTGCATTGAAATGTAAGAAAGCTTTTGATTAAACATGAAGAAAGATTACACTAAGCAATAGGTGACTTTCGTCCCTTTTCTCTAATTTAAACTACAAACTCAAGCAAAGCTTCCTTCTATCGAAAAGAAACCTAAGAACTAAACTCTAGTCTAAAAATATAATTTTAAACTCTTAATCCCTCTGAAGACTTGTTCCTTATATAGAGCTTGAAATGTTGCTAAGTTGGCAATTGCTATAGCATTTCTCTCTGATAGTTCAGTGCTGATTCAGCAGACATTTGTCTAATGGTGTRCATTTTGGGGAATCTGGTCCTCAATACTTTTTCTCTATTTGACCATTTTCGGTAATTTTTTGAAGTCAACTCTGCTACCTTCCTTTATTAAATGCAAGGGATTTATGCTGTGTTATTGGAAGATGCTTCTACGACTCGTTTCTTGGAAAGATGAATGTTGTAGCAATTTCGATTATCTTGCAAAACTTTTTTATCAAGCTTTGTAGATTCAACATAATTACTTTTCCAAAAATTTACATTCGATTATAGTGATTAGAGAAATATCAAAGTTGAGGTCATAAACTATTGTTAAGAGCATAAAACTATAATCAACTTGTCACAATTGAGCAAAAATAGGGATATTATCTATGGTTATGAGATAGTGTCATAGATTTAGGATTTCCATACATGACATAGTAATCAAACTTTCACTAGGTTCTCCTAATAAACCTACTGTAGGATCTCCAGTTCCATATCTCTTTTGGAGAGATGTCTAGGATTTAGATCAAGATTTTCTAGATCTAGATGATCTGGGCTCTTCTTCTTCAAACTCAAGAATAGCCACTATTGTTCATATTGCTTTTGACAACAGTTACAATTGCATAATTGATCCCATCTGATATGACCATCTTGATCTTGATATTCATAAATAGGTTTACCATCAAGTAGGAATTTAACAAGAGGAATATCCGAAGGACCAAACTCTTCAATGGCAAATTGGGTGGAGAAGATGGGTGGTGTTGCTGATGTCGATGATTTAGCCTTGAAAATCAATCTTAGTATTTCTATAATGGAGAGATGTGTATTTGATTTATGTCATTTGTATGGGTTTTTGAGAGGCTTGATGCAGTTTCTCATAACCTGTAATACATTTTCAGGTAAAAGCTTAAAAAGCTCCTCATGAGAGATTTGCTTAGGAATTTGAATCTAGTTCGGTGCTGCAAATGCTAAATCAATCTCTACAAAGGCAGCTTTGTTGGAGGATGGAAGAGCCAAATTGATTACATGGTTCTGGACTTCATAAACCATTTTGTAGTGGAGTGTATCTTGTATCGAGTCTTCTTGAATGTCAAGCCCACTAATCTGGACTTGTACCTTGGAGCTTTGAGAAGATTCAGATCTTGGAGACTAATGCTAAAATTAGGAAATCAAGTTGCGATAATTGTTTCTACATGTAACGTAGTCTATATGGTGCCAATACATGCTTGCTGGTACTTTTTAATTCTTGAATCCAAGAATGCCAATTTTGCCACATCAACAAGACCTTTTTTGACATGCAAGGTAAGACCAATTCCTACACCTCCAACATGAAGGTGCATATATCCTTGACTCATCCATTCAGATGGAAATTGGGATGAAATGTTGAGGTCTACAAATTGCTCATCTGAACTTGCTAGAATAGCACAAGACGAGAAATTACTCATTTGGACATATTCTTTTATTTGACATGAGGATGAAGGCTTTATCAAGTGTGTGATAGCTTTTGGTATAAGGAATGATTCTTTTTTCTTTTTTTTTTTTTGGCAAAATGTGGTAGGATTTATGAGTGGTAGCTAGGTATCGGGTAGTTGCTTATCTGGTGTATATGAAATCTCATATGAATAATTAATATTACAAGTAAAAGGTCTAGATTTTAAGAAAACTGAAGAAGGTAAAGTTGAGATGGAGAATGGTGAACCTAACACTGTTGGTAAAGAGGTAGACATCATTTAAACTAATAATTTCTCTGTTCTTCTGAATATACTAATGAACTAAACTAGTTTTCAATAGATCTATCCTCAAATGTCACCTTATACACTAAGGACAAGTGAAACAAGTAAAAGGTCTAGATTTTAAGAAAACTGAAGAAGGTAAAGTTGAGATGGAGAATGGTGAACCTAACACTGTTGGTAAAGAGGTAGACATCATTTAAACTAATAATTTCTCTATTCTTCTGAATATACTAATGAACTAAACTAGTTTTCAATAGATCTATCCTCAAATGTCACCTTATACACTAAGGACAAGTGAAATAAGTTCGGGCTCTAATGCCAAGTTCACAGTCAGTGCCTTTTTTGTTTCTGATCTCCAAGTTAWATTATTGTAGCAATACTATTGAGCGAATCAATTTTACCTTAGGATCATTCTTTGAGATCATATATTTGATTTTTGAATGATCTGTGAACATTGTCACTTTTATTCTCACCAAATAGGCACAAAATTTTTCAAAAACAAGACTATAGCAAGCAACTCCCTGTCAATGGYTGTGTACTTTTGTTGTGCCTCATTGAGAGTTTTGCTAGCATAGTATATTGGATGAAACAACTTCTGTAATGCCCAAGATATTATTTTTCATTTTTATGAATTTTRTATGATCGTATGAATTATGTGTCAATTAGGGTATGATAAATTTTCTATGTAATTGTTATTTAATTGTACATTACGTAAGAGTACGTTTATTTAATTATGAAATTGTCGTGTTGATTAAGTTAGAGGTTTTTTTGTGAGTTAATGTAGGCTCGACTTGTTAGAGCCCATTCGTTCCTTATTCTGAAACTAAAAGCTAAGTTAATGCTAATTATGGCCAAAAAGAAAGCATAAAGAATTTAAACTTATTGGGTTGGGTTGGTTATGGGTTGAGGAGGCCCAAAAGAATTTTGGTTAGGCCCATGTGTAAGTTTTAAGAAAAAATAATAATTAAAACCCTAACCTAAACCTAACACCCATCATTTTCTTCTTCTTCCTTCCCCTGCCGCCGCCACCCTCCCACTGTCACTGCCACACTCCCTGCTACACGCACCACCTTTCCTTCCCTTGCCGCCATTGCCACACCACTGCCATTTGACGCTGCTGATTCGCCTCTGCTTGGAACAACTTACAGCGACTGGAGATCACGATTGGAGTCGTGAATCCCCCAGATTTTCTGCCCAGTTCACTGCGATCCCTACTGTCCAAATCACCGTCGTTGATGCCCGCGGTGGACTGCTACACGTTGTTCCCACAACCCAGATCTTTCTCCCTCGCTTCCGTGCCATCATCGCTTCTCTGGTTGTCTGGTTCACGTGGGTGCCGTTCAAATTTGTGGTTCCAATCTCCGAGTGTTCAACCAAGAGAATAGGCAGCTGCTCGGCTAGAACTCACGGTGCCTTTGCCCTGTTATCGTGACCCGACCAGCAGCTGTCGCTGCTTCTCTACAGTCATCGGCCTAACAGACTGCTGGTGTTCGCCTAGGCACAACGCACTATTAGTTGTGAGCGCACTGCCTGAGCGCATGCCCGAGGCACAACATAACCCCATACATGACACTTAGAATTTGTCGAATTTAAAGGTGAAAACATTGTTATTTGATTTCAGAAATTTAATGACTTATATAATTATGTTCTATAGTGATAATTGTGAGTGAACATAGATTAAGTTTAATGCGCTCTTTAAGATTGAATTTATTTAGTATGAGGAATATGTCTTGACTTAGAAAGGTATTGCATTTGGTGTTATCATTATCATTGTTGAGAAGAGTAGAAAACCATGAAATCAATTATACCTTTGAGAATGTGATGGTTTTCGATGTGGAAATTAAGTACAGGTTAATATTTACGAATGACATTCATAAGATAAGTGTGATATTTTAAAGTCGAACAGTCATGTTAAATAATTACCTTTTTTTTTTGTAATAATAATTAAGCTATTTTTAGGCACGTTGACATTAAGAGCGATCAAGGAACTCGTAGAATTTTARCATTAAGGACTTCAGGTAAGTAAATCCCCATACTCGTCAACTTTATCCCATTTGTGTATTATGTTGTGGTTATATTGGATTTATTGTTTAAAATTTTTGTGATTATATTGAATGATAGTTTGTAAGAATGTTGTGGTTATATTGGACTGTGTTATGTAATATGTTGTGATTATATTGGATTGTATTGAGTAATGTGGTTGTGGTTATATTGGATTGTATTGAGTAATGTGGTTATGGTTATATTGGATTATTTCATGTAATATGTTTCCTACTGTTAACATGTTGAATGGTGTTTAAATATGCATTGATGTAGTTCATGTTATAGGCATGTAGTTATAGTATTCTACATCATTCCTGGCATGAGTCCTTCGTGCATTTAGAAAGAAAATGTTTTAGGAAATAAAATTTGAAAAGAAATGGAATTTTATGAATAAATTATTTTCAGAAAACGTTAAGATTTTGGAAAGAGGTGTAAACCTAGCCATGAAAGATGTGAGTGAGAAATGGGGCATGGGAGACCGGCATACCCGACCTAACCCTCTGGTAGGGTAGGAAAGTAAGTAATATTCACCTCTTATGAGGTGAAGAAATGAAAGGAAAAGTTAAAATAACGTTAACTACTTTGTAGTTCTACCGATAGAAAATGTGATCGGGTTCCGAATAATAATGGCCCACTACAAGCTTAATGGCTAGGCGTTACACCAAATGAGCTCACGACATGAAATGGAAAGGCTTGAAAAGTTCTTACATTTTGAAATGGAAGTTTTATGGAAACGTTTATGAAATAGAAATGTTTAGAAAGTTTTTATTGAGGAAGTGAAATTTTAAAATTTATGACATATAGTGCATTTTACATGCATTCATGCATGAGATTTGCTTATTGAGCWTTATAGCTCATTCCATTTCCTTCATTTTGCATTTCAGGTGATGTGTTGCCAAATGGTGCGTAGAGGTCGTTTATGTGCAAGTTTTGATACCCCTAAGTGATGTTTTAAATAAATTTTGATGAATAAGGGAAATGGTTAAATAGAGAAATTTTTATGTATTTTTTTGATTTTATTAATTTATCCAGTCTTGCATTAACTTCTTTCAAGTTTTCACTGAATTTCAATTACGTAAGTGTTAAGTTGGTAAAAGATTGTTGGAATGGAAGTTATTTCAACATTGGATGTTTGTTGGGTTTTGAATACATTATATATGTGAGTATTGAAAATGTTTGGGGAATTTTTTGATTGTATACAGGGGGTACATGTTGATATTACAGAGGAAACTCTACCAAAATTTTTATAAACCTTTTATATTAAAAATATTCAAATTTTTGCTTTCCACACTTTTTCTAATATAAGAGTGAGTAAAGTTAGTAACATTCCTGGGTTTCGACAATTTTCTAATATGGGGGTGTTACAACCTCCCCTTCCTTTGTCCTAGCACTACACCTCCTACACAGTCACTAGCATCACACATTAGTTCAAATAGTAATGACCAGTCAGTTGCTAGAATGCTTTGCTACAAGATTCATCGAAGTTAATTGGAGTATTTTGTTGTAGCAATCAACATAAGGGTTTTGAATTCTCAGAGAAGTCCTTGATAAACCTTCGGTAGTATCCAACATGGCCAAGGAAGCTTATGATTCCTTTCACTGTTGCAGGTGGTGACAGCTTTTGAATCACTTCAATTTTTGCCTTATCAACTCTAATTCCTTCTTTTGAAATTATATGACCCAAAACAATACCTTCGTGCACCATGAAATGGCATTTTTCCCAGTTCAAGACTAGATTAGTCTCTTCATGTCTTTTTAATACTTTTTTAAAGTTGAGCAAACAATCATCAAATGATTCTCCAAAGGCTGAGAAATAATCCATGAACATTTCTAAAGTCTTTTCCATCATGTCCTTGAATATAGACATCATAAACCATTGAAAGGTTCTGGAAAAAGTTTTTCTTAACTACAAAGGGATATGTTTAGAATAGAAGTTATCGAGAGGGATCAATTGTAGAAGGGTACATAGCAGATGAGTCCATAACTCATTGCTTAAGATATTTTGAAGACAATGTTGAAACAAGGTTCAATAGCCCATAGAGAAAGGATGATACTTTAGAAAACAATAACACAGAGAAAAGCCCTTTCACTATGATTCCTGGCCTTTCCAATAGGAAAGCAAACAATTTAATTCTTGATGACATGACATTGATGCAAGCACATCGTGTTGTCCTCTACAATTGTGACTCAATATCAGCATTTAGAGTAAGCATATCAAGCTCTTTATAAAACTAATTGTCGAAAAGCATCTATTACTGATATTTTTTAAGTAATTATTAACTCGATTATTTTCAGGGAGCTCAAGTCAGACATCAAGGGAATTAAATGGAATAAGAATCGTAAACGTTCTATGAATGAATATGAGTTAGAGTCACATCATAATAAAACCTTCACTACATGGTTCCGTCATCAAGTGAGTCTAGGTTTAAATGAATTATCCAATCAATTCCATCCATATTAATTGATACATACTTTATTCCATTATAATCAAAGCATGATTTATTTGCAAGTTTGTAGTTTGAACGAGATGAATAGCCTCGAGTTAATACTTAGATTACATAGCTGGCCCGAAGTCCAACTAAATTTGTGTAGAGATTTAAAGRGTACATTGTCGCAGGTTTCAGATACCATACTAAAGAGACTGAAGCAGGGAATAATTCAGATAGTGGAGTGATTGTTACAGCAGAAACATTACTTAGCGATGATGTAACACCCCCAGATTAGGAACTGTCCTAAGCTGAGAGTATTACTGACCTTACTCATAATTATATCAATATTGTAGGAAAACAAAAGAAATTTGAACACTTGTCTAAAAAGGTTTATAAAAATTTTGGCAGAGTTTCCTCTGTAAGTCCAACAACTACCCTTTGTACACATTCAAAGTCCTCAAACATTTTCAATACCTGTAACAACACCCATTCCAACCCAACAAATATTCAAAATAGTAAATATTGTATTCCATCCATCTATTACCAACCTAACGTTTACTAAAATTGAAATTTGCAAAACTTGAAAGAATTTTGAAACACGATTAGTTAAACAAATAATGAAACATCTTGAACAATACATAAAACCTCTCTAAACAATCATCTATCTTATTCAGTAAAATTTATTTGTATAAAGGTATCAAGAGCTGCCCACTAGCTACCTTCTCGCACCATCTGGTTACACATCACTTGAAATGCAGAGTGAACGAAATGGAATGAGCTATAAAGCTCAATAAGCAAAAAATCCCATGCATGAATGTATGTGAAATTGCACTATATGTTATGAATCCATAGTTCACTCCCTCAATAAAACTTTCCAAATACTTTTATATATTTCCATTTCAAAACGTAAGAACTTTGTAAAATCTTTTCATTTCATTTAAGTCGTGAGCTCATTTAGTGTAACRTCTAGCCATTAAGCTTGCAGTGGGTCATTATTCTTTGAAACCCAATCACATTTCCTACCGGTAGAACCGCAATACGGTTAATGTCACTTAACTTTTTCTTTCATCTTTTCACCTCCCAAGAAGTGAACATTACTTATCTCCCTATCCTACAAGTGCGCCAGTCCCCCACGCCCCATTCCCAYTCACATCTTTCATGGCTAGTTTTACACTCCTTTTTAAAAATCTTAACATTTTCCTGAACATAATTCATTTATAAAATTTTCATTCCCTTCCAAAATTTTATTTTCCTAAACTATTTGCAATCTAAATGTACAAATGGCTCATGCCAGGAATGATGTACAATACTATAACTATATACCCATGACATTAGCTACATAAAAGCATATATAAATACCATTCAACATAATGACAATATATATATATATATATATTGCTGATCCTTCTCCGTTTAAAATTGTTGAAACCGATGCTTCTGATATTTTTAGTGATTATTCTCAATTCTATATTGTGTATATTAAAATATTTCTTAGATGGTTTTTTATAAAAATATCCTTTTACTTCGATTCAGCCAATTACAACTCCTTCGAAGAAGATTCCAGAGTGGCAGTCCTTATCGGCTCTCACAAAATTCAAGCGAATCATCCTCTTGAAAAATCCTTCTGATGATATTTTACATAATACAAAAATCATTCAATTTTACTGCAATCCCAATGAGGGGTTTTATGCCATCAGATATACCATAGAAGGATTTTATTCGATCACGTGAAATCATTCAATACATTCATAACACATTTCATACCACAAAAGAAAAAGTAGGCGGATATGGAGATTCACTTAAATGGAACTCATATTCAATACACATTCAATTTACCTAAGAGAAATTTAGAACATCAATACATCTGCGTTAATGAGAATGTGAGAATTTACTTATTTGGAGTCCTTTACGTTAAAATTCTTATTTAAATTGCAAAGCAGAATCTCTCGACCGTTTCAACGTCAATGTGCTCGAAAACGACCTAATTGTGATTACAAAAGAAAGTCCATTTAATACGATTATCCAAGCTTAAACATTCAATGTTTATTCTATGAACGTCATTTGTAAATTTTTAATTCATGCTTAATTCCCACATCACCAAACCATCACATTCTTAAAGGTACAACTTAAAATCCTTAGATCAGGCATTAAACCTAATCTATGTTCTCACACAATTTCACTTCAGGACATAATTACATAAGTCATAAATTTTCAATATCGAATAGTAATATTTTCACCTTTAAATCAACAAACTCTAAGTATCACGGAAGTGGCGTTGTGCCCGGGGCGTGCGCTCCGGCAGCGCGCGCAGCAACCCTGGTCGCACAGGGGGCCTGGTCTCGTTGGCATCTGGGCGCCTGGTTAGTTGGGCGTCGGGATACTCGGTTGCTTGGGCATCTGGGCACTCGAGTGCTTGGGCGTCTGGGAGCCTGGTTGCTAGGTGTCTGGGCCGTCGAGCTACACGGTAGCAAGCAGTCACGACGACACGTACACAGGTGGGCAATGGCTAGCYAATAATGGGCTTCTATCCCAGCAACAGGTGGAGATCCACAGACGATGGCGATTAGAAGCACATTGCTCGCGAGCAAGAAAGCATAACAGCAACGAGCGGTGTCACGTGGCACACCTCTTCGAGCAATCGCAGATCTGATCTTAGTGCAGCTATGGCAGCCTCTGGTCGAGGGGGGAGAGAGAGAGAGAGAGGAGGCGATGGCGGTCAGCATAGGAAAGGGAGGAGGCAGTGTGAGCAGCAAGAATTTTTGGGAGTGGAGGCGCGGTGGCTAGGGTTTGGGGGGAAAGGGTAGATGACTGATTTAACTTCGAACTTAGGCCCTAACCCAACCCGTTGGGCCTTTCCATTCCATAACTAATCCAGTCCATTAAATTAATTATACAGACTTTTCTTTCGGTAAAAATCTATTTTTCAAATGAAAAACGCATAAACCCAACAAGTCAAGCTTCTAACCAATCGAGGACCCTCATTCGATTAATACGATAATCTCATACTTATTAAATGTACAATAAAATAATAATCACACAGAAAATTATCCAACCCTAGTTGGCACACATAATCATACGACCATACAAAATTTATAAAATTTATAAAAAGTAAAATCCCGGGTATTTCAGATGACCAAGTTGAATATCATGGTTTCATAAATGATAATATTGAACTGAATTATTATGAATGATTTAGAGTTGTGTTGTTCAAGTGCGATTGAGCCGATATAGAGCGAGAAAGGGCATGAAGAGAGACAGATTTGGATTCACACTCTTAAAATGTCTAGATTAGTTGATAAGGGTACAAGGCCAACTGACGAACCATTTGTTGTGACATCAAAGGTCAAACAAGTCTTCTATGTGCAAGACCTTTTAGAAAAAGATTGGCATGTAGTTGTAAAAACAAGGCCTCGTGACTTTTTGACATGGGGGATGAGGTACTAATTGCACCAAATATCCAACTCATGGATACTTATGAGGCTGTAAAAGATAGTAATTCCTATAGGATGGATGTGATTATTTACAAAAGGATATAGATAGCACATAGGTTGGTGTTTAAGAAAGGTGAAGAAATTAATCCATATTCCAATGAATAATTGTAATATTGTTACTTAAAGTTCATTGTTATATTAAACTTGTAGTTTCTTTTCACAAATAAATTGACCATAATCGACCAACATCTACTACAATGCGTGCATGCGTGACAAACAACACCAATTCCCTATGCATATAAGTTTCTATACAATATTAGATCTTAAAAATTCAATTGAAAAGGCAAGTAAATAATTCATGATTTAGGGAAACCAAAAACACATCATAATGCTCAACTATGAATGTTTCTATACATCATTTAAATCTTAAACATTCAACTGAAAGGTAAGTATATCAAAAAATTAAGAAAGTATATSAAAGTCTCAGTAATTTAACCCAGAATCAAGTAACTTCCTCTTTTGCTCTTCTACCCCACTATCAAAAACCCTAACTTAACACCCAATTCAATTCCCCTATTTAGTTTCATAACTTTAACCCTCCAAACCTGCAACATTGTGAACCTACTGGAAACCTTTGCTCGACTATACCACCTACACTTGACTATCCTCAACAACAGTGACTATGGCTTGCACTAAGTTAGCAGCTCACAAGCTTCCCAGAGCACTATTGTCGAAGACATTGAAGCTCTGAGGTAGACCATCCCTTTCCAATGAGATGAGGACCCCAGGTCCAAAAAATTGAAGCACAAGGCTGCCGAAAACTCTAACCAATTCCTGTGCAAACTATTTGAAAAAAGATTCAATGATGAATTTCGTTATGGAGAAATTGTCCATGACGACGTGTCGAATTTTGATCAATTACAGCTTTCATTACTGAAACAATTACTTAAATTTCAAGAGTGTGATATTATTTTCATACAATTTGTGTTATGGAAGGTAGTTAGATTGTTTTTATGCAAATGTGTGGAATGAGCGTGATGAGAATACGAATCTAGTGATTAATTCATGAGTGAAGGGGGTAAATATTAGGTTGGATGCAAAGACTATTAATGAAATTTTTGGCTTAGCTGATGGGGTTTTTACATTGATGAAGTTGATGAATATGATAGTAATACAACAGACCTTACTAAGGCAGAACTATACATATTTCTCTATGAGCATCCAACAAAAGTTAAATTTGAATGGATCTTAGTACGAGATTTGTAGCTCATTTTGTTGCTCAATTTGTTCAATGTCGATTGGGGAAATAAAATGCACTAAGTGATCGAGTTCTTACTTACAAAGTTTCGAAGCATGAAAAGATTAATTTTGGTGTTGTGCTCATAATCAACATTGAGCTTGCTCTAACCATCAAGAGGAAGTTACCATATGGTTGCTTATTGACACCAACGTTTTAGCACTTTGGGATAGATCTAGATGATGAGACTTTTATTCTTAGGAAAGAGTTATTTTGGACCAGAAACATTCAAGCAATAAGATCAAAGAGAAAGAATTYGCAAGAAAATTCAGACAATCTTGATGATGATGGTGTTAAGCATGGAAATAGTTCAAAATCTGCAGCTATGATTTCAAAGCTTGAAGCAATTAAGGAAGGTGTGTTGAAGATTGAGGGAAAGGTTGAGAAGATGGAGAGCAGCAAAAGMCTTCTAAGACAACTTTCAAGAAGTTCAAAAATGAAGTGAATGAAAATATCAAAGAAATCAAAGAAATGATCAAGCAATGCCAGCCGAGAAGAAAGCCCTCAAGTATATAGAGAGAACCCTATATTTGAATGGCGAAGAAGAGGAAGAAGTTGAACATTGAGATCATGTTTTTTGATGACACCTTATTGATCATTTATTGGGCTTTTTTGGATGATATGTGTTTTATGGATGATGCTTATTTATGTRTGATATTTATGGATGATGTTTATTTATAGGTTTTTTTATGGATGATATATGTTTCATTAATGGTTTTTCTTACATAATTCTTTGTGAAATTATTTTAGTTATGTAAGTTTTATTTTGTTAGAAAAGAAGCTCTTTTAAGGTTAGGAAAAAAATTTCAAGCCATTTGTGACATCCATAGTCGACTACGGTAGTCATCTATATCATAGTATCTTGTACCAATTAAAAATTATTAAGGCATCGGATCGCACTTGGATTTTCAAAAAAACAAAATTAGCTGGTCCATAAAATTGATCATGTGTTGGTTGAGCATGATTGGGTTATAAAAAATCAAAGTAAATGAGAGAACATAATAACTCATAGCGACATACCAAATAGCATAATCAACTATGGTATAGAGCTAAAATTAATGGTGTGAACCAAAAAAATTATAAAATTAAAAAACAATATATATGTCAATGTATGATGAGATGTCGTCAACAAACATCGTCTAATATTGTGAGTTCTAACAACATTTAATGCCAATATATATTAAACATGGGCATAACATGTGTTTATGATAATACATGATGCAAATGTCATTCATATATCTTGCATCAATTCCACATATAATGATATTTTATAAATGTCATCATATCTATTGTTTAGGCAATTAAATGAGAAATGTTGTCAACATATGTCGCCACAAATCATGATTACGTACAACCTTTAATCCTAAAATATATGAAACATTGGCATAACATGTGTTTCTGGCAACACATAGTACAAACATCATTCTAAAATGTCGCCTCAATTCAAACTAGAACGACATTTTTGAAATATCATCCCTTTAGTCGTCATATCTATTGTTTAGACAGACTAACGAGGAAATATCGTTAGCACATGTCGCCCAATCTCATGATTTTTTACGCTTTTAATGCCCACATATAGGAAATAAGGCATAACATGTATCACATTGTGCAAACGTCATTCTAAAATGTCGCCTCAATTTAATCTAGAAGGACATTTTATATATGTCATCCACATGTCACCCTATTAGTGTAGACGACTAAAGGGTAAATATTGTCTGCAAAAGTCATCTCATATCATGATTTCCTACGATTTTTAATGTCAACATTCAAGAAATATTGGTACATAGCTTTTTTTGCCAACATATGGTGCAAATATCATTCTAAAATGTCCCTCAATTTCACATATAGCGATGTTTTACAAATGTCATCCAAATCTCATCTTATGTAGTGGTTAGACGTCTAAAGTGGAAAAGCCATCAGCATATGTAGCTACATATGATATTCTATTACGACATTCTTACCAAAGGATATGAAATGTTGGAAGATATTATTTTTATGCCAACACATCTTATGTCGTTAGGAAATGTCATCTCAACATCCACATATGATGTTGTTTCAACAAATGTTGCCACATATGTCATTGCATMTAGTATTACACCGACAAATAGATAAATGTCATTTGTAAATGTCRTCTTACATATGTACAATGATATTTGTTCTAAGCATCAGCATAGATCAATGAAAAAGGCCCATGACAATGTTTGTCAAAAACTTTGTAAAATATACGTTGCCATAGACCTTTTTTAACATAGTGGTAGAAACCCTTTTCTCTAATTCATGCTTTTCCTTAGTGACCACATCAACCGACATAGATAAGCACAATTTATCACAGTCAAGAGATTTCATGAATTCAACAAGAGAATTGTTATCTAGTAGCAATTTAGCATTTTCATTCAACAAATTCTGAATCTTCATTTTCATATCCATACTTCTTTTTGAAAGGGGTTCAACGTCCAATTATGAAACCCTTGGAAAAACAGGATGAATCGAAATATAGCTTCTACGCCAAAACTAGGCGCAAAGAACCAACCAGATTGACCTCATCTCATCATATATGTCAATAAGCAAAGATTGAGCATTACATTCATCATCATTATCATCATCTAAAAGAGAGAGGATAGAAGTAGTTACCTCATCCTCTATTTCCATAAAGCACACATTTGATTTTTCACTTGTACCTTCATCGGAATTCTCATGTTTCTCATTATCATCCCAAGTCACAAAGCTTTTATTCTTGAAGGACTTTAGTTCCCTTTTTTTGAGATTCTTTAGATTGGGTCAATTAGCCATCAAGTGTTTCATGTTTTTGCATTCATAGCATCTTCGTGTGATGTTTTAGATGAAGAGGCCTCTTGAAGAATCTATTGTAGTTTCTTCTTCGAAAATATTTCTTGAACCTTGTTGCGCTACCATTCCAAGTTCATTATCATCCATCTGCTCTTTAGTAGACACACATACAAGTTTTTCAGGAATTGTAGTTAATGTCATTAAAAAGTGATGGCCTATTAGTAGGAAAACTCTCTTGGTTGTTTAAAGAAAGAGAAGACATGTATCTTTTATTTAGGATGTTAATTCCTTAAAGTAGAAGTCTTTGCTCTGAAACCAATTGAAATGTACCTAAGAGGGCTGTGAATTGGGTTTTTAGAACGTTTTCTTACAAATACAAAGTTTTCACCCTTTGAGTAAAAATATCAAACACTTATAGGTGCAATAATTGCTATTGTATTTATGAGAAATAAAAGTAACACCAACGAACAAATCACAAGCAAATCAAAGAACCAAACAACCACAAGATGCACAAGATTTATACTGGTTCAATTTCCCTTGAAATCTACATCCATTAACTACGGTCACACCTTAGAATTTTCAAATCCACTAAAAAAAAAAAAAAGTTACGAAGACTTTTACACAAAAGGCTCACCCTACAAATGGATTTTACACACAACAACCCTTTTACAACATTAAAGTTCCCCTTTCAACAAAGATTTTAAATCCTATACAACCTTGAAATTTTTTCAAAGAAGGATATGAAGTTTTGTCATACTTTTTCATTATTGAGAGTGATAAGAAAATAAAGATCTCGAAATTTGATTTCACAAGAATTTGCTAAGAGATTCCTTACACTTTTGGAATAACATAATCAATGTATGCTTTTGAAGATGTTTTCTCAAGTAAATAGCTTTGAATCACATATTTTTTTTTTCTATATAAAAAACCTAAAAGTCTTTGTATTGTACCCTTTGCAACGGTCATAAAAATAGCCGTTTTGAATTGAAATCTATCTAGTTCGGACATTCGAAACATTGTCTGAACATCCACTAGAAGGACATTAAATCCAATCTTAGGACTATTCAGATGTCCAAAGTATGCATCCAAACTGTTCCTTGGACGGTTCATTGGAGGCTTTCAGACATCCGATATCAACCATGACATCRTCTGAGGCTCATTAGAAGGTATTTGGACTTAACATCAACCAGTTCTGAATAGCCAAGGCAAGCATAAGTCCTAAGACCAAACTATATTCAGGCACACATTTTTAGTTGTAGTGCTATCTATAATATGGAATAACACATGACCGTATATATGTGCTATCTAAGATTTGTCGTTCACTAGTGACAATGAAAATTTGGAYGAAAATTATTTATGAAATAAATAATGAGTTTAGCAGTGATTACCCTAATATCGATTTACAAATAGAAATTATTAATTGATTATGATGATCAGTAATCGATCTTTTTCAAGTAGTACGGTTGCAAGATTCACCAACTTCAAAATGAATAAATTATTTAAAAATTATATATTGAAGACAATATTATATAAATAATTTGTTAAAAYGTCCAAAATAAACAAGTTTTCAGCTTTGTGTTTTTAAAAATAATTTTCAAAATAACGTAAAGAAGGCATTTTTAAAAGATTCAAAATGAAATCAAAACTAAAAGACAAAGAGAACGCCTCAGCCGTACTTGTTTTAAATTTTGTTTTTTGCATGATAAATTAGTCATAAAAACAACAAGTCGGATCCGATCATTACATGTTTTATACTCCGTTTTGTTCCTTTATGTTTTATTACAATACATATAAAAATAAATTCCAGTGGAAGAACTAAAAAGACAGTAATGGGACTATAATAAGGATGGCATCCCTTACCTGTCATCTCTTACCTACSAGAATAATTCTTACATAAACCTAATTTTCGTTAAAGTCTAACACGAAGTACATGTAATACGAATTTTAAGTATGATTATGTATATTTTCTAATCCCCCGGCGCTCTTGTTATATTTTCTAATCCCCCGGCGCTCTTGTGTCACATAGTAATCGATTTTCTTGTAGATGACTTCAAAAATATTTTAAGGAAAAGAAAAAATAAATCACTGCAATTACTTCTTTAATGTTATAAATATCAGTCCTTGGATTTTTAAATACAGGTTGGGTGAGACTTTTTGTCATTTTCCTKTACTTGGATTACCATATGTGTCAGATGATCTAATGAAAGAATGAATATATTTCGTCTGATTCTTTCTAACCATTGGTAAATGACGACCAAGACTTGGACAAGCCTTCTACTCATCTCCTTTTCTCTTCTATTATTATCATATTGCTCTAATTGTCTTCCGGGTAGTTTCATTCAATGTCTTTCTGGAACATTTCTATCGAATATCTCTGCAGTGGGTGTTTTGTATGTCCCAATCAATTCATCATATGAACCAATATTAGAATCTAGTATTCAAAACCTAAGATTTTTTAACAATTCCCATCCAAAACCGCAGGCCATAATCACTCCATTATTGTACTCCCATGTGCAATCTGCAATTCTATGTTCCAAAACAAATGGATTACAAATTAGGATCCGCAGTGGTGGCCATGACTATGAGGGTTTGTCTTACACAGCACGGTTTCCCTCCAATATTCCATTCATTATAATTGATCTTTCAAACTTTAGATCAATCGATGTTGACATCGAGAACAAGACAGCGTGGGTAGAATCTGGAGCAACACTTGGAGAACTGTATTACTGGATTGCTAATAAAACATCTACAAATGGCTTTCCAGCTGGGGTTTGTCCAACTGTTGGTGTTGGTGGGCACATTAGCGGTGGTGGAATTGGTTCCTTGTCAAGAAAATACGGATTAGCTTCAGATAATGTGATCGATGCTCTCCTAGTTGATGTCAATGGTAATATTCTTAATAAGGAATCAATGGGGAAAGATTTGTTTTGGGCCATCAGAGGCGGCGGAGCAGCAAGTTTTGGAGTCGTCTTAGCATGGAAGATCAAACTTGTTTATGTTCCTCCAGTGGTCACTGTTTTCAAGTTGAGTAAGACCCTAGAGCAGAGTGCTATTGATCTGATCCAGAAATGGCAGCATATTGCACCGAATGTTAGTGAAGATCTGCGTTTATGGCTCGGCATATCAATAAGAGATGGAACAACTCAGGCTACATTCAGTGCAATGTTCCTGGGCACAGCTAATGATCTGATTAATTTGATGGAGGGAAGCTTTCCAGAATTTGGACTCAGAAATGAAGATTGCTTAGAGTTGAGCTGGATTGATTCGGTCATGTACTATTCAGGTTATCCAGGATTAGAAACAAAAGATGCTCTTAAGAACAGAATACCCCTACCTAAGCATCACTTCAAAGCTAAATCCGACTATGTTGTGGAACCCCTATCAGGTTCTATTTTGAAAGAGTTGTGGAAATGGTGTTCCGAGAAAGAGAATTTCGAACTAGTCTTGCATCCTTTCGGTGGACGAATGAGCCAGATATCGGAATCTGAGTTTCCATTCCCATTCCGGAAAGGAATAGTGTATGGTATTGACTATCTCTTGACATGGGATGAAGACAATAGTGAAACATCAGGGAATAACATTAATTGGATGAGAGAGCTATATGAATACATGACTCCTTTTGTGTCAAAATCTCCAAGGGGTGCCTATTGGAATTATAGAGATCTTGATATAGGCATAAATGATATTTCTTCGTCTTATCCAGAAGCTAGAAAATGGGGTATTAAGTATTTCAAGAACAACTTCAAGCATCTAGCAATGGTTAAAACTAGGGTTGATCCGGGAAATTTTTTCACTTGTGAACAAAGCGTTCCCCCTCTACCTCTTGGAGTAATTAAGCCTAGAAGAGAGCCGCAATTTCGACTTTCAACTGCTGCTGTTTGAGGTTTCCGAATCTTCTTTGTATGACAATATGATCTATTCTTCTCTACTTTGAACCAAGGTTTGCTTATTGTCAAACATAGTCCCCCTTTTTTTACTCATCTCGTTGCTCAAAGCCGCCCCGTTGCCATTGATCTCCTCTTCTCTTTTCCACCTCTCCCTCTTTCTAACCTTGAGCAACCCTTGGTTTGAGGTTTCAGAACACATCCCACTTGAGATTTGCAAGGGAGATTTGTGCTTATGCGTAAACATTAAATCTTTAGAGCTTTATATGCTCAAAGAGCAAGAGCATGGAGTATTTAGAAGCTAAAAAGTAGGAGATGCTTTAAATGTGGTTCGTGCACYCAATGAACATCCAGTCAAGTTTGATAGGAGATGAAAGCAACTATTGATGATGGACGAGCAATGCTGGTTAGAAACAAGCAGGGAAGGTTAAATATTCACCTTAAAGTTGTAACTTTTTTACTCATATTATTGCAAAATAAGCCGAGTCCCATACTAATCTGTATGTATAATCTATTTCAATGATGGAAGACCTGCAAAATTTTCTCCTACGGACGGCCAATATTCGTTTGATTGCTTGTAAAATTATTGCCTTGAGTTGCATTCCTCGCTATACATCAAGCTCTGGACAATAAGAGCTCAGGAACGACACAGGAAGCATGCAACCCTGTCCAAGTTTATCATTGCCCAATGCCTAGTAGGCATACAGCAAAATCCTACTAACAATCATATTATTGGTAGACTGTTTCGCAATAGGGTATTACATAATCTATTGGGGATTTCAGCTTTCACTTCTTCTTTAAGAGCAAGATATACTGGTTAATATAAAAGAAGTTCCAAATTGGCATCCATAAACAAATGTTCGAATATGCCCAATTTTAAGAATTTTCCATCTACTAACATCTTCTTCCAACATCAATTACACAGAAAGAAGTGATGAAAATTTTGACACAATTACCCTTGGCCATCAAGGTTGCCCTGGCCACCACTGCTGGCTCCCCCTCCACCTCCACTGGCATAGGACCCATCCTCAGTGGCTGCTGCTGCTGTCTGCCAGACTGATTGCCAGGCTTGAGAGGGTGGAGGAGGCGGCTGCACATAGACAGTGGGATCAACTGCAGGTCTGCCTATCATGACCCCTGGGGGAGCAGGTTGCCCCATGGGCGGATAGAAGTAGGGGACCCCACTGGCAGCAGAACCCACAGCCATTCCACCTGGACCCACACCAACTCCAACACCAACCCCGAGGCTGGCAGCCTCGTCCTTGATCTCATCCCTGGGGACAATGTCAACAAGGAAGTCAAAAATATCGGTGCGAGTAATGGCAGCAGCAATATCGTTCTTCTGAAGAGTCCGGCGCTTGTTCTCCTCAGCATGGAGCCAGGAGCGGATGGTGAGCTCAAGGATGAAAAGCTCACAGGCCTTGGCAAAGAGGATTGGGGCCTCAGCAGAGATCATTCGGACATCCTCATCAGCCTTCATGATCTTTTTTATTCGGGCCAGGGGGAGCTGGTGGTTCTTGAAGTCATTCACCTGCTCGATCTCTTGTCTCTGGTAGTTCCAGAACATTTGGAGTTGTTGCTGTTGTTGCTGGAGGAGGTGTTGGTATGGTGGCTGTGCCGGGTATACAGAGGATTGTGCCGCCGCTGCAGCTTGCTGGGAATTGTTTTCCATCTTAGGTACAGAAAGGGAATATGAGCTTTTACTGCTATGTAGTTGATGAAGTCAGAGCTGCCCAATTAACGTCCATCAGATATTATTTAAAGGTTTGATATAGTTACAGAATAGTATCATGCAAATCTCAAACGATGTTCGATCCGGTGATAATTTGCAATAGCACATCAATAGTAAAAGTCAAACACAAAATGGTAGTCTTCTTCCATTTCCTTTTGAAAGATCCGAGATCATAACAGTATCTTGCGACCATTCAAACATAATGAATGTAATATTAGGGTATATAGTCCTCAATTAAACTCCTTAATTAACTCAAGCACTTAACTTTGACAAGTCAACATAAAAGACTCGTATAACATGTCAAAATATAAACTTAATATTAGAACATGCTCTTAAGCACCTAAAACCAAGAAAACACGGTTCCCTAACATACATAGAACAGAACCGAATGACACAAATCGTTTTTACGAAGAAAGAGGAATACATTCATTTACAATGATGCAAATTTAAGAGATCTAGATATGCTAAGCAATGTAATACAAGTTACCCCTAACTAAGCAAGTAACAATACTCACTCTCCAATACATCAGATAAGTCGAAAGAAAAGACAAAAACATTACTCCCTTGACATTGCTTTGCTAATAAGATCATTTGAACTCTTTCATTCTTTTACACATTAGAAATTCATTCCAAAGAGTCTGCCCAACGAAATCTAAGCATAACACCTCGCTATTTAAAAAGAGCATAACTTACCGACAAAATGAAAACCTTAGCCTCCAGTGGCAGCAATGTGCATTTCAATTCACAATGCCATGCTTGAGGTGTGTAAGTGTGTATGAACCTAAACAAAAGCCTCAATTTAGAACTTGTTTTGAGAAAAGCATCTAAAGCATCTACAAAATGAAGTCCAGAACGATCTATCATCCAGAAAAAAAGCACATATGTAGATATAAATATACATTCACAAGCATTAAGTCACTACAATACTACCTAAAATGAGTTATTGCTAGCTATAATGCCTGTACTAATAATATATATATATAGAATAAAAATAAAAATAAAAATAAAAATAATTTTTCACAGCCTTTCAAGAATAAATTTAAAAGTATGAGAATGCTGATACCATCATCAAGGAAAACAAGCAGCTTGACATATAAGGTGATGTCTCAATGGTTACAATGGTTGCTTTTCTAACCAAAAGTAATCATTTTGACATATAAGGTGATGTCTCAATGATTACAATCTTCGCTCTTCTAACCAAAGTATAATCATTTTGACCTATAAGGTGTCTCAATGATTACAACCATCACTATTCTAACGAAATGGAGATACAGAAAAGGAAGCCAGATGTCCGAAGTATTGAATCTTTAAGTAACCAATCAGCAGCCAAATAGCAAAGGCAAAATGCTGATAGAAAGATCTCTAAAAGTCACATTTCTAGAATTAGTTCTGTTTATGATGACATTCAAAACAACCAATAAGGACTTAATAAAGAAAAGGATAGAAAAATCTCCAATTATGAACCTCTTAACTATTACATTCCATAATCAAGAAGCACCTATCCTGTAATTTAGGTAATAAATGTTTTAGACAAGAAACAGATAAAAGGGRRAAAGSAAAATTCACAAAGCTCATGTAAGCCAATCTGAACCCTTTACAAATATAAGAACGAATTACACATCCAAATTCTTCYCCTATAAAAAGGAGCCAAATGCACCTTGGATCACCATCGCAGAACAGACAGGTTTAAACAACRGAATCTCCCCAGCCAAGAATTGATACCCCATCCAATTTGGACAAAAATTAAAGCACGATAACAACAACAAACAGCACAAAAACCAGCATTTCCTTTCTAGATCTCATAACTTACCAAAAGCTTAACTTTTTGAAACCCTCCAACCAAAAAGAAGGAAAACTCCTAACAACATGCCAAAATCTGCTAAACCAAAAAAAATTAATCCTAGAAAGATGAAGAACGAACAGTAGAGACGTAATTACAACAATTCTGAGTACCATTTTATGTCCAAAATTGCCAAAGACAGAAGCGATTTCAGTAGTTGAAAATTTACTTAGTTGTTCCAATTACCTTAGCCAATCAAATCTGAAGAGCTTCTTCTATAATGTTTCTTCCTTTCTGTAATTTTTCTTCCTTTGGTTCTTCAGCGGCTCGTGGTTCTGAGGTTTCCGGTGGTGGAGTAGGAGAAGAGCCCGTCCGCGGTATTCGTCGGAGGCTTTTGTGGAAAGATGGGGTCTCACTTTGAGCTCTGTGCAATATTTCATGAGTTGTGAGTGTGAATATAAAGATGTAACTACAACCGTTTGATGCAAAATATCGGACGTACAATGGGCAATGCGCCATGTACATGCCCCTCTGATGCAGGACGGAAAAAGTCGGGAATGGTTACCTGCAAATGGAATCTCGCCACTTGTGCTTCCGATATTATCTCCTTTTGCCCACTTGGACTTCCGCTATTATCTTATTTAGCCCCTAAAGTAAATAGTATTGGAAGAGTGTCCAGCTGCTCGATCCTATTTGTTTTAATTGGATTATTTGCGACGTACTATAAAATTAGGGATATCTTAACATTTTTTTAAATTTTTTATATCAATAAYTAGCGTAAATAAAATCATCTTTACCTCTAGACTTTATGATTTCTGAGTTTGTATTCCTATACTACAAACTATGCGATTCTTGCTCTGGATCCTTTCAAACATCACAAATATTATTCTTTTATCCAAAATTTCCTTTTCCTTTTACAAGCTGACGAAGTCTTATTTTTAAATTATTTTTATCACTTCGATTAATTTTCATATTAATAATATTTTTTTAATTAAATTTTTTTCTTTTTTCTTTTTTTTCCCACCTTTCTCCTTCTTCCCTTTCCTCATCCAACCCGTAGTTGCTGCCTTCTCCTTCTCTTTCCTCCTTCTAACCTTAGCCGCTGCTACCCTCTTCTCTCTCCTCCTTCTAACCTAGAAGCCACTCTCTCCTTCTTCCTTCCTCATTCTAACCCTAGCAGCCGCCGCAGTGTTCTCTCTCCTCCTTCTAAACCTAGCCGCCACCTCTTTTSTTGATCCTACTATGTTCCTCCTCTTTCATCTTGATCTTGCTCTACAATTGTTGCGACATCAAAGCTGCAGTGGCATCAAAGCCACTGCCTCAGCAGGGGGGTTGGGGAAGGAGGAAGAGAAGGAAAGAGAAGAAGGAAAAAGGAAGGGGAGAGAGAGAAAGCCACATGGGGACAGAAAGAGAGAGGGGATAAAAGGAGGAAAAAGGAAGTTGTGGGAGATGAAGGACAAGAATAATGGAGGAGAAGAAAGAGAAGAGGAGAGGAGGAGATGGCTTACCTGAGATGATGGTGGAAGGGGCAGGAGATTATAAGGAGAAGAAAGACACAGAATAAAAAGAAGAAAGGAAAGAAAAATTAAAAATAAAATAAAAGAATTAGTATTGAGATAAGTACACACAATAAAATGATCAAATTATCCTTGTAATTAATATATATATATACATATATATACACACAACTTCTTTAATCTTTCTACTTCTAATTTAATTAGATATTTCAATAATAGATAAACATAATTTTTTAAGATTAGAGCCACATCTTAGGCTTCGCTGGAATTAGAATTGATTTGATCGAATAAAATATGGGACAAAATTGATATGATTGATTATATGCTACAACCACAAGCTATCATGAGTTTTAGGTGCCGAAAAAATGTTAGCTGAATTAATGTTGAATCAAATAATTAGCTCATGTGAACCCTTTCACCGATAGACAAATTTAATGGTAGGTTGATGTAGCCAATTAAGCCTCACAAATGTTATTTCAGTTATGGGGGGAGGAAGTCTTGCGATAAGCAATTGTTTTACTTATACATCTTGAAAGCTTGTAAATTTCTTGTCACTAAAAGATCTCTACAAATTAACTCCAAAGCTTAGTTAAGGAGAGAGGGAAAAGGAATGGTGAGCTCATGCATTATATCTAATGGACGTGAAATAGATCATTGGCAACAAAAAAGCAGCGTTATACACTTGTTGGTTTTTCCTCCGTACAATTTATGCAGCAGATCATACATGAGATAGCGATGCCCATCTTCATTGGCCCGTCACCTCTGTGACTTTGACCTGAATATGCATATCGCTGCTCAATTTTCGACAACTATTTACACAACATATATCCACTTAGTTGTGAGGCTTGCCCCTTTTGGGCATTTTGCTCTCACTAGCGAGGTTCCTCCATCTTGCTTTATCTATTTGCATGGAGTCGTTCTTGCTTTCAAGTGCTGGTCCAAAATTTGAACACTGGATTTGATTTTGTCTGGTGTGATAAAAAGCTTCTTGCTTGCTGCTACAAGTACAATGCAAGAAACAGAAACAGCAGGAGAGACCATAAACTGGATAAAGTGATAACTGCTGAAGCTGCAAAAGAAGCACATTGATGCAGTCAGATGAATTTTGGATGAATATACAAGATGCATGATTTCTAGTACAATGCAATGCAACGCTTAGCTCTATCCTGGGCTCCATAAATGTGTCTCGGATATATTAGCTTCAAGTTAAGAGAGGAAGCAATATGTGGTAGAGGCAACAATCAGAACTTGCCAAATGGATATAATGAAGTGCCTAGAAAGCAGAATCATAGAAAAGAAAGATAACTGCATTTGACAACCCATCTAGTTACACACTGTGATACTACTGAATCAGCAATTGCAAAAGACGCAAAGCAATTTATTTTGTCCACAGAAAAGCATCCTTAAGAATGTGCACTTACATGAAGATGGTGAAGGTGAAATTGAAGATGATAAGTCAGGTGGCTCTGCATTGAATCCCTTCTCAGATGGAGGTTGAACACGAGCAAAAACTACAGTTGGCAATGGGCTTGAAGCAGGAACTTGATGCACAGGTGACATAGGAGGATGTGGTTGCTGCTTTGGTGAAAGAGCAAAATTTGGAGCCAATGCTGGTGGGGAAATGGGAGTTAAATGAGAATGTTTATTAGCATTCTTGGGATATCTATTTTTGTCCCTGAAATGACAGCCAGGAGGGTTTGCCTTGTGGCTCATTCCTTGTGTTGGAGCAGGAGTAGGCACCAAGGAAGGTGGCGGCGAGCCTTCACCAGCTATAGGTCCACTGTTCTCAGTTCTAGGTGAAGGTGAAGTCGCAGGAACAAAGTTGGACTCATGATGGTGGTGGTGGCGGTGGTGGTGGTGGTGGTGGTGGCGACGGAGATGAGGCATGGGGGCTGGAGATGGTGCTCCTATGCCACCTAGCGAATGTTGCAGTATAGATGAAAGACGAACTTGCTTAACCCTTCCAAATACAGTGTTATTCAGGCCAAGATTTTTTGCATGAGAACCAGTAATCGTTTGAGCCAATTGCTTTATCCTTGACATTGAGGGATTAATCCCAACTGCCATTAGAACTTGGCACTGAATAATAGCTGGGGGAGCCACAGTAGAGCCTCTCAGATTCGTAAAGCTTATGTACAGATTCTGCATGAAGAAAATATGGAAAGAATACATAAGGCTGAACACCAACTACCAACATAATTAAATCATGAAAACTACTCAATAGTCGAAATTTCCTTTTTATAGGACTTAGGTAGACAGAATTCTTTTAGTTTTGGTTAGTTTTGGGCAAAGAGGCAAGTAAAATGGACGGCGCTATAATAAAAGGTAAACGGAAAGAAAAAGAACATAGATGAAGAGCCATGCATGATAACGCTTCAGATTCACATATTTTTCAAAAACAAAGCAGGCAAATCAAATATGTAGATCAAATTTAAAAGTTAAGACTACTCCTAACTACTGGAACACAAACTACTGAAAATCATAATATGTTGGCGTAGACAAATGTAACTAYGGGATCATCATAATAGATGTAATTGCAAAAACAAAAGCCACTCAGTGTTAAATAGAGACAAAAGCATACCAAGCTTTGAAAATCTGAAGTGCAGATGAATAGCCCACTCATCACTTAAGTAATTATTTATTGGCTTTCACCCGTCCAAGAAGTACCTAATTCATGGCATTATATATTTTGTGTTAACCCGGCCAAAAAATAATAATTAAAAATTCTAGGTTCCACACCACCATCCCCACCCCCCACCCCCAAAAAAAGAAAAAAAGAAAAAGGAAAAAGAGAGAGTCCCTCGAGTCTGGGGTCTGTCCCTTTCTTAATTGAAGTCGGTGCTTTTGCTCCAAAAAATTTCTTGGGAAGATAAATATTTGTACTGCAACAGAATGTTTTCGCCTCAAACTTCACATAAAGGTCCTTTGGAAGTGTCACTCCTGTTTCCCCTCTAAATTGTCTACCACTCTGGAAGGACTTGCATGCCAAAACTCCAGTAGCTATTCAATATATGAGGTGAAATGAAAATGAAAACCTCAAAAGAATCAATGCAGTTAACAGAGTTGAAGTTTATTTGATGTAACCTGTGGCATTCATATTTCATGTTCGGGAAACCCAAATATTCATTACCCTTTTTCCCCTGACTATAATAGTACTGGTTATATTTATAACATATGGCAGGTTTAAGGTCACCAATTTGTTTTGCTACTACTAGTATGGAAAGAATTATTTCTTTCTTTTTGACTTTCTAATGTCCAGTAGGATAGTTGATTGATCCACCACATTTGAGAGGAGCTGGCTGTTACTACAATGGTATTCCTTTCAGTAAACAAAGGACTTCCATTCACTGTGGTATATATTATTTCTCCTTAGTAACAGTTGATAATAAGCATTCACGCTAGCAGTAATATGAAAATAGGGATAATACCCCAAGAGTTCATTGCATGAAGGTACTGGATCTGATACAAATGTACATAGCTGTATGCATTAGATCGTTCATGAGCTTTTACCACAAAAACAAATCAAAATGATGAATAAGCAGGATTTAATCAACCTCAGCTAGCTGAATGATGAAGAAATTAAAACTTTTAATTGTCTACCTAAAAGATAGGGGAGAGCCTTAACAATATGTCTTTCCTCTTTCACCCATAAATTGAGCATGCATCAATATAGATTGGAACCCCAAAGTGCTTACTTACTACTAATAAGCAATAAATTACAAGCAAATTTTTGGGAGTAAAAGTTGTATCAGATTCTCACAATCACCCTAGAAACGTACTGCATTTTCCAAATTCTAGTTACCTACTGTGGTCACTAAATTCAAGTTCCTAATTGTTCACTGCAATTAACCCCTTGGAGAACATTCATTTTGGGAGGGTGAAATAGAGATATCAAAGAAATACCAGCATTGGTTCCAAGGACAAGGTACCCCAAGTAATGGAATAAGCAGAGCCTCGATTTTACCTTAGCAAGGAGTTTAAGTTTCGAAATTTTTAGGCAAGTGTGATGATCTTAAACTTAGGTGCTTGACAAATAATAATTAGGAAGTCCAAGGAAAAGAGAGAAAGAAACATAAAAGACCAAATAAACACAGAAGGAAAAAGAGGTTCCCATAGCTACGATTCTCGTTAATCCAGTGTTACTAGCTGAATAACTTAATTCTAGCTGAATAACTTAATTAGGACTCGCAGATTCATACTCAAGAAAGAAACAGCAGGTGCCTGACAAGGTTAATATTAAAATCTTGAAAATCTTCAATTATTCCAATACTACAATACCAAAACTTAGATGTCAAAGACAAGAGGAAGAAAATACGAAGTGAATGGAACTCCCTCAGCTTCACTTCATGTAATCTAATGCATATATATCCTCTCAGGGACAATTATCATACAACGTCAAATCCAACTTTCCCAGCTAGTCTATTAAAGCTATATATGTAGATAACCCCTGCAGTAGAATCAAAGAACAATTATTCACCAAATTCTTATGCTTTCTCATGACAACCACAGAGAGTGTGATATAGGAAAACAACATATTATCAAATAGAAAAGGAATTAAAATACACTCTGTGATTCACATAGACACAAAACGTTATTCTCAAACCTCATAAGGAGCAAGACGTAAGCCTGATTTCAGCTGCTCTCTCAGTACGTCAAAGTTATTTTGAAGCTCTTGAATAGAGAAGTTCAAAGTAAAATTGAAATTGAGGTGCACTTTTTGCATGAGAAATGCACTTTGTTGGGGACTAACTGTAATCCCTCCTAAGAATTTCAAGACCTCAAAAGAAAATGGATCACCGAACAAGGATGCCGTCAAGCGAAGAGAAGATTGATGTGTGACAATAGATACAAAAGTATCTCTGATTATACTTCTTGTGGTTGCATCAGATTCAACTGCAAAAATAACTTTCGTCGTGTTTGATCCGTCTGAAGATTCTAAAGATAATAATTCCACCTAATCATAAACAGACAATGAGACCAAAGATATGAGTGCAATCAAATTAACATAAAAAGAGAGAGAGAAAGCAACACAAACTCAAAAAAKAATAGCAGGGGAAATGCATTACTTTAGTTGAGTGAAAGCTCATTTCATCAAAAATATCATCCAGAAGTCGCAAGCTGTAATCCTCCAAGAAGGACGCTGGTTTATCAACCATGAAGCTAGCCACCATAGAATGACCTGGTAAATTTCACAGAAAGTGGACTAAATAAAGGAATTTAAGTGAAAGATAAAATTCCACTTAAACATTAGTGTTCAGTGACAAAAAGCAAAATACTCCACATAGATGCTAGGATTAAGTCACAAATGGACAGGTCCATAATTTGTCATATGCTATCAAATCTTGGACTTATTATCTTTTAACCTAGCATATAGCCCGGTTACCTTCCACTAATTAGTTCTACTAGTTAATAACTTGCACTATGGGTCAAACTGTTAAATAGCGGTCATGGGAGAGAAAGGAAATCTGAATATGGTACAATGTAGCATACGAGGTTTTGGAACAAGAAATAATTGCAATTGCAGCTAAAAGCTGCAGCAGACAATCCATAACCCACCACAAAGTCCTACTCAGAATTACCCAGCACATTTAAACTCACTTTTCTAAGCCACTGTCTTTTACTTGCCAAGGCTTGTCATTATCTACAAGTTTTTTTTCTTCTTCCGAACACATCGACCTWATATCATAAATCCTGTTTTTTTTCCTTTCTTGAGACAAAGTCGAATTTCCTTTTAGTTTCATGCTTGTTTTTAGTAAACAAGTTTTCATTGATAATTTATTTTTCACTTTCCTCACTAATTTTTTGCATTCTGGCCAAGATGAATGTTGTACATCCTGACATCCTTCAAATCATTCCATTTCTTGCAACAGACCATTCATATGAAGAGTTGAASAGAACTGACAATGTAAAATTAACACTTGCCTTTCTGAATTTTCCCTCTTTGGTTAACTTTATGCAGGATACTTGCATGCCAGCAAAGAGGAGGCAAAATACAGCATGTGACAATTAGATTTTAAATCACATTCCTAGTTATTACAACAGCACATATGGATAAGGAAGGAAAAAAAATACAGTTGGCGAGAATTCAATGCCTCACTCTGCCTGTAACATACTTGAAATGTTTGACACAACGYACACGTTTACCAAACATTCATGTTTAAGAAATATATGTCATTTTCTGCCAGATAACTGACGTGACAAAGCAACAGAGAACGAAAAAGGATTTTACCAAAGYATAAAATGAAAGCTGTATAAATGTTTTTTGCAGATTTWTCAGCTGCATTGAGTTATTGAACACTGTAAATTCTACTTCTAACRAAAATAAATGGAATATATGGTTCCTTTGCTACAATTTACTGTTGGTATCATTAGAGATAAGTAGGCTTTTCTATGCCAATTGAGACCGAAGCAGTACCTCAATTAGATAGCAACTTCAGGAAAAACAAAAAAGGAGGTAAGCAAAGGCCATATATTTGCTCACAAGCTTTGGATTTTAAGAGCAGATTAACATTGATAAGTGCGAACCTAGTTAGGGTATAGCAACATTCTATCTCATTTTATCATTCATTACTCGAGGGGTTTAAAGCACCTGAAATTCAGCAAATTACGTAAATGAAAGTGATAATGGGAGAAAAGATTCTGTTASTATGCCTGACTAAGTTTGATTAGACTAAAACAAGCTGAAAATCAGCAGAAAAGCYATTCAGTAAAATCTGTAAATTACATTAGAAAATCTGACACAGCAACAAAAATTAAACTCTTGACTCTGAAAGTACTGCAGCAGAGGCAAAGCTCCTCCTCAAAACAAATGGCAGCACACTTATTCCTAATCAAAAACTGACACAAATRTGGAAAAGTATCCTTCTAAAAATAACAATACAAGGCTTAATTTTAAAGTTTATTTAGTTTCACTAGCCAACCCACAAAAAAAACTTCGGGGCAACAAACAGGAAGAATAGTGGAAATTAAATAATGAAAACAATTTCTGCAGTCAATACAGAAMTCCTCTTGTGAAATACAAACCAAGGAAAGATCAAAATCCTCATGAATTTAACGTTTTTTAAAATCATAAATCATTTTCCACCCGAAAACAAACCCAACTTCGAGAATGCGCCCACACAAACCGTATCATTCAATCAGGCCAAAATGCAGAACAACGGACCGACAAAAAGTAAAACAAAAGGCCAAAAAATTTCAAAGACTAATAGAAACCCCAGATTCCAAACCCGSGTAACCAACAAAAAGCAGAGACAGATCTACTTGTAACAAACAATGCTGAAAATCCCAGCCACAAAAATCAAGCAAAGGGAGTGTTAAGATAAAGAAAAGAAAAAGAAATTGTCACCTGCATACTCAGAGTCCAGATCCAGATCCTTCTGATCTCCAGAGTGAAAGATTGGCAACAAAAAAATAGCGGAGAGAAACACTGCCACACCAAACAGCAAAGCGAACRCGCACCTAAAACTGACCAATTTCTCGAATAAACAGCACGGTCTTCTGTTATTATTTCCTGCAACTTGGTCTGCTCTTTGAGCTTCACCAATTACTGATATTGGTAAAGGCTGCTCTTCCTCTACCTTCCCCATTGGGAACAGTAATAGYAATGCGGGACTCTATTCCTTCTTTACTTCTGCTAGTCTCCATTGCTGTTGTTGTTTGGTAAGAGTTGAGAGCCCATTTCTTCTTTCATCTGCCCTTTTCCTTCGCTTTGCCTTCTCTTTCTTGTTCTTGWTTGCTTATGTTTACGTGTGTGAAAGAGAGAGAGAGAGAAAAAAAGCTTTTGTTTTTGTGAAGTAGTAATAATTCAAGAATATGTTTAGGGAATAATTCAAGAATTTGTTTAGGGCTTGGGATGATGGGCAGAAGAATGGAGTAACTTCTGCTATTCTGCAAAATCAACAACTACTGCTGCTACCTTTTTTTTTTTTTTTTGTTTTTTTTCCCTTCACTATTCAAGGGGTGGAGAGAGTTTGTGTGTGTGTGTGAGAGAGAAGAGAGAGAGAGAGAGACTTTTGTCGGGATGTGATTTCAAAGTGGAGTGGAGGTTTTCCACTTGGATTTAGGATCAGTTCTCTTTGTAGTTTACTGTGCAAAATGCAATAAAAATTCCAAAAAAAAAAAGAACAAGGAAAGGGGTAAATTCCACTCCTAGTCAACTTGATTACTTTGACTCCAAAACAGTATACTTATAAAATAGGAAAACCAACTTTGAAGATGATGAAATTCATAGATCAAATCTAGGGACGTTTATGTTTTTTTTTTTTTTTTTTTGCAAATACATATTTCAGTCCCAAAAGAATAATATTTTTTTGTAAAATTTATGTATCTAAATTTACTCAACTCATTATCTCATAAGAAAGATGGATTAAAATTATCTTCGAATGATTGAGTTATTCAATACCAAAAGATGTATATTTTTTTTTTTTACTTCTTTATTTTTCAGCTCCTGCACCTTCAATCCACAAAATTTGGGATCCATCCCGGGAAGTATATATATTATATGAAGAAAAGCATCTTGAGAAAGGCAAAATAAGCATATGAAAAGATTGAAATATAACTTTTCTTGTTTTGCAATCCACAGTGAACAGTGAGTTATTTTTGTAAACATAGTTAGAACGTTCACCTCCAAAAAGAACTTTCCATAACTTAAATAGTTTTTATTTTGAAGGGGACGCTCAACCAACCTACAACTCCTTTTCTTGATCAAGAATGTTGGCCTAATGACGTTCTTGGTAAACCAATAATCAAGATTAGCATAATCATTAGCCATTACAAAATATTAAATGATTTTGATTATCCATTTAAACAAGTTACCCTAACCGCTAACCACACTTGTAAGAAAGTCTTAACCACATTAATTAGAGAATCATTTTATGATTTCTCATCGAATACATATTTCTCTTTGTAAAATAAAATCATCATATATCATTTAAATAAATCACTATACCCACATTAAGAATATGTATGGAGATGATAAGTGGTAGATAGCAACTTTATTGTTAATAGATTAATAGCTAATAGTTTTCTTTATTATATGAATTCATTCCTTGATTAGGACTTTATTGGCACACCAAAAGACCAATATGGATTTCTTTACATCATTTGCTATACTTTTTAAGAATTTAATACATTCATAATAATTAATCCACTCCCATAAATTTCACATTCGTACTTTAATTAACAAATATAATTAACCGAAATTTTGATTAAAAAGAATATCAATTGCTCTAGACTTATTTTTCTAAACTCAAAAGGCAGCTCTGATCTTAAGTTTAGAAACACAAACATGTTATCTTTTTATGCTTTTCTATATTTTATTGTGATAGTATGAATAATCATGAGTTAATTTTAATTTGAAGTTAGCCACTAACAAAAATGCAATAGAATCATGTGAATCAATTAATAATGTAAATTTGTCAAATTCTTTCAAATGTMCCAAAAAATGTCATATTTAATTTTGCATGAATTTATATATTATAAAACTAAACTAAAAAAGATTCAAGAGTCCTCATCTCTCTCTTTTTTTTAAGAAATACTATAAATAATTAATAGCGAATAATTATATTTTTGGTAGGAATTACACATAGGACTTTTCAGTGACTTGGAAGACTGTTACTATTTAAACTCTACTGTCGTAGCACMATGGAAGAGTTTTGAAAATGGAGAGAAGTAATAATAATCTAATCAGTAAAGAGATTCTCCTCAAATAAAAAAGGAAAAAAACGTTTTCACCCGCCGCCCGCCATGCAATGTGGCATTAGCCACAAGGAATTCACAGGAGGAATAAAATAATATTTGGAATAAAACAAGTCAATTCGAAAGCCTAACTTAATTGATGGCTTACCCAGAAGACATGTTCTTCATGAATGGTTTAGATTCATGCGGTTTTGATGAGGTGAGAAATTTTGATTTGGACTCCTTCTACTAGATGAAAATTTTTGGTCCACGTGGCTTAAAATATTACTTTTAATCCTAAGATATAAAATTGCTTTCTTTGTGATCTGAATTTTTTGGGTTTGCTTTTCTTATCTGAAAGCGAAGGCACTCCTTCAACCGTGTCTTTAGTTGCTTTTGCTTCCAAATGAGTCAATGTGTAGAGAAAAATGGTAATATAGATMTGAAGTGAACAAAATTAATTTTCTTTTTATTCATAAATTTTAAATTTAAAAAAATATAAACTCTTTACCCCTTCAAATCAATAATCATTAACGTTATTCTTTAATTATTAATTATATAAACTCGATATGTTATTAGATTTAAACATTCATTTATCCAAAAATTATTATACTAATATATGCTCGATGCACATGTTTTCCCGAGCCATAGCATACTCTCAAATGAATTGGTCAACATGATCAGAGAATAATGGATTATTGTTATATTTGTTTTAATGGATTATTAGTTTATTGAGAGGAAAAAAATAAAGGGAAAAGTATTTCTTGTACCAACTTTGAAAGCTAATGCAATGGCTCGTTGCGGTAGTCACGGGGAAGATGTCCTAAGGGCTACGGTGTCAGTGTGTGGGGCGCACCCGCGTTGGCCCGTGACCAAATTCAATTTCAATGCGGTGTCCGAACCTGTCCCTAATTAGTGTTTTTCTTTTCATTGTTTATTTTTTTCCTTTTCTTCCCTTGGTTTATGTATCGAGACTTTCTTATACTCCTTCTGTCTTATAATATAATAATTACTTTAAACTACTCATGCGCACAAATTAATGTTATAAAGAATAATAACCTTTTTTCCTACAGTGAATTTCCTTTGTTTTGGTTTGTGCTCAAACTTTTAATATAATTTTTCTTTTAATTTTCAAGTTAAAGTTCTTTTGATTTATTTACATTCATATACAAGCAAGCTATAGTGAAGCACGGTTACTAMAGTGAAAAACAACTCAACTTGAGTTGCAATCCAGAAGAGGTCAGTTTTGTTTGGAAATTGGGAGGCAGGAAAGAAAGTCCAATTTGCACGGTTATGCAATATTTCTCAAAAAGGAAAAAAAAAACATGTGTTGTTCAGCAAAACATACTAAAAGAATAGAATTCTCATATTTTCCTTTGTTTTGATAGCCATGACCAATTCTCAAAAAAAAAAAAAAAAAAGATATCCATGAACAAGTGTTTTGATGTTCCCTTTTATATAAGCAATTGTTGTTCAATCGATACATTATAAGTCATCTTAGAACATCTTTACATTTTAAAACATAAATAAGTAAATCATTTAAAATGAAAAAATGTGAATCCAAATGGGTGAAAAGATATGTTATTTTTCCTTGGTTTTATGCTATGCTCATGTTTACTACTACCGAGGCGCAATTCGTCGTGCCTTCGACTCCCAAGAGGAGGCCAGATAATTTTCASAAAATTTATGGTGCAATGAAGTAATTGTTGAAAAACTGCTGGAATTAAAGTGTGAATGTAAATCGGACTTGGAAGTTTTTTCTTTTTTCTTTTTTTTCCCCCAACTTTTAAGGTTGTTAAAATGACGGCTGAAAGGCCAACAAAAATTGCAGAATTTTAACTTATTAGTTTATGCAATTTAATTACAGTTTTCTACAATARAAGCTGTGCAAGTTTTACAGCTGTTTCAGCAGTAATAAGTTGGTTGTTTCAGCATTTTTGRCCAGTAATTTTATGCAGTTGTCTGTTTCGACTTGTTAAAAAGTTTAAACTCTTGAATTAAGATCCAACTATTTTGGAAGGCAGAATGTCATTCTAGAGCCTATATAAAGGGGCCTTTTTCGAACAATTCTTTGCAAAATTTTCCAGCTTTTCCTTAGAGGTGTAGGGGGAGATTTTCCAACAATTTTAGAGAGTTTTCTTCTAGTTTTTGCCTAGTGTTTTAACCAGAAAATTCTCTTTTACTTCCTACTACTCTAGCTGAAATTTTATTGTTTTCAGTCCACTCRGTGGTTTAACTCAAGCAATTTTTCAAGTTCGCTTAGGGTAATTCTRTTGTATCTTGGTAAATAAATGTCCTAATACATACGGTAGCGACAAATTTATTTTAAGAAAATTATGTTTACATAAGCTTCAGTATTATTATTTTCTATAAATTATATATCTTTTTCAACTCTTTTCTTTTGGTTCTGAATTCTATTTTATAAACAAGTCKGAATTCTTTATTGAATTCTTCACTAYTAGATAACAATCTTAAATCAAATTTCRAATTGATTTATAAAACAGAAAAGAGGGAAAAMTGATTATTTGCTAGTTGTTTCAGGAATGGCATCTAATTCAACTACACCTGTCGTAGCAACTGGAGGGAATGAGAACCGAACCATGGCTTAGATACCCTAAGTTGTGGCTCCTATAACAACCGCAGCTCTGATTTTTCCGGTTAATCATGGAGAAAACCCAGAGRAATTCACTGGAGTGAGTTTCAAGAGATGGCAACAAAAAATGTTGTTTTAGTTGACCACCTTGAGTCTTGCAAGATTCTTGACAGAAGATGCCCCCAAAACTCAATGAATATGAGAGAGAGATGCCCAAGTTGTCACTTTTGTTGAAGCTTGAARGCATTCTGATTTCCTATACCTGGACTATATCTTGAATGGTTTTTCGTATASACTATATAGTGTGTATAGCGCAAAGAAAACGATAAAGGAATTGTGGCAATCCTTGGAATGGAAATATAAGATTGAGGAKACGGGATTGCATATTTCTTGTACTATAAAATGGTGGACTAGAAAYCATGAGCAGTCAAGTACATGGTCTTTAGGTAATCAGCATGAAGTTCATGCTGAGGGAATAACCCTGAATGAAACTTTCCAAGTGACGGTTATAATTGAAAAGCTACCTCGGACATGAAAATATTTCAAAAACTACCTAAGAGCAAAAGGAAAAAAATGAGCATTGAAGATCTCATTATCATACTTCCTACTGAGGAGGACAATAAAGGATCTGAAAAGAATAAGTTCAATCTAATCTAAGTTAAGGCAAATGTTATTGAACATTATCAAATCTCAAGAAACGGGAAAAATAAGTTTGTGAGAAGGTCTAAAGTGGGACCAAAAGGAGTCTCAAAGAAGAAGTTTTGCGARAAATGCTTCAACTATGACAAAGTTGGTCACAAGTCCTCCAAATGCAGATTGCCAAAGAGAAACATACATGGATTAGCCTGAGGGGTTTTCTGCACTAGGCCAAGAAAATAAAGTGTGTAAATTAGTGAAGTYATTGTATGGCTTGAAACAAGCACCAAAACAATGGCATGAAAAGTTTGATCATGTAATGATTGAAAATGAATTTAAAATCAAAGAATGCGACAAATGTGTTTATGTCAAAGACACTAAAAATGGCTATGTCATTGTATGTCTCGACGTTGATGACATGCTTATTGTTGGTAGCAATAATAAGATGATATACATCCTTAAAACATGTTAAACTCAAAGTTTGACACGAGGGATATGGGTTTRGCTGATATGATTCTTGGAATTAATATTTCAAGAATATCAGATGAAACTTTCACGAGTCAGTCATATTATATCGACAAGGTCGTCGAAAAATTCAAGAGATATGATTCCAACACAGCTAGAACGTCGACATATACAAGCCAGCATCTATCAAAGAATAAGAGCTAGGGTATCTTGCAAATAGAGTATGCAAGAGTTATCAGAAGTCTGATATACCTAATGAGTTGTACAAGACCAGACATAACCTACAAATTAATTAAGTACACTAGTAATGTATGAGCTGATCAGTCGAAAGGAATAGTAAGATTAATGTACTTAAGGTATACTCGTGATTATGGTTGCACCATACCATATATCCGGCAGTTATTGGAAGATACAGTAACACTAATTGGATATCTGATATAAAAGGCTTAAAATCCACGAGCGCTTTTGTGTTTCTAGGGGATGCAACTATATCATGAAAACCTTCTAAATACACAGTTATAGCTAAATTCACTATGGAATATGAGTTTATCGCTTTGAATAAATGTGCTAAAAAGGCAGAATAATTGAAGCCAGTGTCAGCTATCAAAATACATTGCAATAGTCAATCAGCAATTGGAATGGCACAAAATAATATGCATAATGTTAAGTTTAGCCATATACGTTGTAGACATAATACCATAAGACAACTACTCTCAATTACAGTTATCTTTGTTGACTATGTAAAGTTAAAGGATAATATAGTGGATCCATTGACCAAAGGTTTAAGTAGAAATTAAAGAAATAGAATAATCAAAAGGAATGTGGCTTAAGTCTTTGAAAGAATAAGTTGATATAATAGAAACCCAACCTAATTAACTGAAAATCCCAAGATCTAGGTTCAATGGGACAACATAATGTAAAAACTTGATTAGATCACTRTGAGAGTTATCTCCTGACTATTGCTATGATGTAACAGTGACACTCGTAGTAAAGGATAACCTATATGCTCTTAATGATTCTTATACATCGGAGATATGAGTAAAGTATAACGAAGTACTATTAGTTAAAGAATCACCTATGTGAGAGAGAAATGRGACTGCTTCGAAGAGAATTGTGTTAGCTCAATTCTTAGAGGCTCTCATAGAACCAGATGTATATTCACGATGATAAACGAACATAACCATGAGAACTGAAATATGTCAGGTAGAAGAGTATGTTAGGTATGTCACATTTACACAAAAGGCAGAACAATTCACGGACATCATGTCTACTGGTCAGCTAGTAAAGTAAATATACTTTCACAAAGAAGAGTTCAAACGAGGACGTTGAACTTTACCACCTAGTCTTCCGTGTCATGATCAATTTCCACTCATATGGGGTATTATTGGAAAACTATTGGAATTAAAGTGTAAACGTAAATTGGACATTGTTTTTTTTTTTTTCCACCTTTACGGCTATAAAACTTTAGTTGAAAGGCCACAAAAAATTGCAGAATTTAACTTAGCAGTTTCTACAATTTAGCTGATTTAATCAGTTTTCTACAATAAAAACTGTGCAAATTCTGCAGCTGTTTCAGCAGTGTTAGCCAGTAATTTCAGAAGTTTTCTGCAGTTTCAGCTTGTTACAACATTTAAATTTCAGAAGTTTAAACTCATGAATTAAGTTCAAGCTATTTTGGAAGGCAAAAGGCAATTCTAGAGCCTATATAAATGGGTATTTTTCCAACAATTTGTCACAGATTTTCCAAATTTTCTTAAGAGGTTTAGATAGAGATTTTTCAGCAATAATAGAGAATTTTCTTCCAATTTTTGTATAGTTCAAGCAGTTCTTTTGTAAGTAAAAGGGATGTGTAGTGAAATAAATATAAAACACATACAAGCGTGTATCATCTTGTCAATTTTATGATTAATATAATAAGACAAAAATAACAAAAGATTTACGTTTTGCGTATACTCCAACTCTGACTTAGATGTTAAAGTGAGGAGCAATCCAACAAATCCACAACACGCAGATTCTTTAGTTAGTCCACAYGAACTCAAGGCGAAAGGATTGCAAGAGAATTTGTTGGAGCATATAAGAGTTATAATTTCAAGTTTCATTAATTCTAAACCCTAGTCTATGGTGTATTTATAGACCTCTAGAAATCCTAATCCTAATCAAATTGGGTGATTTATTAGGAAACTTCCATTGGGCTTGAAGAAACCCAATTAGCACATAATACTAGCCTAACCCTTTGGACCATTTTATTTTGACTTTCTCATTTAGGATTTTGGGTTTAGTAACTCATTAAATTAAATTAATTTATTTTCATCACCAAMAAATAAATTAATTTACCTACCTAGTTAATAATCTCTCATATTATACTTAGTTTCAGGATATGCTAGGATCCTTACCTATTTGGTCCAAGTTAGTACAAATGACCATTTTGCCCATGACAGTCTTATTATGTATGACTTCATAGGTTCATCATTAAATAGCAATTGAAACTAATATTAAACCCATCTAATATTATTTCACTAGTACTTTCCCACAATTCCATACTAGGATTTCCATGGATCGTGGTTGGTGTCTAGCAAAACACTCCATGACCCCTATTTAATGAATGAAGAACTTGGTCGAATTCTATCAAATTAATGAAGACTATAACATTTTATCCCTTCCTTTTTGATATCCTTTTGGGAACATAGCAAGTACATCATTTCGACTCCTTGACTACTATGAGAAAAATATTTCTCATCACATTCTAGTTCGGCTAAAGATTTCTTAGTCAAGAAACAAAGTACAATGATATCTTTCTTCCTAAAGAAGAAGTAATTGATTCCTTATTGCATGATCATATGTTTTCATATATCTTACACTAGTACTACAAACTMTCTTGTACTCCTTTWTACTCGGAGTAGTCAATAGTAGTAAGTCATAACTAAGAGGATTATGARAATATATATCATCTCAGGTTAAAGAAATAAAACCTCATAATCCAATGACAACTAATGTTCCGTTTATTTGTTCATTTCTTTTGAGTCAAGTTCAAGTTCATATGTCTCTAAAAATAACTCTTTTATTTATAATGGTACGAGATTCAAYATTTTCCATGCAATCAGTATCTCTGTACATTATCATAATGCAAACAAGACTGGTCTTTACAGATTATTATTTGATAATCTTTCTCACCATTATTTGATTATCATTTTTTTAGATGTCCAACTCCAGTAAATGCAACCATTCTCACCATTTTGATGCTCATTCTATTTTATTTATTTTTAATTTTAAGATAATACTTAAATGCCTCGTTTGATTTCAAGAATTTTACATTTGGGGGAGTAATCTAACTCCTCATTATTAAATTTTGACGTTTGTTAAATTACTTTAGTCTTTGGAAAGGAATCTGAATCCTTACAACAAGGAAAGTARGTGCAAATTCTGGGAAAAAGAAAATATCTCTAYGTGAGTGGTAATCTAATTACTTACCTTAGGATTTTAAAATAAAAACACGTATAATAATTATTAAAGAATTTAATAGCTTTTTTTCCCCCCTCATTTACTTCCTCTCTTATTCTCTCCCTCACATATGGTGTTCATTCAGTTTTAGCTCGATAGTAGAAACTATTTTTCATTAACGTCGAATTAAAATTATCTAAAAATCGAAATTGATAAAGCTTTAGTTCAATTTTGCTAATTTTGGTTTAAAGTAGGGAAAAATTCAAAAAATTAAATAAAGAATAAAAAATTTGAACAAAAAACAAATAACTCTAAAAATAATAAATATAAAATATTGATTTTTTTGGCAATTCTATTGCCCCCTTGTGCGAAGTGAAATTACTTGAGGGCTCGAACTACTTTCCTTGTGCGAAGTGAGGTCTCTTGGATGCTATCAATTTGGCTAGGTGTTCATCTGGCTTCCAAAAATTCATCTTATTCCAAATCTGCTAAACTGTTCATTATTGCAGCATTGATGTTGCAACAATGGTGGAATTCTYAGCCACAAAAGAATCAAACATCAATAGAAGAATACTCTTCAACCTCGTTGGGAAATCTCATAACATTCAGGACATTGAAGGTTACTTCTTGATCATGCACTCTCATGGTTAACTCTCTACATCTATCAAGGCTAGGGACATTTTTGTCTRCCTCATAGTCAAGCATCATAAAATCAACCAGAAAGATGAACTTGTGAACCTTCAACCTCATTCGGAAATCTCATAGCATTAAGGACATTGAAGGTTAATTCATGATCATGCACTCTCATGGTTAACTCTCCTTTTTGTACATCTATCAAGGCTCTTCCGGTTGCAACAAATGGTCTTCCAAAAATAGTGGGGACCTTTTTGTCTGCTTCATAGTCAAGCATAATAAAGTCAACTAGAAAGATGAACTTGTGAACCTTCACTAAGACATCCTCTATATTTCCCTCCATATCAACAAAAGATCTATCTGTAAGTTGTAGAGTAATTGTGGTAGGTCTAACTTTTCCAACTCCAAGCTTCTTGAAAACTGACATGGGCATAAGATTGATGCTTGCACCAAAATCACACAAARCCCTCCCACGTTATGTKTTTCCAGAAGTACATGGAATGGTRAAACTACCCGGATCCTTTAATTTTCGAGTCAATTTATTTTGCAATATAGAGCTACACCCCTTTGTCAAATCCATAATTTCATACTAAGTCAACCTCCTCTTTTTTTGTCAAGATGTCTTTCATGAACTTTACATCATTCGACATTTGCTCAAAAGCTTCAAAAAAGGTGATACTAATGTGAAGTTGCTTCAAGAAATCAAGGAACTTGTTAAACTGCTTATCCTCGTGTTTTTTTTGAAATATTTGAGGGAATGGTAGCTTTTGTTGCAAGCGTTGGTGGCAACAATAGCATTCTACCTTGGAGAGTTTTCTGCCACAATTTAGCCTCTTTCTTAGCTTCTAACCCATTATTTTGTGCTGGAATTTTGGCCTTTTGCTTTGGCTTCCTCAACTCCGTACCACTCTTCAAAGTAATGACTTTACAATAATTTTTTCCATCTCTTTTTGGAACTTCGATATCACTAGGAAAAGATTCCTGGGGTCTATTATTAGGGGTATTTGTAACACCCCCAGACTAAGAAACTTTATCCTAATCCGGGAATGTCACAATTTACTCACTGACATGAATTTGCGAAATTTTTTTGAAATAATAAAAATCTTGAAATTTAAAATAGAAAGGAGACTTATAAAAATCTCAACAGAGATTCCTCTATAATTTCAATAACTACCCACTTTATACAAACAAAGGTTTCCAAACATTTTCAATRCTCACAAACAACACGCATTTCAACCCAACAAAAATCCAAAATAATAAACATTGTTTTCCAGCCATCCATTACCAACCTAAGATTTACCAAAACTGAAATTTGCAAAACTTGAAAAGGTTTAAAGCACGATTAGCTAAACCAATAAAGAAATATCTTAATAATACACAAAACCTCTCTAATCGATCATTTATCTTATTCATTAAAAATTTATTTAAATAATCTTTTGAGGTATCAAGGCTTGCCCACAAGCGATTTCCATGCACCATCTGGTTACACATTACCTGAAATGTGGAATGAAAGAAATGGAATGAGCTATAAAGATCAGTAAACAAATCTCATCCAYGAATGCATGAATAATGCCCTATATGTCATAAATTATAAAATTTCACTTTCGCAGTTAAAAAAAAAAAAACTTTATAAACATTTCTATTTCATAAAATTCTCATAAAAACTTTCTTTTCAAAATGTAAGAACTTTGTAAAAACCTTTCCATTTCATTAATGTCATGAGCTCACTTAGTGTAACGCCCRGCCATTAAGCTTGCAGTGGGCTATTATCCTTTGGAACCCTATCATRTTTTTTACYGATAGAACTGCAAAGTGGTTAACATTTCTTTACTTTTCCTTTAATMTTTTCACCTCCAAAGAGGTGAACATTACRTATCTCCCTACCCTCCAAGAGGGTTKGGTTGGATGCGCCGGTCCCCAATGCCCCATTTCCCACTCACATCTTTCATGGCTAGGTTTACACTCCTTTAAAAAAATCTTAACATTTTCTTGAATGTAATACATTTATAAAATTTCGTTCCCTTTCAAAATTCATTTCCTAAACTATTCGCTTTCTAAATGTATGAATGGCTCATGCCAGGAATGATGTAGAATACTATAACTACATGCCCATGACATGAACTACACAAAACTGTGTTAAAATATCATTCAAGATAATAACAGTACAAATATAAATCACATGAAAACATTCAATACAATCTCAACACATTTCACAACACAGTCTAATACAGCCACCACATAACACATAACGAAAGAGGTAGGCGAGTATGGGGATTTACTTACATAGAACTCATATACAACACATTCAATTTACCTAAAARGAATTTAGAAACRTCAATACATATGCGTTAATGAAATGTGAGAATTTACTTAGTTGGAGTTCTTTACGTTAAAGGTTCTTATTTAAATTGCGAAGCGAAATCCCTCGACCGTTCTCAACGTTAATGCGCTCAAAAATGACCTAATTGTGATAACAAAAGAAAGTTCATTTAATATGATTATCCAGGCTTAACTATTCAATGCTTATATCCATGAATGTCATTTGCCAATTTTTAATTCATACTTAATTCCCACATCACCAATTATCATGTTCTTAAAGGTATAACTTAAATTCCTTAGATTGGGTATTAAACCTAATCTATGTTCTCCCACAATTTCACTTTAGGACATGATTACATAGGTCATCAAATTCCAATATCGAATAGTAATATTTTTACCTTTAAATCAACAAACTCCAAGTGTCGCGAAAGTGGCGTTGCGCCCCGGGCGTGCCCTTAGGCAGCATGCGCGCAACAGCCTTGGTCGTGCATGGGGCCTAGTCACCTGGGCATCTGGGCATCTGGGCGCCTGGTTACTGGGTGCCCCGACACTTGCTGGGTGCTTGGGCGTTTTCTAGGCACTCCCAGATCTGGAAATTGGTGAACAGCCAGCAAGGGCCCAGCTTCTAGCGAATTCCCGGCTACAAGTAGAACAAAAATGGCACAAGGTCTGGTCGAACAGATCAGATTGGCTCTTCTTCCGACCAGTCGTTGGACCAGCAACACTGGCGTGAGTAAAACTTGATCAACGAGCTTTTGGTCATGCAGCGACAAGTAGATCTGAGTGCRACGAGGAGTTCTGGCAGTGAGATGAAGAAATTGGCGACAGTAAGCTGAGGACTCAACCTCCATACTGCCATTGGTTTCTATGACCAAAGGAGATTCGGTCTAGCAGAGAAGAAGAAAATGGCAGATCTGGGCAGAGTGACGGCCGGCAAGTGATGCTGGCAGAGGTGCGGCAGCGATTTGCAGCTCCAACTGAGCTCGGGCAATGGGCAACAGCAGAGCACAATAGGCAGAGGAAATTGACGACAGATCTGGGAGACAGCACGTGGACCAGATCTGGATGATCTCCGGTCGAATGCGCCGATCCTCCTGGTCAAACGTTCACGAGTTGTCGCACGGTCGAGTGCAAAAGTGAAGTATAGAGTCTTGTGAGTTTATTTGGCTAGAAAATGGAAAGGGAAAACAAGAAGCTCCCGGGCATGGGAAAGGACTTGGCTGAACGGCATACAGCAACAGATCTGGATTGGTGCTGCAAAAACATGAGCTGCGTGAGGAGAGATGACGCCGTCTCCAGAACAAGGCGGTTCGGATTGAGCAGCAGCGGCAGATCGATGGTGCGATGGGGGCAATCGCTACAACCAATCCCGTTGAGCAACAATCGACCAGACCACGATCGGTTGCGGTGTCGGCAGAGGAATGAAGAGACGGTGTGTACAGCGGGGAGAGGGCAGCTGCGGTGAGGGCGGCGGTGGCAGTATCGGGGAGGAAGAAGAAAGGTTTTAGGGTTTCTCTCTTTTTTTTATATTTCTTTCTTTTTTTTAATAAGCTTGGGCCCTAATCCAAATTCTTCGGGCCTTCCCATTCCATARCTAATCCARTCCATTAATTTAAATTCTACGAGCTTTTCTTTCGGTAAAAATTTAGTTTTTTGAATGAAAACGAATAAGCCTAACAAGTCGAACCACAAACCAACCAAGGACCCTAATTCGACAAACACGATAATTCCGTACTTATTAAACGTACGATAGAATAATAATAATCACATAAAAGAATTTCCAAYCCTAGTTGGCACAYAAATTCACACGAACAAACAAAAATTCATAAAAGAAAAATCTCAGGTATTACAGTATTAGCAAGTTGCCCCTATTCTCCAAGTTTCTCAGAGATACCGCTTGACTTTGAATCACCACATCATTCTTGGCCATATACTCTTTAAGTAGTTCTTCAAGTAAGTGACTTTGCTCATTAGAATTATGCTTTTCTTGTTGATTTTGATGAAGACCAGGTGATCTAGAAGGCCTATGTTGTTGTCCTCGTGAAGGGTTTGATCCTTGGCCACCCCAGGAAAGTTTGGATTGTTGCCTCCAACCAGGATTGTACGTGTAGAGTAAGGATTGTTACTTTTGTTGAAGTTTCCCCCCACATAACAAACAGACACCGCATTAGAAGGACACTTATCAAATGAGTGCCTCTTACCATAATATATACATGAAACTGATAAAGATGAAGACATAGGAGAATGTTACCCCATAGAAGGTTGTTTGCCCCAACAAGAAACCTAATTGCATCTTTATAGACTTAATTAAGCATATTAAAAAATGGTGCAACCTCAACAGTGAGATAATATACCACATCAAACTCATGAATACTTGCTACTCTTCTCATTGCTATAGGTAATACTATGGCATTTCTGGCAGCCGGCCACTGAAAGCTATTACTAACTATCTTCTCCAAAATCTCAAAGRCTTCACTRTAGGACTTGTCAAGTAAGGGTTAATTAGCTGAGGCATCTACCATTTTGTGATACCAAGGACTTAAACCATTACAGAATGTCTCTATTTGAATCCAATGTGGGATTCCATGATGAGGACACTTTCGCAAAAGCTCCTTAAACCGTTCTCATGCCTCATAAAAGTTCTCCTCTCATTGTTGCTAAAAGATAGTGATATCATTTAGCAACTTAGCATTCTTGGTYGGAGGGAAGTACCAGAATAGAAATTTTACCACCAAATCACTCCAAGAAGTAACTGATTTAGAAGTTAAAGTATTTAGCCACTCACTAGTACGGTCCTTCAATGAATAAGGAAACAACTTGATTTCTAAGAGCTTTTCTACTAACCCCTTGCAACTGAAATAAGTCACTAACTTCCAAGAAAAGCCAAACATGTTGTTGAGGGTCTTCGGTAGGCATCTCACTAAATTGCCCCATGGTTTAGAACATTTGAAATATAATCAATTTGAACTTAAAATGTCGAGCCCGAATAAGAGGTCTCACTATGCCTAGTTGCAAATAATGCAACATAGGGATAGCATAATCCTTAAACTTCTATTTCGATCACGATCCTCTAATGAATAGGGAAACAACTTATTTTGAGAGCTTCTCTATAACCCCTTGCATTTGAAATAAGTCACTAACTTCCAAGAAACCGAATATATCAATGAAGGTCTTCAGTAGGCATCCTACTAAATTGCCCCATGGTTTAGAGCATTTGAAACATAACTGGTTTGAGTTCAAAATGTTGAGCTTGAATATGAGGTCTTACTATGCTTAGCTGCAAATCATCCAATATAGGGACAACATAATCCCTAATCATTCTATTTTGGYCACCAGCCATTGCTACAAYGTTTCCCACAACATTGAACCCAACAGTCATTACTGCAGTATTTCTTGCAGTRTTATTCCTAGCAGCCAAATTTTTAGGTACAATTCCAAAAAATTTCCTYGTTCCTATCTAGCCATTTCCTCTCCTGTTGCACTATTAGGCTATCTTGTTATTATAGAGTGAAACGTTCCTTCAATCTAGGGATCATAAGGATATTGTTCAAGAGGACTAGTGTCATCCTCTTCGAACATTCATTGAGAAGAATGAACTGTCAAGAACATTGACAAAAGAATAAAAAGTAGAATAGAAATAAGAATTCCAAAAGCAATAGAAATTTAACCATTGCTTAAATACATACAAATCCTCGACAACGATGCCAAAAACTTAATAGACAAAATCTCATATGCAATTCTTAATAGACAAAATCTCATATGCAATTAGCTTCAAATGTGCAAGTATACACGATCTACAAGTAATATATAATGAATAAAATATTGATACCATGAGGATTGATAGTGTAAATAATAGTAGCTAAATTCTCAATAAAATTTCGTGAATAACTGTCACTAAAATAAAGTAAAATTATCTAAAGTTATCTAATCAYTGAAGTTGGTCAAAATCACAAAAATAAACTCACAAGAGATGTTGAGTTAGAGTTAATACTCCCTAATGTATCAATGCTCATGAAGTGTACAATGGTTTAGCAACATCATTCGTGTAAATCTAGACAGCTTATGACCTCATCCTTTCAGTTTTTTGGTCCTTTTTCCTATTTCACTAAGTTGRTTAACCTTTTGATTTCATCTAACTTAAGAAACCCAAACAAATGCAAGTATTTTATGAATTTATGAGTTAAACATATATTTCTATGATGTTCATAAATGGCATATCAAAGATATCCAAAACCTGTATCTATTCAAGTAATCCACCATTTTACTGTCTTTCAACCCTCAAGTGGATTTCACAATCACCATTAATCGCCAAGAAAGAGCAATTTTATAACAATAAATATTCTTAAATGAAGCATTAAAGATGTAAAAATCCTTGCTCAACCCATTCARTATAACATTAAATACAATAGTTCATCAATCACTCTAACTTCTACAAAGTTAGTTGCATGCTCTTAAACGTCAATAAATACAAGTATTCCATATTCAACATCTCAAGATAACACAAAGAAAAGGAGAAACAAATCCTAAGGAAGGGTTGATGAAGCTCTATGGTGAAGTCCCCTTGGATCCTTCCCCYATTTCTCTTATGCTCTAAGCTTCTTCCTTTGTTGACCTTGTTTTCTCCTCCCATTTTCTTCCTTGGGGCAGCAACTGTAACTCTCAAYCCATGAGTGAATACCTCCACCGATGTGCTTTTGTTTTTTTTTTTTTTTTCATTTTGTGTGAATCTTCTCTTGGAAGCTTTTGGTAAAAAGTTGCCCTAAAGCTAAGGAAACTTGTCAAGCTAGGATTCCCACCAAGAGATCCACTTACTTTTTACTTATGTTTTTGCTCCCATGTGACATTTTGTCTTCTAGCCACCCAAGATATTACATTTTGCACATAACAACACTTCCTTCTTCATTTGTCTTAGTTTATCTCATGCTCTTCTTCCAAGATCCTCAACCACTATCTTTCACTTTTCTCATCTTCATCAAGTAACTTCCATAGTTTGAATGTAGAATTGCTTTTCTGCAAATAAGGCATTTACCTCATAAAAGCTCATGAATTCTAATATTTCACACTTGAACAAGAATAAAGTTAATTAATCGGATTTAGACAGTGTTTGAGGCAAAACAGAATAAAAGTAGTGCTTTAACAAATTAAAGAGWGTGAGAATAGATGTAAAAGTACGAGTAATATCAATGGATTTTCATCTATATCAACTATCCCATCAATTTGACTTGATTGATTTGGAAAGAGATACTTCCTAGTGAGATTTTATTCTAAGGAAGATTATGAACATGTATTAGATCAAGGGCCTTAGATGATAATGGGTCACTACCTTACGGTGGCTAAATGGTGACCAAGCTTTAAGCCATCAACAAACACAATTTCTTCCACCCTCATATGGATTAGATTTCCAGAGTTTCTGATTAAGCTATTTGATGATATGACTCTGATGAAGATGGGTAATGCGGTTGGTCATGCTATGATAGTAGACAAGACTACCTTAGATGCATCTCATGAAAGATTTGCTAGGGTATGCATCAAAATTTTGACCTACAAAAACTATTGATCTCTCAAATCCGAGTTTTGAATAATCCCCAACGTGTTGAGTATGAGGGGGACTATGACTTATCTGTTTCTAGTATGGTGCATATGGTCACCCAGTGGAGATTTTCCCAACAATTCAATTAGAGCTACCTACTGATGAGCCGCCTCAAATTGAAACTATGAGATTGGTGTTGGTGCGGGAACAACCCCCCTGGGCTCAGATAGGACCATATGATCCTTGGACACAACCCACAAACCACCGGCACTATCCATATCCTGATACATATCGAAGATCCAATTGTGCTACAACACAGACTATAATGGCCCCCAATCAGCTCCTCAGAGAATGTACTTGAATAATTCAACAATCAGATCCGGTAGTAGATATTTAGGCCAGAATGCTGGCGAGAATATCCAGCATCGCCTAATGTAGGATCTTATGCTAACGGATCTCGCTTCTCAGTGTTAGACAATCTTGTACCTGGACCCTACCTGGACCCTTATGGACCGCTGATGTTGCCCAATTGAAGGTCTAAATCCAGTCCCTCCTTGGCTCATCAACCACTCCTAATGCCCAAAAGAGTGAGCCCAGTGCATCCAAAAAATTTGCTGACCCCAATCTATTGAAGCAGAAAAGTCTAATCGTTGGAGGAGGGTTTCCCATGAGCCTCCAACCTTACAGGCCTAAATCAAACATGCAACTCGAAGGCGAGAAAAGTGGGTTGACTCAGTTGAGATCCCAATTAATGTTGTGGACGATCCAACTCAACAATTATTAAGAAAAGGGGGTCCAGACCCACCAGCTATGCTGCTTAAACTACCTGCACCCAGCACTTCATCTGAACATCAGCCTTCAGCACCAATGACTTCTTCGAACATGAGTTAGATCCTCTAGTTGACTCATCGAGTGTCCAAACTGATAATGAGAATAATCTCCTCCTTCGATGGACTTCTGTTGCAGTGCTACCCGCTAACACAGATTGTCATAGCCATCTCAAGACCACCGGGCAATCCAACCCTTTTACTCAATCTTCCTAATTTTATGTTGATCAAAACCATTTCATGGAATTATAGGCACGGTCAATTGAAAGATCTTCCCATGTGTCGAATAAAACAACCATATAGTTTATGTTTATCGAAACCAAGTTTCCCAGTCATAGAGTTGCACGCATTCAACGAAAGGCTCAACTGCTAAGATTTACTGCTGTAGAAGCTCAAGGATATTGAGGTGGCATGTGGATATTCTAGAATGTCAATATTGTCAACATTGGGGGTACTCTCAAACTATAATCAAATTATTGCTTTAGGTATTTTGTCATTTGGCAGGGTTGATTGGATATTGTCAGTGATTTATGCCTCRACCTAAGCACCTATACTGGGATGCTATCTGGAATTATATTACCAACTTGGGCAATCTTATTCACTTATCTTGGCTATTATGTGGGGATGTGGATCAAGTGCTGGATCAAATTGATAAATGGGGAGGGCGGCTTGTACATGGAGTTGAATGGTTTTACTCAGAAGAATGTTGGATCACTATGGCACCATGAATATGGGATTTTCTGGCCCAAGTACTCTTGGATGAACAAAAGACAAAAAAGGGCCCTTGTTAGGCAACGATTGGATCGGGCATGGAGTACATGGCAGTGGCGACAATATTCTGTTCAATACCTCGCATGCCTTCACTCGGATCACCATCTGATTATGATCCAGAGTACTCATCAAAACCAAAAAAGTAGCAAGGCCACCCCATTTCTATATTCTCCAAGCTTAGTTTTATCACCCTGAATTCTATACTCTTGTGGATGAAAGCTCGCGATCAACAGCTACCAATTTGCAAGAAGCAATGGAGCATTTCACTCACAGTGCTCAAGACTGGAATAAAAAGCATTTTGGAAACATTTTCCTACGACAAAATCATTGTTTAGCATGCTTAACAAGGATTCGATGTGTTCTCGCAGACAGACATTCGAATTCCCTCATATATTTGGAGAAGGAGCTCTTAAAAGAATATGTTGAAATTCCACGCCAAGAAAAGCTTTATTGGTTGCAGAAGTCTCATATGAACTTGAATGGTTGTAAAAAGACAAACACATAAGGTTTCCAAGCTTAAAGATCAATAGGGGCATTAGATTGATAATGAGGAGCACTTAAAGAAATTAGCATGAGAATTTTATATCAATCTTTACAAAATAGATACCTGCCAATCGAATCAAGGGACATTTCCYATTCTATCCCAGAGGACCATCACATGCTTAATAAGTCTATCACAATGAAGGACGTTAAATCAACCCTTTTTAGCATGAGCACTCACAAGATGCCTAGGTCTGATGGATTCTTATCAAGTTTTTTTTCCAAATGCTTGGGCAAAAGTTGGGACCTTCGGTATTTCAGTTTGTAATTGAATCTTTCTAGGAAGGCTGTTACCTGGACATGTTAAATGATATAGTAATTGGTCTCATATCCAAGCAAGATCCACCCCTTTCTATATCATACTTTCGGCCTATAGCTTTTTCAAATGTAGTCACCAAGCTTTTGGCAAAGATTGTGGCCAACCGTGCATAATATTTCACCAAAAAATTAGTTGGGGTTGAACGTTGTAGTTTCATTCCTAGATGTCACGCTGCAAATAATATTATTCTAGCGCMAGAGGCTATCCACTCAGTTAAGCATAAGAAGGGTAATGGTTTTCTGGCATTAAAAGTTGACTTGGAAAAGTCGTATGACCAAATCAATTATTCTTTTCTATAASAAGTCTTGAATAATTTGGGTTTCGAACAACCTTTGGTAAAATTAGTCATGTATTGTATTAAATCTACCAAACTTTCAATTATCTGGAAGAGACAGAAATTASACCCCCTTACACCTCAACGAGGTCTTTGCCAAGGAGATCATTTTTCTCCGTAGCTATTCATATTGTATATGGAAATCTTGGGGCAAAGAATCAAATAGTTATTATACTCAGGACAATGGAAAGCCTTGAAGGTACCTAGGAATAGACCAAAGTTATCTCACATTTTCTTTGTAGATGAMTTGATCTTGTTTGGTGAATCGATATGGCGGAGCTAATTTGATGTTGMGGGTCTTAGAGGATTTTTGTGGTGAGTCAAAAGAAAGTGAATGCTTTCAAATCTACGCATTTCTCAACTAACGSTCTTAGAGCAATCACAAAAGACATTAAGCAAACAGTTTGGGGTTCCTACTTCTAAAGAGTTGGGATCATATTTAGTGCTTTCACTACTTCATGGTTGGGATTACTAAAACCAAATGTGCTCCCATATTAAAAAAAGTGAATAAAAAGCTTAGTGGATGGGAACTCAAGACTTTTTCTTGGGCATCCAGAGCCCTACTTATCAAGACTTTTGCATCAATGATCCCTACATATACAATGCAGACTATCAAATTACCTTTAGGTGTCCTGTAAGACCTCGAGAAAACTAATTGCAATTTTTTTTGGGAAGATGGCTTGATGTGAGTGGAAAATCATTGATTTTACGAGTAATTATATGCATATTTTCACCCTTTTTAATATAATAAAGTACTACTTTGTATTATTTTGCCTCGAATATTGCTTAGAACAAACCAAGGCACTAGTGTTAAATTATAGAATTCATGTGCAATTGCTAAGATAAAATACTCTATTTTGTCGGAAAAAAATAATTCTATAAGTAAAATAGAAGGTCACTTGATGAACAAGCAAAGATTTATTCGATACTGTTACAACGGAGAGCAATGACTTAAAAATGCAATGCTCCAGCACTGAGTATGACGAGTAAAAAGGATAGTTTATTCAAAGAAAGAAAGTCAAGGAAGAAAAGAAAAGTCATYGTTGAAAAAAGGAGATAATCATTTTGGACCCAAAAAGCTAAAGAGCAAAAGGTGAAAAAAAAAATTAAAAAGCAAAAAGTTACTTATGGCACTTTTTTGCCAAGCTTCCAAAGAAAGAAAGTCAAGGAAGAAAAGAAAAGTCATCATTGAAAAAAGGAGATAATCATTCTAGAGCCAAAAAGCTAAAGAACAAAAGGCAAGAAGTAAAAGATTGAAAAGCAAAAAATTAAAAAGCAAAAAGTTGCTTATGACACATTTTTACCAAGCTTCCAAAGGAAGCTTAGTAGACAAAAGAGGGGGAAGCTGAAATGAGAAAGCCATTCGGACATTAGCAGCAAAAACACAAAGAAGAGAAAAGAGAGAAAAGAGGAGAGAGAAAGAGAGCAAAAAGAGGGAAGTTTTGAAGAAGAAGAAGAAGAAGAAGAAGAAGAAGAATTCGAGGAAGCCTTTACCATTGGACTTCATTTACTCTTTAGGCTTTATTTCTCCTTCTCTTAGTGATTATTTTGAGATGCATTTTATTATGTTAATCCTTCACATCTTGTATTTCATTTCATCCAAGAACATAGAYGAACTTCTTAGAAGTTAGAGTTTTGATGAACTTATGTATTTAATGTCTATTTGAATGATTTGAGCAAGGTTGGCTCTTTTGTAAATGCTTTACTCAAGATTATATGTTGTTTACATTCATTGTTTTATTGGCCATGAATAGTATTTGTGTGAGTTTCTTGAACTTTGAAAGGTAGTGAAAGAGGTGGAAAACTTGAGTATATACGGGTTTGGTTATCTTGAGATAAAGTTGAATGTCTTAAGGAAACCATAGAATATTGGAGACATTCATATTTCACCCATAAAATCATATGAGACTTAAACTTTATTTGAGTTTCTTATAAGTAACTCTGACAGATAGAACAACTTAGTGAAATAGGAACAACGACCAAAATACTGAAAGGGTGAKGTCATTTTCTGTCTTGATTTATGTTTCTACTGTAACTCAACCTTTGCTGTAACATTTTGCTCGAAAGTTAGTGCTATAGCTGTTTGTAGCATTGATGTTTTGACTTCTTGGACATTAATACATTGGGTATTCTTAACTCTARCTCACTTTTAATCTCTTAAYCATCTCGTTTGTGTGATTGCTGTGATTGTTTCCGAATCCTTGTGCTTAGATAATTTAAGATTATTTTGCTTTATTTTCGTGACAACCAACAACTATTAATTTTATTAGGAATTTAAACCATCACTTTTGGACCAGCAATTCTTATGGGACGATACTCTTATTCACTCTATATTACTTATGGACCGTGTATACTTGCATGAGTGAAGCTTTAKTACATATGCGATTTTATCTATCATAGCTCTCATGAACATTCCACACATCCCATAGCTTGGAAAAATATATGTTAGACAGTACTACAGGGGGTTTGGGTATACACAATCTGAATATGTTGAATTTGGCTTATCTCAGTAAGTTAGCTTAGCGAATTTTGAAGGACCCTCATAGCTTATAGTTGCAAGTTTTGACCGCTACATATGGACCTTTGCCCAAGATTGTGGACAAGAGAAATTTTACATTGACCTCAGCAACCTGGAAGGGCATTCTYTGAGGGAACCAAACTGTTGCAACAAGAAATCTTTTGGCAAATTGGTAAGGCTGATTGTATTAGATTCTAGATGGATTGGTTCTTATGGACCTCCMTTTGATCTACTATAGCATCCACATAATTTAGGATAACCAGCTTTTGGAGCCAGTCAACACCTATTGGAACCCAGGTGGTGGATGGGAATTAGATCAATTGTCAAATTTGTTTCTGGAAGATGTTTTGAGTAAGCTTAATTACTCATAAATCACACCAAYRGAGGATGAAGCTCTATGGCCTATATCTTCTTCCGGTCAATTCACTCTAAATTTAGTCTACTCATTTCTCCACCCAACTCCCACTTCCCCATAATTAATTAATTTTTGGAAGAAGATTTGGGGATGGCTTGGACTGGTCAGACAATTGTCAAYGCTGAGGATGGCAGTGCATGAACGACTTAAAACCAATACTCTCTTGTGGCGGTGCGTTGTGGTGCAATCTCCATCTATGATCTCTATGGGCAACTGTAAAGAATCCAATCTATGCGGTTAGAAATTGTACTCAACCTCGCATAATCTGAAATCATATTGTGATGATGKATATCAAGGATGACTTTTGGAGTTACCCATCAATTAGAGACTAGATTGACATCAACATGAATTTAGTTTCTTGGCATTGGGGACTTATCTTACGAGAAGAGTGGTAGGAACACAATACTGCCCTATTCTCTGAGTCTTGAACACCTATATCTCCACCAAAAGTGGTTCACATAATTTTGAGGTAAGTGGTCCGAAGTCCTCCACTCATGTCTGGTGGGTGGAGCTCATTCTCCCTTTTTCCTATTAGAACTTGAGTTTCCTATGTTCTGCATACAAACATGTGCTAGGCCAACATTGTAATTATTCTTTGGYTTTTTTTAATTAATATAGATATGACCTCTTTGCAAGAGAAAAAGGGTGTTCGAAGATAGAATTTCTTCTATTACGTTTCTATATATTTAAATCAAAAAACTTGGGTGTGTGTGAAAATAAAGACTTTCCGAGGGTGGAGGAGAATTTCAAGATAGTAGGTTTGGATTTAGTACACTTACTTACTACATTTTCTGGTACACACTCTCTAACTTATATATATATATATATATACCGTACTTTAATTGGTGTAGTAGAAAATTGGAGTAGGAAAGTGTACTACAGATACGAAGGTAATCTGGAGCTTATTTACTTGATCATGACATTAAGGATGAATTCTTCTGTTCAAATACTCCAAAGCAAGATGGAATGGCTGATAGAAAGCACCGCAACATCACAGATCTTGGTCGTTYAATTCCATGGTCATTTTCCAAAAAGATTTTGGGTGGAAGTCCTTACTACTACAACTTGCTTATTATTGACAAGCATGTCGAGTCTTGGCAATGTCTTCTCCTTCTTAGAAACTTCATGACAAGAAACTGATTACTCCTTGTTTCGTGTTTTCGTGTTACGGCAGTTCTCTTATCTTRGATCATATGTCAAGACCAAATTTGATCCAAGATCATTACCCTACATTTTCTTAGGATACTCTTAGTTTTGTAAAGATTATTGTTGCTATATATTATACTCCAAATGGTYAATTTTATCTTTCAAGACATGTCTTTTTATGACAATACATTTCCTTTCAACAATCTATGATCCTTCATTGTTGCAAACTTCTTCCTCATTAAATAATAATATTTATGTTGCCACAGGTGATGTTCARGATCCATGTATCAATACAAGCACATGTTCTAACCCTTCTTCTACTATTCATCTCAGTATACCATTTATGCTTGTATTAATAAATTTACAGAAGGATTTTTTTCAAAATCTTAGWGTAGTGTCAATGGATCAGATGTAGGTACATGGTGAGATTGACCCTTCACCCTATTTTAGAAAGAATCTGATCTCAATCTGGAATTAGAAAGCTGAATTCCAAATATTTTTCAATAGAGGATTCACTTTTAGCTCTTGGTATTCCTATTGAGCCAAAAAGTGTTAAGTCAAACAATTAAACATCCCGCTTGGTACAAGTATGCAAGAAGAGACGTGGACACTTCCAGCAAAACCAATCTTGGGATATGATGCCACCCTTCTAAAAAATGAATGCCAGCGAGAGCATGTAGATATTCAAAGCTAAACTGAAATCTATTGTATCACTTGAACCATTAAATGCATATTTCACTGCCAAAGTTGAAATAGGTGTTTGCCCTTTTCTCCTGTATTTTGTTTGCTATCATTCTATTTGTGAAAAGGTAGCCAATAGATCCTTCCAAACCAGATTTATTTCTTCTCAACACCAGATAGTTAATATTATGACAAAACCCTTAGCCAACAAATTAAGAAGAATACAATTCTTAAGATTATAACACGTGTATATATATATATATATAATTTTCCTTCTATTATATTCTATTTTCTCGAACGAAATCTAAATCAAATGAGATCAGATTAGCATAGCTAAAAAGAGAAGCAGAAACCTGCTCAAAAGCATTTGCAAGAAATGCAAAAATTAATTGCTCAACTCCAAGAAGCTAAATAAAATCAATGAAGAATATTAGTAAATTAGTGATGGATTTAGCCCAATATAAAYATCTATACAAATTATTACCCYTTAACGCTACTCYAGCCTCTCAAGAGGAAAACAAAAAATGTCAATTGAATGCCTAGATCATTAGCCATTGAGATTAATAAAAGAGCTGAAACCACAAAGTTTGATTTCTTCCTTTTGTATTCCTATTTGCAACACGAGAATATTCTACTTCGTGATCGATTCTAGTGACCGCAGCATCATGAGTGCAAAGAAGGCTACTTTTGGTATGACATATCATCACYAGCTAATTTTTCTGGCAAGATTCACAAAGTTTAATCCTCAGAAGCTCAAAGCAATGCAGTCAATTAGTTGGCACAGTGCCAAGTAGCCTATGCCCTGTATCATGCTCCAAACGATACATTGTTGTGCCTTTAACATATTTTGTATGCTCAACAGCCGCACATTTTGACAACCCTTTTTAAGCTTTCCTTTATCGGGTTGCTTCTTCCATGATGGAACATTGCAGAGAGAGGATCCCTGCTCTGACGGATCACTATGTTACGAAAAGTTGTGTTATATTGGCTATAATGATATAGGATTGGAAGCACCAAAAGCATAGAGAATTAACCACATAGCTGGAAACAGGAGGAAAGTGACTTGGGACGGGATGTCACTCCCGCTACATGTCCCTTTCTAGCTGTAAAAAGTTACGCGAAGAGCTTGCAGCGGGATGACCACTCCCGTTTACACACCCCGTTTGCATTCCTGTGAGTTGATCGAAATGAAGTATAGTTGTGTTGTGCTGTTACACACTTTATATATGTAAATTTTCTGTTATCTTTTCTATTGCGTTAGAAATCCATGAAAAGGTGCTATTCATGTCTCTTGAAGGATGGCAAACTAAAACAAATTATGTGGTTTTTTGTGATTGGACAAACATTCTTATAGGAATAAGAGACGTGTGATTCAAGAGATGCAACCTATTCTACTTTGAGTTGAAGAGATTTGTGCAATTAAAAGAGAGTTTAAGTGTCTTTTCAACACTTACAAATTCCTGCGAATATCAATTTYGTTTTTTTAAATCTCTTCAACCTCATATCAAGAAATCTTCACTCCATTTCTACATACCTTAAKCCTTGTCTTATCCACCAATACAACCTTTGTGACATTTCAAAGTATTGTATTTAGGAAAGCTTTCATTAGTGATTCAAGGCTATTGTAGTTGTTTAGTTGTAGCATTTAGACATTTGTTTTGTTAGTGATCTCTTGTAATATTTTTAAGTGTGAAATGAAGTGTTATTTCCTTCAATCTAAATACAATAACATGGATACTATGATGAAGAGATCGTTAGCTATGTCCGAATCAAACATTTTCAACAATGAAGACAAGTTGGACAAGTTCGAAGGTTCAAACTATCTGAGATGGCAAGATAAGATGAAGTGGCTACTCACATCTTTGAATGTATTCTACATTCTTTCGGATGATCTTCCACCAATTCTACCATTAGACACATATGCAAGTGAAAAGAAGAAAGAAGAATGGACGCTTGCTAAGGAGAAAAGAGAAGCAGATGAGACTCTATGCAGAGGAGACATTCTCAACACACTTGCTCAAAAACTCTATGATATCTACTCCCTTTTTGGGACTGCAAAAGAAGTATGGACTGCTTTAAATGAAAAGTATAAGCATRTTAAGATTGGTACTGATAGATTTCTGGCTATTAAGTATTTTGAGCATAAGTTTGATGAAAAGCTGGGACTGTTAGATCAAGTTATAGACTTGGAAATCCTTACTTCCCATTTGAGAGCAATAGGAGTTGTTATTCCTGATGCTATTCAGATTGGAGCAAATCTATCTAAATTTCCAACTGCTTGGATGGGATATAGAAAGAAGATGCTTTATTCTAAGAAAGTCTTCTCTTATGATGACTTTACTAGCAGCCTACAAATTAAGTGTGAGAATYACTCAAGAGATGTAGAGGTGATGGCTTGGCTAACAAAGTTCATTACATATCACTTGGGGAATCAAGTTCTGGGAACAATTCCAAAGCYAAGAAAAGAAAGATTTTCAAAGTTAACAAGAAGTCTTTCGGAATTGCTAAGAAAGACCAAGCATGTTTCCATTGTGGGTAGCCTGGGCATTACATTCATGAATRTAGGTTTCGTAATTCAAACYGTGGTAATGATGGGATGAATCGTAAGAATGTGACCAATAGCGTTAACAAGTAACAATCAACAAGAGGATTATATTGCTATGTTGACTGAGGTTAACATGACAACCATTGAAAGTCAGTCAAGTTGGTGGTTGGATTTTGGTGCTACAATTAATGKGTGCAACTATAAGGAGATGTTCAAACACTCAAAGAGATTGATGCACAAGAAGATGTTATCCTGGGAAACAATGCTAGAGCAAAAGTCATGGGAAAAGGAGTGGTGGACTTGGAATTCACATCTAGAAAGAAATTGTCACTTAGGAAAATGTATTTTATGTACCTTCACTTAGGAAAAATTTAATTTCAACAAATTTACTTTGTAAGAATGGCTTCAAGGTTGTATTAGAATCTGATAGAGTTGTAGTGACAAAGAAYAGAGYATTCATTGGAAAGGGATACTCTGTCGATGGCATGTTCGAGCTTTCTATTAGTATTAATAAAATGAATGTTATTTATTTGACTGAGTCTTTTAATTTATGGCATTCTAGATTAGGACATTTAAATTATGGTAGTTTGAATTTTATGTCAAAGTATGGTTATTTTAAATGTCAAGGATCGATAGATGATAAAMGCAAAATGTCTAAAAAACCTTATAAGAAAGTTGAAAGAAGCACAAGAATGTTGGAATTAATACATAGTGACATTTGTGAATTGAATGGTGTGCTAACTAGAGGTGGTAAACAATACTTTATCACTTTTATAGATGACCATTCTAGATTCACTTATGTCTACTTACTAAGAATCAAAAGTGAAGCCTTTGACAAATTCAAAGACTTGAAATCCATTGTGGAAAATCAAAAGGAAGCTAAGATTAAAATGCTTAGAAGTGATAGAGGTGGTGAGTATTTTCCAAAAGAGTTTGATCAATTTTGTGATCAAAATGGAATAATACATCAAAGAACA
>MEJB01000006.1:10513349-10524762 GCA_001752375.1 Rhazya stricta
ATTTTTGTGGCAATTTCCTTTTGATAATGGTTGGAACATTCTCTCGCACTAGATTTTCTCATCACCCATAAATTTCATCTTTTTTTGGTGCAAAGCTCTTTCAGAAATTTAGCATACCTGGGTACTTTATGGCATCAAGAAGTGGGAGACTAGTTTCTACCTTGCGGAAAATCTCTAACATCTCCTTTGTTTCTTCTTTCTTTGTCYGTGTCAATCTACCAGGAAAAGGAAGAGCAGTTAATACCTAAGGGATAGAATTTTTGTTCTCTTTGAAGTTGAGGCTTTTTCAGAATTTATCTCAATTTTTTCTAGAGCTTTTTTAGTTCRGTTTTCCTTCAGCTCTTTGCCGCTTCTAAGAATCATGGCACTACATTTTCTCRTGGATTTACTTCCACTTGTGAGGGTAGTTTACCTTGGCTTATTTCCAACTTATTCATAGCAGTTACCAATTGTGTCATCTGGGTGCCCAAACGGTGAATGCTCATCTCAATTTTCTGTTGAAAATTTTGATTTTCTTGTTAGATCCTTTGATTTTCTTGYTGCAAAAATTTAAAAAGTGAACAAAGTTTTTTAAAAATTTAAAAAGTGAACAAAGTTATCTATACACACTAGACCCTCATAAAAATATTGAATCAATAATTGTTCAAGAATCTGGTGATGAGGACAACTTGAACAAAGTTATTTAAAATGCTCCCACTATTCATACAAAGTCTCTCAGTTAATTCGCTTGATTCCACAATTTCTTTCTTATATTAGCCACCTTAGAAGCTGGGAAATATTTCTCWAAAACTTATTTTTTTAATTCTTCCCAACTAATTAGYGAACTTGATGGTAAGTAGTATAACCAATCCTTAGCTTTATCAGCTAAGGAGAAGGGAAAAGATAAAAGCCTAATTTGATCCTCCGTCATCCCTTGAGGGTGCATAGTGGAACAAACAACATGAAATTCCTTTAGATGTTTGTGGGGATCTTCTCCTGAAAAACCATGAAATCTGGGAAGCAATTGTATTACTCCAGGTTTGGTCTCAAAGTTAGCTGTTAAAAGATTAATACATAGAGGTTGCTGAGTAATATTAGGATTAGCAAACTCCCTTAGGGTTCTTGATTGTTCARCCATGTTGACTTCATCTTCCTCGCTCATTGGCACCTCAAACTCAGTTTCAAATTCAGACAAACCTAGTGGAGTAGTAGATGATTTTGCTGCTTCTCGCATTCCTTTCCTTAGTTTCTTTGTTGTCTTCTCATTTTCTGCATCGTAGACAAGATTACTTGTAGGAGAAGATCTAGGCATATACCAAGGGATCAAATAAAATTAAAGAAAGAAAAAATGATTACTTTAAACCATTCCTTGGCAATGGCACCAAAATTTGGTGCATCGTCAATTCACCAAAAATAAAATATATAAGCTCACAGTATAATGATAAGAAGAATCGTCTCCCACAGGGAATAGCGAATTAATTTTTTTCCTCTAACAATCAATTCAACTTTGGTAACATAATGATGGACCAACAATTAAATTTCAACAATGTAACAATTAATTATAGCAAACTTCRATAGAAAAAGGTTCTGGTTAAGGTAACTAATTCAAGCATTTTTTCATTGATTCAATAATTTACTCAATTTTCACAAATAAATTAGTTATAGTTATCAAAGAAAGCTTTAAACAATAAATCCCACCTTAAGTGTCGATAATTAAAAGGACATGCCTTGTTAATTATTCTATAATTGATAGACAATCCCAAAAATAGCACGTGAGATTTAATGTATTGACAGCATTAAATATTAGAAAGACCCAATTCTAATCAATAAACTTTGATAGCAGGTTTATTAAACTAGCCTGTTATCCCACCTTGGAAAATCTCACTTTGATAGCAGGTGAAATAATGCCAATTTGCCACTCTGTTAAATTACGGCAAACAATTACAGATTTTCCTGGTTTAACTTGGCTACAAGCTATTAGTCTTAACAAAATATCTGTGCACAATATTTAATCAAGTCAATAACCATTAACAATAATTACAAATAATAACAAATACCTATTAATAATTGAGTATACGAACACTTATAGATCTCGAAAATGAACCGAACTAGTGTTTCATTAATTTTTAACCAGAGTAGAAGAACTGAGAAAAAAATATTATTTGGAAAACAATAATGTCTAAGGTAATTAATGGAGAATAGGATGTAGTCTTTGTCTTCTATGCTTCCTTTATATAGAATAGGAACCAACAAGAATAGGTAACAACTAGAATTTCTAAATTATCCCACAAAATCCTCCTAGACAATAGGAGTTTCTAAAAAAATAATCTTCCAACTTAAAAAGAATTCTCCAGATTCGTCAGTCTGTGTGCCATGTGGTAGATTTTGTGCACTTCTGGAATTTTGTCTCAAATCACCCTAATAATGCCWCTTTTTTTCTTCTACTACCTCCATAGAGTCCTAAATGAATAAGATATCAATAAAACACATAACTAATTCAATAATTATGTTCCAAAGTCCATCAAATATCTATATATATTGCACCAATTTGGACTCCATCAGTCATAAATTCAGGATATTTATTCCTTGAACTCAGTTTCCATAGATAATTTATTCGGTTTTCTTTTCATTCAAGAGAAAGACATACTAAAATACAAGGACAAGATGGATAACTATGAGAAAATACTATGTTTGAATGAAAACTGATCGAATTTGCAAATCCCGTAGTTTCTCAGAGGATTTTGAAATCCTTATGAATTGTAGGACTTTTGATTCTTGTGGTATACAACTTTCCAAGTGCAGCAAAAAGAACGCCATGAAAATTGAAATCCATGGAATTGTTCAAATCCCTTCAATTTTTTTGCAAAAAAGGAAACACCACTATAGGGAACAATAATAATAATTCTTCCAACTTCTCTACAATAATACTCGAAGAAAATAATCATGCCTAACGATAAAAGCTATGGCAATGGTCCAACTTAAAAGGGCACAAACTTACTCATCTTGCATAATGGCAACTATCAGCACCATACATGTGCACTCGTAAATGTTTTGAGTTTATKTTCTTTCATGATGTAAAAAAATATCGTATGCAATTAAACAATGCTATGTGTAATGGAGATATAATCATAGAAATAACAAGGTCCATTCAACTGCAAAAGAAATGGTAACCAAAGAGTTGAATAGATTGATTCCTACTCTCCAGCTACTTCTYTCCTTCCCCACAACCATTTCACATTTCCCTTCTTAGTAAGAGAGCTATCACACAGAGAGAAGAAGGGGAATGTAAAAACGAGTCTAATCAGAAACTTGTGCAATCACACCTTAAGGAAATCAAAGTAGGCACCATATAGTTTCTTAAATCACTTGCTTAGGAAAAGAGAGAGCTCTGCTCAGTACTGATTTATGTATCTGCAGAATAGATGGCTTACATTATGAAAAATAAGGAAAGATATTTATTTGATTGTATTATGAGAAATCTTAGGATATTCCCCTAATTATGTGATTTTAAATAATTGATTAGGATTTACCATAATTAGCTAGGTTTTCTATGTATAAATAGCCTATCACATAATATAGCAGATTATCAAAGTTTTCATGGTATCAGAGCTAGAGCTCTTCTAAGGTTTTCAATGGCTAGGGCACTTCTAAGGTTTTCAATGACTGACTTAATTAGCCAATGACCTCCATTCTTTTCTGGCTCAAAAAAAATCAGATGAAGGCTTATTCTTCGAACTCCTAGCAACATGCTTGATTATTCCTCAGAGACTAAATCTAAACCTCCAACCTTTAGAGGAGGTTCAGGTTTTCTTGCTCAAAAAGGTACTTTTTTTCCATAGCTCCAACTTTCTTTTCTAATATAGAAGCATTGCTTTTGATCACATGACAAATTCATCTCGTGTTTTCTCCTCATATACTCCTTGTCCTAGTAACCTTAAGAATCATATAGCAAATGRAAGTTTATCTCCAATTGCAGGAAAAGGTTCAGTCACTATCTCAAAGGATTTCACTCTAAAATCTATTTTACATGTCCCTAAGCTATCATGTAATCATTTTTTTAGTTAGTAAGCTCACAAAAGATTCTAATTGTCTCGTAAAATTCCTATGATTCTTAGTGTGAATTCTAGGATCAACTTTCAAAGAAGGTGATCGGTAGTGCTAGAATGGTTGATAGACTCGAGCGAACAACCTTAGACTACCAGTAGTAATATTCTATTCCTATTAAAGATAAAATAATGTTATGGCACTATAGGTTAGTCCATCCTAATTTTCTTTACCTTAAGCGTTTGTTTCCATCCTTYTTTAGGGACAATAACGTTAACCTGATGTCTTTTCAATGTGAACCTTGTCAATTATTAAAACATGATAAATTTCTTATAAACCTCATTCCCATCAAGCTTCTACACCATTTTACTTAATTCATAGTGATATTTGGGGACCCTCTAGAGTAATAATTGTTTCCGGTAGTAGATGATTTATCTCATTTATTGATGATTGTACTAGGATCTCTTGGGTGTTTCTATTAAAAGAAAAGTCTGAGGATGCTAAAAATTTAAAAGAATTCTACTATATGATTTAATATTAGTTCCAAACAAGAATCCAAGTTCTTTGAACTGATAATGGCAAAGAATACTTTAATTCAATTCTTAATAATTTTTTGATAGAAAAAGACACGCTTCATCARTCTACATGTTATGATAGACCTGAACAGAATGGGATAGAAGAAAGAAAAAATAGATAACGAATTGAAGTTACTAGATCAATCATGTTTACTAGGGGGGTCCCTAAGTATCTATTGGAAGAAGTAGTCCTTGCAGCCACATACCACATTAACCGACTCCCACTAAGTATTAGAAAATCAAACTCCTACGARGAAGCTTTTGAAAATCTTTCCCCACATTCAAATTTTCAAACCTTATCTCCTAGAATTTTTGGTTGCACAATTTTCGTTTGTATACACAAACACAATCAATCAAAACTCGATCATAAAGTTGAAAAGTGTGTCTTTGTGAGCTATTATCCAAATCAGAAGGAAATAAATGCTATAATCCTATTTGAAAAAATTTCTTTGTCAACATGGGTGTAACATTCTTTCAAGACACACCCTACTTTACCAAAAATTCTTTTCAGGGGGGAGAGTAGTAATTCTAGGGTAGAAGATCATTTTTTCAGAGACTTCAAATTCCTTACCTCTACCAATTCTATATCGGCCATCTCTAAATATTCCTCCACCAACTCTAAATATGCCTTCACCTAGTACTCCACCTGCTCCTTGCTCTCCTATAGAAATAAACAYTATRAACTCTTTTCCAGGGGGARAAACATTACCAAYAGTGTAGCAACCTGATTGCTASTCTGCTCTCYGAAGAAGCAGATTCAAAATAAGGAACCTCAATCTTCTACCTACCAAAAATCCTCTTTGAATGATGTTCATATGAATGAAAAAGGTATAACAGTTCCAAATACTAAATAACCATGATAAAACTRTTTCTATAAACTTTGATCTTGATATTCCTATTGCCCTTAGGAAAGMGACCCGCACTTATACTATGCATTCTATTGCTAAATATGTCTCCTATCATAAGTTATCCCCTAGCTATAGAACATWTACTGCTAATCTATGTAGYGTTTCAATTCCAAAATATATCCAGGAAGCAATGAGTTAACCTAAATGGAAAATGTCTGTTTTAGAAGAGAAGGGGGCTCTTGAGAAGAATGGAGCTTAGGAGATCATCAGATTAGGTAATAGAGGTAAAATAGTARGCTGCAAGTGGTTATTTATTGTGGAATACAAGGATGAAGGCTYATGGCTAAAGGTTTCRYACAAACCTATGGAATAGATCGCCAGGAAACATTTGATCCAGCTGCCAAGGTAAAGTCCATTAGAATATACTTTCTCTTACTACTAAACTTGACTGGCCCTTACAACAGTTGGATGTGAAAAATGCATTCCTTAGTGGGGAATTAAAGAGGAAGTATTTATAGATTTACCTCTTGGCTGACTATGGGTCAAAGAAGATTTGCAAGTTAAGAAAGTCACTATATGGTTTAAAGCAATACCTAGGACATGATTTGGTCAACTTACTAAGTCTCTGAATGGTCATGGATATCACCAAGCTCAGGCAGACCATACATTATTTGTCAACCATTCTAGGGATAGTAAGATTGCTATTTTCATTGTACATGTAGATGACATGATCTTAACTGGAAGTGATGTGGATGAGCTAGAAAATTGAAGATGTTTTTGGCCAAGGAATTTSAGATAATAGATCTTGGATCGGTGAAGTATTTCTTGGGAATGGAATTTACAAGATCTAAGAAAGGGATTTTTGTTTCACAAAGGAAGTATGTTCTTAATTTKCTTAAGGAACTAGGCCTCCTTGGGTGCAAATCAATTAAAACCCCTATGGGTTGCTAACTTGAAGTTGGAGATGGCTAGTTCAGATAGGGTGGTGAATGGAGAACAATTTCAAAGATTAGTTGGAAGACTCATCTATCTATCTCATACTAGACTAGACATAGCATTTGAAGTAAGTATTGCGAGTCAATTTATGCACTCACATGTAGAAGAACACTTTGATGTTGTTTATAGAATTCTCAAGTGCCTAAAGGGAGAACCTATAAGGGGGTTACTATTCAAAAATCGTGGTCCTCTCATAATTGAAGCATTCATAGATGTTGATCGGGCAAGTAGTGTAACTGATGGAAGATATGTTTTTGGCTACTGTACYTATGTGGTGGAAATCTAGTGATGTGGTGAAGTAAAAAATGGAGTGTAGTAGCTAGAAGTAGTTCAAAAGATGAGTTTAGAGCAGTTGCTCATGGGATTTTTGAAATGTTATGGCTAAAGTGGCTACTTGAGGACCTAAAAATTCTCAGTACTAGTCCTATGACACTTTACTGTGACAACAAAGTAGCTATCGACATTTCTCATAATCCTGTTTAACACGACGGGACTAAACTTATGGAGATTGATAGACATTTTATTAGAGAGAAGTTGGAAGAAGGCATAGTGTGTATGCCTTATATTCCTACAAAGCAACAAGTGGCAAATATCTTYACCAAGGGAGCGGAGGGTACGATCAATCCCAAGTCTAGAGGGCGTCTAGAGGCAGTGGGGGTTTATCATGCAATCTAGTAGTCTTCTTCCCTTCAGCTTAATTTTGACCAAAAAAAAAATTTTCATGGCCATTTTGCCATTTTGGTCCTTGGCCATTAATGCCTTCGTCCTCCCTTGTAGAATCATTTTCCCCACGCTTCAAGACATTGCGACCATATTGGGTTTGCTTATGATTGAGGTTGAAATTCCTGCCATGTATGCTGATGACAGGGAAAAAGAATTTAAGCTGAATTTCAGCAAGCATATCATTRGTATGCGAAATTTGTTGAGGCCAAGATGGCTGATAGCGCTATCATCTCTGACATTAAACATGTAGCCTTTCTGCTAAGCTAGCTCTGCAAGTATATTCTCTACTCGACTTCTTACAAGTTGGTGGCCAATTACTAGTACTACGTTGCTTTGTCGATAAATGACCAATCTATAGAGGCATAGGTCGGTTGGCAGAGGCCTTGGCCAATGGTGATGATGCCAACAATGTAGTTGCTTCTTTTTGGGTTCTACAACTGTGGTTGTACCAATAATTCCCTGAATTTATGGTCAACTGAGTATCAATTAAGGTTCCTGAGTTGGCCCAAGAGGTGACGGGCTATCAGCYGCTAGAGATACCTATTAATTGGTTTAMCAACCTAGATATCTTCAAYTGCATTTACTCCACTAAGCCACTAATGAGTATTTTTCTTATTGAAGGAGAGACGAGGTTTTGGATTGGCTGAGGCTGCGCTCTGACAGCTCGAACTATGYCGAGGTTAAAGCCATCTAGGCTAGCCTCCTCACTTCTCGACTATTACTAAATGGGGTTCGGCCCACTGCTTGCTACAACAATATTTCACGCTGAACCATAATATTCACATAGCTGTGTGAGGTAGTTTAGTTTGATGTAGGACATTCCATCCAATCCTCATCTCAACATGTCTTTTGCCAACCATCCGAAGTTTGCTGATATAATACCTAAGATTTATTTTTCATTTTCATGAAATTTATATAATTATATAATCCACTAATTAGATTAAATTCATGATTATTAGTGGTTTGATTATTTTACAGCGGAAGCACTTGGAGGCCAAAGCGTTCGATGTGCCAATTAGAARTAAATTCTTATTTCTCTGACTGATTTATTATTCGTTATGTATTAATGTGTGAGTATATATATTTAAATGTGAAATTTTATTATCTTAATTTAATTAGAAGTCTTAGTTAATTAATTTAGGCGACTCATTAGAGTCCGTTCTTTTCTTATTCAAACCTAAAATCGAAATTAGAGTTCGGTTTTGGGTTAGAAGAAAACTAATATATCTTAATTTAGTTGCACTTAGATGGTTAAGGAATAAGAAATGAAGGAATTTTGGTTAGGGTTAAGTTAATTTAGGGAAAAAAAAAACAAATGACTGCTCATCTTCTTCCAAAAAGAACCCTAATACTAAAACCCCACTGCCACCTCCCTCTACCCTTCTCGATGCTGTTCGTCGCTGGCCTCTCCTCTCTTCTCTCTTTCTCCCTCTCTCTCTCTCTTTGCTCGTCGTCGTCTCCACTCAATCTATTGGCAAGCTCTGCATGCTGCTGCTGCCACTGTTGGTTTGTTCATCAAAGCCGAAGGTTGTTCGTCACGGGTTGCTGCTGCTCAAACCTGAACCGCTCACGACCACTTACTTCTCCTCTATGACGACGTTGTCTATTGGCTCACGCCAGATCCACCATTATCGTCTACCAGGCGTTGTTTTACCAGGTTGTACACTGCTCTGATCGACCAGATCGGCAGGAGTTTGATGTTGACTAGAAGGTAGGTCTCTTGCTCGGACCTGAACTGACTATCTTGCCGGTTTTAGTTCTGCAGCTACCGTCCAGATCAGGAGAAAGTCAACTAGGCACCCAGGCGATTAGGGGACTAGGCGACCAGATCAGTAAATTCTCACATTCTCATTAGTTTTGATGCATGTGTATTATTGTGATGATTTGATTTCTCTTATGTGAATTGAATGTGAGTTCATGGTTGATATTGAGGTATGTAAGTAAATTTCAACATTCTCATTTGTAACACCCCCAAATTAGGAACTATCCTAAGCTGAGAATATTAAATTACTTTACTCATAGAACAATCAACTACTATAAGAAATAAAAGAAGTCTTAACCCTTGTTAAGGATTTTATAAAAATTTGACAGAGTTTCCTCTGTAATTTCGATAACTATCCCCTGCATACATTCAAAAGGTTCTCAACATTTTCAAACACCTATTCACAACATACACTTCAACCCAAATAAACATCAAACGTAAAGAGTAATGTGCTCCAACAAATCCTTTACCAGCCTAACAATTATTCAAACTAAAATTTGAAGAATCTAAAAGAATTTAAAAACACAATAAACTAAACCAAATAAGTAATATCTTAATAATACGCAAAAATCATTGTAGACAATTAACTATCTATCTTATTCAATAAAATTCATTTAGAATATACTTTAGGGTATCTTGGTTTGTCTACAAGTGATCTCCTCACACCATCTGGCTACACATCATCTGAAATGCAAAACGAGAGAAATGGAATGAGCTATAAAGTCCAGTAAGTAAATCTCATAYATGAATGCATGAACATGYCCTAAAAGTCATGAACTATAAAATCTCACTTTCTCAATGAAAACTTTCAAATCATTTTCTCGTATAACTTTTCCATAAAATCTTTCCTTTTAAAATTTATAACTTGTAAAAAGATTTCATTTCATTACTTTCGTGAGCTCACTGAGTGTAACGCCTAGCCATTAAGGTAGTGGGCMATAGTTATTTGGAACTCGATTATATTCCTACCGATAGTACCGCAAAGCGGTTAACATTCCTTTACTTTTCCTTTCATCTCCTCACCTCCGAGAGGTTAATCATTACCTACCTTCCCAGAGGGTCGGTTCGGGTGCGCCGGTCCCCCCACGCCCCATTTCCCACCCACATCTTTCATGACTAGGTTTACACTCCTTTCCAAAAACTTTAACATTTTCCTGAACATGTTACAATTTATAAAATACATTCCCTTTCAAAATTTCATTTCCTAAACCATTCACTTTTTAAATGTATGAATGGCTCATGCCCATGACATGAAATGCATACAATCGTAATTAACATGCCATTCGACATAATAATGGTACAAGATATGAAATACGTAAAAACAATCCACACAATCAACACATTTCATAACATAATCCCATACCGCCACCACATAACTCACAACAAAAGAGATAGGCGGGTATAGGGGTTTACTTGCATAGAATCTCATATACAACACATTAATCCATCTAAAGGAATTCAGATACATTCATTCATAAGCATTAATGAAATGTGAAAATTTACTTACATAGAACTCAGATTCAATACACATTCAATTCATCTAAGAGCAAATTAATTATAACAACAACACATATACGTAAATGAGAATGTGAGAATTTACTTACCCGGAGTTCTTTACGCTAAAGGTTTCTTATTTGAATTCAAAGTGAAATCCCTCGACTGTTCTCAATGTTAAGGCACTCGAAACAACCTAATTTTGATTACAGAAAAAAAGTCCATTTAGTACGACTGTCCTAACTTAGATATTCAGTGTTTATTCCAAGAATATCATTTGCCAATTATTAATCCATACTTAGTTCCTACATTACCAATTATCACATCTTTTTGGGGTACAATTCAAGCTCCTTAGCTCGGTATTAAATCTAATATATGTTCTCCCACAATTTTACTTTAGGATATAATTTCATAGGTCATAAATTTCAATATTAATTAATATTGTTTTCACCTTTTAAGTCTACAAAATCYAAGTGTGGCGGAAAAAGGTGTTACGCCCCGAGGGTGCGCAACAGCCCTGGTTGCCTGGGCGTCTGGGCATCTGGGTGCCTAGGCGTACAACGGGCGTTGGGCGCCTGGGCACTGGGCGTGGAGCGCTAGGCGCTTGTTGGGCGCTCGTTGCCCCCACAGGTCTCTACTTCTAGCTAGACTCAGCTGACTAGGACGGGAATAGCAGCTTTTCGGCAATCTATTTCGACCATTGGTTGCCAAAAATCTTAAGATCTGGCAGGCGAGATGAAGAAACCAACGGCAGCAAGCTGAGGACTCAACCTCTGTGCTGTTGCTGGACTGATCAGGCTTCTTTGGATGGCAACAAGAAAGTCACAATCGGTGAACAGAGGAGATCCAATCGAGCAGGGAAGAAGAAAAAGGCAGATCTAGGCTGAGCGATGGCCGGTAAAGAGCTGGCTGGCCGTGCAGCAGAGCATCCAAGCGACAGCAAGGGTTCTAGATCTAGTCAAGAAAGTAACAAATCCGGACGGGCTTTGCTG
>MEJB01000006.1:10529442-10602665 GCA_001752375.1 Rhazya stricta
TGGTCAATCTACACAAGGAAGTCCAACAATTCTGAGCCACGCTAATAGAGTTGGAAGGCCAACGCCTAACGTTGGCGAGTTAAAGGGATTAGGAAAAGTTGGGTTTGGAGAGGTGCAAAGYGACTTGRCAATACCTGAGTTCTAGGATGCCAAACTTRTTTTAGGTATGTTTGGCTATGGATCCAAGCATCAAGGTTGAAACGGCTAACCCGAGTCCTTTGCATGAGCAAATCAAGTCCTCCATTCCTCCAACTTCTGCCAAAATTGCCCGATCCCTACTAGTACCCCTRTTGATTATTTTGATGAGTCCCTTCTATCTATTTTGTATGAAGATGTTATGAGCGCTGTTYGTAAAGTTGCACAAGAGCCTACCGCCATCAAGAAAAATACAAAACTAGCAGTTGTCATTACTCTTGCCACTGAGCCTGATGGCCAGGAGGCGATTGACATTGCTCCGTTGCAAGCCGTTCCCYATTCTTTCTGAAACTGAATATGTTTATTGGCTGTTTCCTAAAAATTATTCTATTTTTCTACTTGGCTAGCATGTAACCGAGAATAATTTTTATAAAAAGGCTAATTGGCTGATTCTTTAGGTGATAAAAATTTTATTGGATGACTTCTTTTCTTTTATCAATTTTCAATCCCTCCGGAAAAGAAAGGTAGTAGCATTTTAAATACCTGCCAATAATTGCATGGTCCAATTTCCAGCACCTCTTGGAATGACTTTTCTAACCAAGAAAAGTCTCTCCCAACTAGCCGACCATTTTGCAAATTAGGGATCATTAGGTGCAATCGACAAGATGTTCTTCCAGACCATGTCACMTTCCTAAAAGGTCCTCACCCGGATGTGCCAATTATAAGCAATGACTACTTTTTGCTTGTGCCTCAGGATGTTTTCAAAAGCCATCCATCTTATTCATCCACTTGATTCAGCTCCATCTAAAGAGCCTGTTGGTAATCGGCTATGGGCATGTCATTCTAAAATGCTATCCTAGTCAATCGCACAGAGAGTTYATTGGTATGATTGCATCTTGTCTATAAGTTAGCTGATAGGGTGTAAAACCCRTAGGCATCTTAAAGGAGTTCCTGTAGGCCCAAAGTACTTCYTACATCACTTCATGCCTTCTCGAGGCTTGTTTTCAATAACCTTTTTCACCATATTGATAAGTGTTTTGTTAGTTGTCTTAGCCTACCCGTTAGCCTGAGAGTTTATGGGGTTGAGTGTATCAACTTGATTTGAAACGGTTTGACGAAGACAGCCACTTTGTCTCTGGTGAAGCTGGTACCCTGGTTAGCTTTGATAGATTCTGGGATCCCAAAATGAAAAATAATCTGGTGTTTAATAAAGTTAATAACAGTTTCCTGGGTTACCTTTGTCAACAACTGAGCTTCTACCCACTTGGTGAAGAAATCACCAGTCGCCAAGATGAAGGAGTGACCTTTGGAGGATGGCAGATAGATTTTACCAATTACATCTATATGCCCAGCCCCTGAATGGCTATGGTTTAACTATAGGATGAAGCTCTATGGCTGGGACATTGAAGAAGTGTCTATGTTTTTGGCAGGCTTCACGGTCTTTAGCATGGATACAATCAACCGTAATGGTTGGCCAATAAATTCCATGGTGTAATGACCATATTAGCTTTGGCCCACCAAAATACTCCACATGAGCCTTTGTGAACCTCTGCCAGGGCCTATGCCGATTGTCCTTTGCTTAAGCATTTTAAAAGCAGATCCTAATGGCTCATTTGAATAGGTCATTATCAACAACAAAGTAGTTTAAAGTTTTGTACCTGAGTTGTATACTAACCCTGATTAAGGGATCCTTTAAATAGGTGATTATTTCTTCTCCCTAATCAGTCACGTCATGGTTATCAATGCAAAGGGTCGGCTGATGAAAATGGGACAGTATATCTCCTAGTAGCACGTCCTTATATCCTGATACATATTGAGCCAAATTATTAGTTTYCTAGTGCTCTTTCCTTGATAGATGTATCAGTATTACATCGGTAATCCTCTTAGAAAGATATGTGTTTCCTAATATAAGCTGACTATATTATAATTTCGGCTCCTGTATTTGCCTGCTAGTTGTCAAATAACTAATTGGAAATCACCTATTATTTGAATGGATTGGGATTTCGTCGACAATAGTAGCCGTAGACCTAAGATCAAGGCCTTATATTGGGCTTGGTTGTTGGAGTAGCCTTTCTCCAATTCGAACATGAAGCTAACTTTGAGACCGGCTRGGTTGACAACTATGATGCCGGCTCCTATCCCGCAGCTTGTTCTAGAACCATCAAAATTCAATTTCCAAGGCTTTATCCCAACATAATTCTGAATTTCTGCCCATGGATCAGCSGTCTCAATGCTATTTGAAGGCTGTCATAGGKACATATTTTASCGAGAAAGCCGCTAGTTTTATTGCCCATTTCATCAATCTCCCTTGTAGGATGARTCGATTCAAGAGAAAGTGTACCAAGTCAACCCTACATATGACATCGACTATATTAGGGGCAAGTAGTATTCTAACTTGGTAAAGGCATGAAAAAGTGAAGGCATAACTTTTCAATAGGAGAATACCTAAATTCTGCATCGTTCCAGATTAGCTGAGGTAGTACAAGGCTCTCTCAATCCCTTCATCATCGTCCTGGGCCAATAGGAAGTTGAGGGAGATATCGACAGCAAAAACATAAAGTTTCATCAGCTTGTCGCCCCGAGGTGAAGCTAGGACTTGGGATTTCATAACGCTCTGTTTGATCGGCTCAAAAGCCTCCTGCTGTTCTGCTACCTATGTGAATGTCTCGACTGGCCATAGTTTTAGCAAAGATGAGAATGCTTTTAGTTTCGCAGCCGAGTTTGCCATAAATCGCCTCAAGAAATTTATTTTGACTATTACATTTTATAACCGCTTATTTCTCGGAGGCCWAGCTTCTAATATTGCTTTAGCTTTGTTGGAATAGACCTAGATTCCTCCCTAGTGCACCAGAAAGCCAAGGAAATGCCATGCCAGTACTCCAAAAGCACACTTGGTAATGTTCATCTTCAAATTATGCCAGTGCATCCTTAGAAATGATTTTTCTAAGTCGGTTAAATGCTGGCAGAAGGTAGCGGATTTGATGACTAATTCATCGATATATACCTTCATCCTCTAGTCAATTAGGTTGTGGAAAATCATGTTCATGGCCTTCAAAATGTAGCTCCTACATTYTTCAACCTAAATGAGCATCACTACCCGTGTGGAAATGCCAATTGCTCCTRGACACCTAAAGGCTGTTTTGTTTATGTTATCCTCAGCTATGATAACAGGCACAATGTTATCCTTGGCATGGCTAAATTTAGATTTCTAAAGTCAATACATACCTACACKTGGTCGTTCTTCTTAATAACAAACAAGATGTTTGACACGCACTTAGCATATTTAGCTGTTCGGATGAAATCACATCACAAGAGCTGTTTTATCTCCTCCTTGACTTTTGGAAAAAGAGTAGGATTAGATCTCCTAGTTGGCTATTTGTGAGGCTTGTATCCCTCCTTGATAGGTTGATACTCAACTATCCTCCGATCCAAGCCCGGCATCTCGTGATAATACCAGGTGAAACAATTATTTGATTAGCTCAACAATTATTATAGCTGTCCTTCTTACAACAAATCCTTAACCCGAGTCAACCTGGTTTCCCCATGATCTCCCAGGTTGATATCTATGGGTGGATCTTGAGGTATAAACTCCAGTGCCTACTTAAGGTTCTATTCAGTCTGAAGGATCTCCTATGTGTCCTTCGACTTCAGTAGACCGACCATCTCTGTCTGAGTCTTGCAACCGATCGAGTAGGCTTTTAACCTATAATTCTGAAGAAGGCTCTTGTCTGCTTGGGCTTTGTCGAGCTGGTCCTTCTGCTCACGCTAAATTTGTGCCAAAAGATAATTTGGCAAAGTGTGATGGCTCAAATTCTGGAGAGTAGAGGATAGATTCACTCATCTATATATGAGCTGAAAATGGATTGAGATCAGCAAGGACAGCTTCCATTTGGTCACCATCCTACAACATAAGCTATTGATGTAAGGTGGACRACACGCACTGGTTAGCGTGAACAAATCTCACCTTAGTAGTACGATATAGGCCGACTTTGCTACTACCACAAAGAAGGCAGGCAATTGTACTAGTCTTTGAGCTGATGGTGATACACATGATCAAGACTCCTTCTGCTTGGGTAGATCCTACTATAAAGTTAGTCATCTGAATATTAGTATTCATAAGGTCTGTCGATGTCTTACCAAATCRTTTTAAAGTGGAAAAAGGTATGACATTAAGAACGGCTCTTCCATCTATAAAGATTCAGCTGATTAGACGGCCATCCAAATGAGCTTTGGTGTATAGGGGTTTGGGATGATTCACCATCTCCTTGGTTGGCTTTTGGAAAAATATCCACGACTTGGTTGGTAGGACCTCCACGTCGACCATAGTCTTCTCATTTAACATGATATCACATGTTAATGAGTTCTGTTGATTGATGTTTTTGRACTTCTTAGGTATTAGGCTAATGACATTGACGCCTTGATCAGCCTACTTCTCAATTGTTCTTAGATATTCTTTGAGTTGAACCCTTTGTTGAGCTCTTTGTCTCTGCTCCTTCTATTTTGCATTTTGATCCACCATAAAGGTAATGCCAGAGCCATGTTATTCTGAATAGTTAGGACCTCTAGGGTCGTTTCRTCTTTTAGATGGAATTTAACTGTGTTCCCAGCTTTAGATAGAGTTAATCTCCTGAATATGGTGGGATTGCCATCCAGACAAATCAAAAAGGGTGTAGCACTCTTTTGGCTAGATAGGCCTCTTGGGTGTTGGAATCGACTGTTGTGGAGTTTCTATAACCTCTACAATGACAAGCATAATTTCTTTTGCGGGTGTCATCTTTAGCATTCTGTGTCTTGGGAGACTTCTCCCACYACTGTATCTTTCTAGCTATATTGGAAGTTGCCATTACACTAGTATTGGCAGTTGGGAAGGAATATATGGTTATCGATTCTTAGGAATTTTTGACTAAGAAACGAAAACAAACTTCCTGGATGGCCCTTTRAATAATGKTTCGAAAAACCATACAATAATTGGTACTATGACTGAAGGTGTTATGCCACTTACAATACCTCTTACCTTTCAACTCCTTAACGAAAGGTATCTTTGGCCAGTCAAAATTCTAATCTGCTTATATTTCAACAACTAATAAAAACTTTGGTCAATTTTTTTGATATGTCAACAGAGTAGCTAGGCTGATCTCCCTATTTAGCTTCTTCTTTTCTCGTACTAGCTTCRACATGAGGTTGGTATATGGTGTCCTTTCAACAATTCAACTGCCATAATTTCGGCTGGCTCATCCTCTTTTGAATCAGCCACATCGTTGATGACTGAAATCATGGCTTGCCCCCTGCTCAACTTTGCCACTATGGACTTTTCCTTGTCATTGATGAATTCTTTTGCCCAAATCTCGTGGCAGAGTAGCTTGGATAAATCTTAGAATTCTTGCAGGATTAGTTTTTCTTTTAGCTGCGAATTCATATGCCTAATTGCTATCTTGGCGTATTCAGCTTCTAGCAATAAAGTAGGGCACCTTCCTTTCATTCACCTAAACCTCTCCAAGAAATTAGCCACATCTTTGTAGGCTTTCTGTTTTACATCCAAAAGATCAGCAATAGACACCTCCGATACGATTTTATAGAGCCTTTCATTGAAAAGGCGCTCCATATCGGCCTAGCTGTCAACTGAGTTTGGTGATAAGCTAGCRTACCATGTGAAAGTTTCTTCGGTCAGAGATAGGGAAAAGAGTTGTAACTTATGCAAATCACTATTGTTGAGCTCACCGCATTGAGCCATGATTCGGCCGATATATTCTATTATTGTCTTCATCATTGCCTACAAAAGTAGAAAATTTAGGTGTCTTATGACCTCGTGGTATGGGGGTTGCATGATCAATCCATACCGGATAGAGCTTCCTATAAACCAATCGATCACTGCCAGGGATATTCAGCCCGAATTGTCTCCTCAATACATCGACTATTATATTAGTGTCGACTACCCTGGAATCTGTACATTAGCTAGACGAACTCCTAGATTAGGTGGTGGTTGTCTCCGGCCTTGAAATGTCCAATCCTAATGGTATCTTTCCTGGTATCCTCTACCAAAGGGAGGCATCCATTCCTATGCCTCGGGTGATTTCCTCTAGTTGGCATTGCCTACTGCATAGCATACCCATGAGTTTGGATAGTAGGATGCTAAGCTATATATTTTTGCCTCTTATAGAATGCTTGAAAGTATTGTCCAGGTGAACAAGAAAAATTTGAAACTTATAGGAGGAAAGGGTTAATGGTTTCCTGGGAGCAATAGGGCGTCAAATATCCTCTTGGCTGTGATTACCCTGTCACATAAAGTTGTCCTCCAGGTGGGATGTAACCCATCTACTAGGAGATTTTCCTCCGAGCAATCATTATAGGGCCCTAAAAAATTGGGGCATAGGTTGAGCCTAAGATTATAAGGCTTCCAAATTTCCCATGGGATTACTTAGCATTGGGATGGAAGGGTAGATGGGCAGAACCGTATTAGGATACCCCGAGACTCTACATTATGTTAAACACTTAATTTTGTTTTGCAACATTGGCCTTAAAACAGTAGCAAATTGCTKTATTAGATTTTGCATTAACCCATCTTTGCATTCTCTATGGTGAACCTGATAGCTAACAAAGAATTGGGGATCAGCTGCTTATCTATAGTACCAACCGATGATGGATCTTGATATATGGAGCTGTCTCAGGAGGAGCATGAAGGTTTTCCAAAGTTTGGCAGATGGCAATTCCCGAGTTGAACTCCAGCGTGTCAGTCATAGATGTTTTGTTGACCTAAGTTGGGCTATTCTTGTTTCCAGCCATGAGCAGCCGGAATGTAGTGTCATGCACACTTAAAGGTCCCTACTCGACGTGCTAATTGTGTTGGTGTGTAAAATTGCCTAGTGGAATTGGCTATCCTAGTCTTGGCATACTAAGCTTTTTTCAACACAACAAGGCTTAAGTTCTAACTAGCTAACCATCTGAATGGCTTACCGGATCCGTAGCTATCTCCCTTTTTAGTGTGAGATTCTTGAGTTAGCTTAAATAAGCCCTCACAAAGTGGGCAATCAATTGTTTAACCAAGAGTATAACTGTTTGCTTGTTATGGCTAAGATGACAGCATAAAAAGTCTCATAGCCGATTAAACTTAAGAGAAAGAGCAAGCAATCTGGATAGTTACGTAGATTAAGCTGAACAATGAATTGTTAATGAAAGAAAAGAAAATACACAAAGATGTAGCTAAAACAACTGAAATTGGTAAAGCTGCGTCTGAACAAAAAACTATGCAATTAAGCTGAATGAGGAAATGATGCTGTTAATATTATTAGCCGAACAAAGTATATTGCAGCTAGACTAGTAGGGCAAAGCTAAAAGCATGAAAATAAAAACAAGGATAACAATAAAACTAAACAATGTAAGTAGTTCTATGCAACTTAAATCTTAAGTAAAACAATAAGTTCTGCTAAGCAAAAGAAGCTATGACTAATAAATGAGAAGGCTGACAAGTTGAGCAATTAACAAGTTACACTATTAAAGCCGTAAGAAATAAGGATTCAAGAGCTTAAGAAAGCAAGAGAGTGAAGAAAAGCAAGAACTAGAATTAATAAAGCATTGCAAAAGTACTATAAGAGACTACTTAACATTACAGGGAGGAATTATAGGTATTAAAGCATGTTGGACCCTACTTTTTAATCATTAAGAAATTATTGTGTTAAATGTAGTTAGGATATATGACCATTCAAAACTAAATGATATATTTATGCATAATTTCACTACCTGATCCTTTATTAATCTTGATTAAAATAGAATAACTTTTTATTATTTTGAACCAGACATATCTTAGCCCTGCAATTGGTATCAGAGCCAATTCTTAGAAATAGATAGAAGACATATAGAACTTGATTATGAAATTGCTAATTTTACAATAGGTTTAGAAGATTTAACTATTAATAATGATAAAAATATATTTCTGATGAGGATTTTAGTAATTCTAAAATAGATACGCACAGGAATGAGATCGGGATGTTCTGATACAATTCTATAATAATGAACATTTAATAGATGACAGCGACTAGGGATATAGATCCGACTAGAAATGGACTATGAAGCATGCAATAAGATATTTGAAGAAATTATACAAATAGATAGTGAAGTAACGAAACTACATTCATAAAGATATATTATTAGAATAGATTAGCATATGTAAGTCAAGTTGAAGTTCATAGAGAAACTATAAAAATAATAMAGAAACAAATTGAACTTAGGTTCTTCRTTTGGATAAATGCAAAAAATGCACAAAARAAGGTACATAAAAGACTTACAAAGCATTATAGAGAAAGTCATTTAAATGACTGAAGAATATTTCAAAAATTAGAAAAACAAGATAACCAATTAAAAATATATAAAGACTTAGTAGAGATTCAAAAAATTATTAATTTKTTATAGTGAAAATATACTAAAAAGCAAACCAATATTCATAAAATATTAGAAAAAGATAAAATATTAGAATTACCTAAACCTAGATCAGATGAGCAAATATATAGACACCTTTCTCAAATAAAGATTCCCGAAGGATATAAAGGTAACAATCTAAAATGAYAGACTCTGATCATGAAACTTCTGATATTGATGACCTTATAACAAAAATARGAGATCTTGATACACAWGAAAATCAAGATAACTTTATTAATTTAAAACCATATCCAAAATTGAAGAAGAATTAAATTGGAATCCTAATATAAGTGAATTCCGAGTACTAGTAGAAATCTTATTAGATCTTCTGGATGGGATAAACCGACTAAATAATATGCTAGAACAAGTTCCTTGTAATCTAGAGAAGGACATACTCCAGTAGAAGCCATGAAGAATGAGCCGACAAACCACTTTGGAATTTATTTAGATTGTATTAGTAACACCAAAGAAGCAATAGATAAATGGGAGGCTGCAAGACGTATAGTTGTAACAGTTAATAAAATGGACTATGATACTATTAAACACTTTCCTTAAAAGGAGTTTAGTTAATAGTGCATTAAGATTTTGGCAAAATTTGACTGAAGAAACCAGGAATGCCATATTTAACACCGATGATAATATTGCAAATCTAATATCAAGAGCAACTGAGGCTATAAGATTGGAAGGTGCTGAAGAAGGCAATTTGATAGCCCTGCTTAGATTACAGTTATGTAATATCTATGAAATGGTTAGAGATAYATATGTATTTCAAGATTATATTATCATTATCATATATATAATAGAGGACCTAATTTACAAAGTTATCTACTCTTATTCTATACAAAGATACAACACCCTTGGGGTAAGAAAATAATAGACACTTATAATCCTTGAATAACAGATAAATTTAAGAGAAAGAATGACACATTTAAAAGATAAATTAAGTGAATCGTGTGGAGATGCGATATTGACTAAAATGACAAGAGAATTAAAGAAAAAAATTTATTTATGCTGTGATAATACTGAAATGCCATATATGATAGGATGTGACGGTCCACATTATTATCTATAACAAGATAAAAAGAAAGTATAGAAAAATAAAACATTATAAAGATATTATAAAAAATGATATGCAAATCCTCATAACCTTTTGATAAAAGGAAAAAAAAAAGTAAAAATCCTAAAGAATGTAAAAGTTATTATTGCCATGTGATAGGTCACTATGCTTATAAATGCCCTAAATATTTTTGATAAAAGTAAAAAGAAAATTGAAATTGATGAAGATATAGAAAATATAATTCAACAGGAAGAATTTATAAAGATAAATGAATTTGAAGATGTTGATTCTAAAGGAAGTATATTTATATTGACAGATGCAAATATGAGTCGGCATGTGAAAATGAGTGAACAACAAATAGTAGAGCCAAGTACGTCGAGATTGTTTGAGCTCTTATAGATAATGCACATGAACAAGAGGGAGAATGCAAACAAGAAATATTGATAGACAAAAGAAAGTTAAAACATATACAAAAAGAAAAGTTTTCATTATCCAATTATTCATGATTTAGAGTAAAATTACTTGAAAAATTACGAATTGAAAACAAAAAATAWAAATTTTTTTCGGATTAAATATACAGGAAAGAGCATTAGAGGTATCATACAAACCTCAAGTAAAGTAATGATATCTTTATTAGTCAAGAAAGATATTCAAGATAAATTAAACAAGATAAAATCAGAAATAAGAAATACATTAGGATAGATACATATTGAAGCAAATCAACATTTAAAGAAGGATTAGATACGCCAATAGATTTAGCTATAATGGATAATAGAATTCAAAAAAGAGAGAAGCATGCATGGGAATACTAAGAGGAAAGTAACAATATAGAAAATTGAAATTCAATATTTATCTTTGAATTTCCTATCATCTTCAATTTTGATAAAACTCTTAGCCTTATGCAAGATTTTAAAAGAAAAGAATTCTTTTATCAATACAATAGGCCATATTCAACGCGATATCAAATACTCATCATTATGATTGTTTCGATATAAAAGATGCAATAGAATTTCCTTATTTATTTRATGAAGTTAGTCAGATACAATTTCCTAGTCTCCTTTAAKATAGAAAATTGAGAATGTCCCTTTACAATTATATTTACAACCAAAACCATTAAAGATATCTAATAAAATACCACCTCGATTATCATTTACTAATACAAGAGTCTTTAGCACTCTTATTGAAGAATTTGTTTCTTAGAGATTTAACATTGCTTTGATAGCAAAAAATGATACTTTAAAACCCTATAAGATAAGCGAAGAATATTTTCATGGAATAAATTCTCTTTTAGTTAATATACAAATAGATAAAGGAGCTAATGGAAATTATATTAGCATAAACTATGTCAAAACCTACAAAGATATATGCTCCAAGATACTCACCTATATATTAATTTTAATGAAGAAAAAMATGAAATAGATGAAGCWATAGAAACCATAATGAGATTTGGTAGTGAAACTATTGCCCGAAGACTACTCATAAAACATGAAGGATTTAATGATACATTAGAAATAATGTTAGGAATAACATTCTTAGATAAAGTACAGCCTTATCAGATAACTTCTTATGGACTTAGATAACTTATAATGGAAAATTGATATATTCCTAGATGACTAGTCCTTACATTATATGCATTCCAATAAGAATTGCATATAAATATTATAGAGCAAAATATTTTGCTACTTACATAAGTTRTGGATCAGGATCTTACTTATGTAAACTTGATTTTTTCCCTACAAAATATCATCAAGATTTGCAACCTATGAAAAGGGCTGATTGAGATTAATAAAGGAATAGAAAGATCGATAATTCTCTTAACATTGTTTCTAATAAAATGTCCACTTTTCTGTTTCTATAATACATTCATTATTTCATTTAAGTGACTTTTGATACTAACTTATATTAGATAATATTTGAAACTCCTTGTCATCATTTGATAATAGTTAATAGACTTAAAAAAGCCTATGCTAAACTTTTTCCTATAGATTTTAAACATCGCCCAGCCAAGTGTGGTGATATAGGATATAAAAGAAAATCAAATTTTCCAAAAAGAACTCCTTTAATACAATATCAAATTAAATTTTAAAAAATTAGATTTAAGTATAGAATAGATAACTCARAAATTAAAATCTTATATTTGTGATAATTCATTACAATTTTGGAACAAAAAATTAGATTGAAGCTAGACCAGAAATGAAAGATAAAAATAAAATTATTAACTCCAATATGATATAATCCTGAAGAATAACAGGCATCTAGAAAACAGATAAAGAAATTACTTGACTTAAAATTGATTAGAGTATGTCAATCTCCTCATAGCTCCCCAGCCTTTATAGTGAGGAACCATGCTGAGATAGTTAGAAAWAAGGTTAGGATGGTGATTAACTATAAAAAATTAAATGATAATACATTTTGATGGATATTTTCTGCCTCATAAATAAAGTTTAATAAATTGGACTAGAAAGAMAAAGATACTCCCCAAGTTTGATTATAAAGCGGATTTTTACAAATTAAAATGCATCAAGATAGCATTCCCTACACCGCTTTCTCTCTCCACAGGTCAGTCCMAATGGTTAGTTATGCTATTTGAATTAGAAGATGCTTCTCAAATTCTTCTAAAAAAATGGATTATATATTTAAAAACTAAGATTTTATATTTGTTTATGTAGATAATTTTTTGGTATTTAGAAACATTTTAGCAGAATTTTTTAAGCACTGATTGCAGAATTTATTAAAAGGATTCTTGAACTATATAGAGATATGGAGAAACATGTAATTTCAACTAAAAGATAATGTTTCTGACGTCATTTATATTGCGAATCTTCCTGTGAGTCTAAAAGAAATCTTTGAGTTATTGATTTCTTCCTGCAAAATGATAAGCACTACCTTGGCTATTATGATATTATCAATAAAATGATAAAAGATAGCTTCAACAACATTGAATTTGAAATGATAGACACTCCTTCTCCATCGAAGGAGTCAACGGTTGATCAACGTCCTAAGCAAGACAAATTAAAAATCTAAGATCTCAAATAGGTATACAGATCTATGAGAGAAACACTTCATTAGATAAAATTCAACTACTTTCTGTAGTTGATACTCAATATTCAATAATGAAGGAACTTTATTCCCTTCAAAACACAGATACAAAATATGTGGATTTCTTTGGAATCTGTCCAGGAATAAACTATTAACGAGATTCATCTCCATGAACAATAGATATTGGTATAATTTTGGTGCCATTAACTCTATTTATTTGAGTTYTCCCAAATTTCCTGAGGTTGAATTTGTGAGGTCGCAAAATTTCTATGAGAGAGTAACCTACGTATTTTACAAATTAGGGAGTAGTTTTACTTTAGAAAAAAGATATGATATCGTATACATAGAAGATGGATATATATTAGATTTAAATTTTTTAGAATACTATAGTTAGAATAAATCCGAACATTCTCTCGGCTTAATCTAGTTTCGAAATCCCTTTCTAAAATTCAATTCCTATGGCGATTAACAAAKAAATTTCTATCGCCATACMTGAATGCATATAACCAACTATAACTCTTCTATCTCATTCAACTTTGCTTCTTAAAATTCAAGAACTCTACTAAATTCAAAATTCCATTTTTCTATTCTCTTTCTAACCGATTTTCAGCTTGGTTAGCTTCAATTTTTAGTTTAATATTTTTTCTAGAAATCGCTTCCTAAAACTYCACTACCTATCATCATGCAGCCGAGCCTATTTTTCAAACTTCAGCCATTTTTYAGTTTGAATCTTAGTTAAATTTTAGTTTAATACCCATCAATACATGTAGAGTTTGTAGCATGAACTGTCTCATTCTAAGAGAGTCAACCGAAGTCCAACTTCAGTCCTACACAAGCTGTCCAAATGAAGTCAAGATCCACTTTCCTCTTCTTCTTCTAGCAGAATTTCAGCCTTTCTATTTCCACCAAAATCCAGCTAATTACCCTCAAATTTTAGTTTTAATTTTAGTCTAAAAATCCCACCAATACGTGAAGTAATTATGGTGAAATTTCAGCTAGTGTGCTGTCCAATTTTGAGATGATTCAGCTAGGAGAATTTGGTAGCTATCCATGGTGTGTTGYGTGGAAGTTGTTAGCTAAGATTAAGACAGTTGTCCTACACATCTGTCAAGTGATCAGCCTTCAAGAATTCMAATTGGAATTGAACTCTCCRTGTGCAAAGAAAACAACTTGTGTTTTTACCTCTTCTTTCTTTCTTTTTTTTCTGGCCGACTTTTACTCTCATTTTCAGCATTGTCCTCTCCACCTAAATCTCATATATTAAAAGATGCGAGGAGGCTTAAAACTCACAAACTCATTTTCTACATACAGAGCTTAGCAACTGATCAAATTATTCTCTTTCTTACAACAACACTCAGCCAATTTCTGCTATCCATCACACCACCAAAACAYATCCAGAAACTCACCTCTCTTTCATTCTTTACCTCATCAAAATGTCACTGGAATTTGGACACTCTAATCCTCACAAGACYGAAAGAATTTAAGCTGAAGGTTGAGMAAAAAYTTTAGAGCTTCAGCCGGCAATTAAAATCCTACTCCATTCTCTTTGCAATTAAAAAATTTCTGCTATCCAGCTGATGTTGTAGTATATGAACATCGTATATATATTTTAGTCATAGAAAYTAAGAAGGATGCATAGGTATTGCACATTTTACTAAGTTAAAGATTGATGGTGTTAATATAATGTGAATAAGTAGTTGATAAGTATGTTTAATGATGATTAAGGTTAGCCAAGATGTTATGAGAATTAAAATAGGAAGAACATGTAAGTGTACGATATGCTCTGATTTATTCTATTTCGSATAGGCGAACAATCTTTTTACGGCTATCTAAACTAGCAAATGGTAAGCTAAATATTTTAGGTTTGCAATGATATAAAATGCACMATCTAAAGTCACGTAAGTTCCAAGATACAACCAGTAAGATGTACATTGCTTTTCTGGTCGAACCAGAAATATGTCTACACTAACCGATTAAAAAACTCTACTACTAAGTAGAATTTAGATTGTAATATATAGCTGAAGATTCACGAATTTTAGAAAAAATTTAGTACAAATTTAATTCAATTTGAGYTTATAAAACTCAAGATAAGTGCTAATCTTTGAGGTATGTTCAATTCTGGTCGATTAAGCATGGAACTCATATTGCCGTTTAACTGGTATGCACACAGACCCCTTTAGGCATAGAAACATACATGATTGTAAACCTTATTGTTTTAGGAACATTCTGGCACTAAATTCATTGAGAAAATTGAAGTATTAAGAGAGTCATACTCTAAACACTCTAGGCTGTCCATTTTTGTAAAACTGGTTTTAAATTSGTCATCTTTACTTTAGAATTTTTTGACCAAAGCATTTTCCTTATTTTATCCTATATAGTTAGATATCCTGCATCCTTGTATTCATTTTCCAAGATATTACAACTTAAAACTATCATCCTAGCAAAGTTATATCTRTTCTTGTGAAACCCTAGAATACTTGTAATACGTTTTTTCATAATCTATTGCATATAAGCTTTTACACTTATAAACCCTACTAAACTTCTAAAAACAGATTTGATTATTTTAAATTTCGATATAATGAAGAAATGATTTATTTAAGGATAGATTTTGTGTTATTGGTATGATTTATTATTAACAAAGTTCTTACGAATTATTTTAAGTAACGCATGATAGTAGAACCTTTCCTAATTAATCGAGTCACAGGTGAATTCCTTCATCTTTTAAATTTYACAAACGTGCTTGTTTTTATTTAAGTGTACTCTAGACATATTTTCAAGAATTCCCGTATGCTTGAAATTGAATTCCCTATCAACTGTTTTATTCCSCAAATATATTTAGCTCTTGCTCAAATAATTTCCATAATTACCAAGGTTGAGTTTCTTGAAATTATTTTCTGCAAAGAACGTGCTATTTTTTGACCTTGATCAAATATTATTTCTTGGAAAATTATTATTGGAACTAAATGGTATTTATGATTACAAAGTCTATTTGAGAAAAAATGCTTAGGGAATTTTTTGAATCATGATTGACATACTTGAAATGAATTGATGGATGAAATCGAGTGCTCAATTGGCGAATTCTGAATAACTAGTCCAGCAGGCAAAATACTGTGCTTGGCTAGTCCCCTGTACTAGTACCTCTTGAGCTAGTCCGGGTGACAGTATCAAAGTAACCCTTGTCCAATACCTGGGTGGCCGGTGGCAGACCGATAATGCRCCGGACAGATGGTCATGTCATTCGATGCCCAGATCTGATTGTGGACAGTCGTACCCTTGGTTAGAGTCTAAACCAGGGCAGGTGACTCTCTTGTACCCTAGCTAGCAGGTATCCTTACTTGTTACAAGGTGATAAGATTGAAATCATGCACGTGCCCACGAGGAGATAAGACTGGTATTATTAAACCCTGCAGAGTGTTAGTCTACGGTAACTGAGCATTATCATGACATTTATTTTTACAACAAACGCTTTTATCACTTCTCTAATTAACTGAGTTGTCTATCAAATGCTCAAAAATAGCTTCACCTAATGACTTTTACTACATCCCTAAACATGTATTATAATTTCATTTTCTAACTCACATTGCACACGTGCAGAACTCATTGAGCAGCTAGGAGTGATACAAATCTGGAGCATTCGGGTTTGGGTGYGACAACTACGAGTGTCATTCCATTTCTCAAAAGTGCTAGAGCAGCACTAATATTTTTGTCTACCATTACTAAGGTGTATTTCATTCCAAGTACGTAATTGTATCGACATTCCTTGTTGGATCGTATTTCTAGATGTTTTATTGTGAATTTTTATTTGTTCTAGTAGTAGTATTGACTGCCGAGAGGCAGAAGACAATTCATTCAACCCTAGTCATACATAGGGGACGGTAGGGATGTCACGAAATTCCAGTCCCCACTGGATAATGGAAGGAGTCAAAGAGTGTTATATAAAAAATCCCACGATATCATCGGGAGGTATCCTCGTATTAAAATTCTTATYAGTAAGTCCAGACTTTTATAATGAAGATAGATATCTTGTTTATCACTTTGTATAACTTAATAAAGTAGATTCTTTCGCTATACATTATGGAAGAAGAAATGAGTTTCTTAAATTGCTTGAAAATGATGTTCACTATCGACGAGCTATTGGATTAAAATTTATCCTTCAAGGAATGGAAGTCGCATTCAAGGATTCCGAATTTAWGGTGGAAAARTAATGCATTCATTACTCATGATAGCACCAGCTAAGGTAACTCCGCCAGTGGCTAGTTAATATCTTCAAAGTAAGATTAAAGACATAGATAAAGGCATCATTAAATTCAGTCCTTAAGCACAAGAAAAGTGTCAGCTTAGACAAAATGATCAAGGTACGTATCCTGCTTGTTCTCCTACAAAATCAAAGATAGAGAAAACCATCTCAGAAAGCAGGGATCATTGACAAGCACCCAGAAGAAAAGACATATATRAGTCATTAGATACTTCAAGAAGAAAGATATCGATCATCTYTGAAGTGACATAAATATACTAATGTAATTAAAGTATGGATTTTAAGTTAATTGACTYTTATGTAAAGTAGCTTAGAATCCGGATTTCAGGTCCGGCTACTAGTATAAATAGAAAAGAAGTTACCACTAAGGGGACATCAATTAGAAGCCTCTCTCCTTGTAAATGCTTCTCTTATGAATAAAAGTCTAGATTATTTTTGTCAATATATCTCTCCACATTTGACCACAATTCGTTTCTTTTTAGTCAAAAAATATTCATCGTATTCTAAATCATTCTTCCATACATCRGAAGTAGAAAACGAGACCAAGCTATTCTGGATTTCTCTGAAAGAACGACAAGTGAAGTTACCAAATAAAGGTTGGAGCTGAAACGCTCGATAAAAGTCTCGTCGAATACCTGGAGGAATTGTGGTGAAAGTGGAAGGAAGGTACAGAAGCATGTTGGACCCTTCCTTTTAATCACTAAGAAATTATTGTGTTGTATATGGTTAAGATATATGTAACACCCCTAAATTAGAAATTATCATAACTCGAGAATGTCATCGATTTACCCTTACATATATTGTGAAAATTGRAAAAATAAAAATTTGAATATTTTAATACAAAAGGGTTTATAAAATTTTGATAGAGTTTCCTCTTTAATATCARCATATTCACCCTATAAACAATCAAAATATTTCCTCACCATACATTCTCAATACTCTAGATATAATGAAATAACTTCGAGCTCCAACCATACCATTCACCAACTAGATACCCATATATTTAAAATCTAGCGGAAGCTTTTAAATAAAATTTAAACATTCAACAAGGTCATMAATCAATAGAAAATTTAATTAACAGAATGACTCTTGGGTATCAAAGTCAGCTCCCAAATGATCTCCACACACTGTCTGGCTAGTCATCACTGAAACGTAAAATAAGGGAATATAGGCTGAGCTACTAAGCTCAGTAAGTAAATTCCATGCATGAATACATGTATCATGCACTATATGTTATGAAGTTCAAAAATTCACTTAGTCAAAACTTTCCAAAAATTTCCTTTTCATCAAACTTTCCAAACACTTCCATTTCATAAAATCGTGAGCTCACTTGGTGTAACACCTAGCCATTAAGCTCTACAATAGGCAATTATTATTTGGAACTCGGCCATATTCTACTGATAGAACCGCAAAGCGRTTAACATAACTTAATCTTTCCCTGAACATTACCTCATAAGAGGTGAATAACACATGAATTCACACCCTACAAGAGGGTTAGGTCGGGTGYGCAGGTCCCCCATGCCCCATTTCCCACTTGCACCTTTCATGGTCTAGGCTTTACACCTCTTAGCAAAATCCTTAATGTTTGGAAATCATTTATCATGAAAATAACATTTTTCCAAACTTCATTCCTCAAAACATTTTCTTTTCCAAAATTTCATTCTTTAAAACATTTCCTTTCTTAAAAGTATGATTATGTCCATGCCAAAGATTGTGCAACTACTGCAAACTACATGCTCATGATCATGGATCACATGAACTCTTAACTTAAAATATCTAACTTGTCATCAAGTAGAAAAATTCACATGCTTAAAATAAAACCATAAATCATATCACATAAAAGCAATCCTATTGTAACCATGAACTCACATTCAATTTACATAGACATTCAATCATGACAACAATACACTCATATCATAATTAATGTGAATGTGGTGATTTAGTTACATACTTCAATATCAATTATGAATTCACATTCAATTCACATAAAAGAAGTCTAATTATAATAACAATATATATGCATCACAATTAATGAAAATGTAAGAATTTACTTACTTRTAGTCCTTGATAAATTTGTTTACTTTAAGTCGCTAGTAGGGTGCCTTGGTTGCCACAACATTGATATGCTACAGTATCCTAATATTATTACACAAAGATATTCATYTGAAATTGGTTTATCCAAATAYGTTCATTTAACATAGGTGTTTACCGTTAATACCTTCATTATTTTTCCTGTAGTGACTTTAATCAATAATTCCCGAGTTTAATTTTCATGTCAATAAAAATTGAACTACTAATCGTACACTTTAATCTCATGGCTCCTTATCGTTCTTAAAACAACATTAATAATCTTAATTACAATATACATTATTTTATCATACRAACCCTAAATTTCATATTAAATTGTATTCCAACATATTTCTAGAATTATATTCTCCTTTTACTTAATCATACTAACTTAAATTTCACATTAAACATATTTTATTTTTTTCCTTAATTATTATTACATAATACAGAACATTGGTTATGTGGTTAATCTAAATGAAGAAACTAAGGATTCACCTTGAATCCCGAACCCTATATGTGGTATCGAGACTAAGATGTAATGACATCAATCATGCTCGAGAAAAGGGAGGTGTGCTTCAGGCATGCAAACGGACGGCAAACTATAGCCCTGGTCGCTAGGCACYTTCTACAATTGAACAGTAAACAAACCAGTGTGCTGTTTTTGGTTTTCAGCTCCTGGCTGGACTTGGCTGATCAGTTCCCTTCTAACGAAYGACTGAGCAACAACCGAGCAAAATCAGGTCGACGTCAACGTGTGCTGTGGAGGACGGCAATAGGGCTCACAGACCTGGGCAAGCTTCAAGCTCGACGTGGTGAATAGCAACAACTTCAACTGGGATGCTTCTGGTTCGGAACCTTCTGAGTGGCATCGACTTCAGATCTAATCGATCCGGCCACAAGCCAGCAGTGATGACCAGCAAGCAGACGATCGGTGTACAGAAAATAGTGATTCGGCAGCCGCTACGCGCAGGGAGAATTGATGAGCAGCAGGCACAGTTTGGGCAGCAAGATCAGAGAAAGAGAAAGAGAGAAGGGAGAGGGAGGGAGAAGAAAGAGAGAGGATGCTGGCATCGGTGAGTAAAAAGGGGAGGAGGCACGACGGTGAGGGTAGCTAGGGTTAAGGTTTTCTTTGGTTGAAGAAGATGAACAGTAAATCTTTAATTTAAATAGTTTTTTTTCTAAACCTAATCCTAACCAAAATTCCTTCATGGGCCATTTTTATTCCTTAACCAACTAAGCCCAACAATTTTAAAATCTATAAGTTTTCTTTCAGCGCAAAATCGAATTTCGAATTTGGTTTTAGATTTAAATAAGAAAGGGACGGACTCTAATCGTCAAGTCTAAATTAATTAACTAAGACTTATAATTAAATTACACTAATAAAATTTCACTTTTAAATAAATATAATCACACATTAATGCATAGCAAATAATAAATCAAAGAAATAATTATTTATTTTTAATTGGCATATCGAACATTATGGCTCCCAAGTCTTGCCATTGTAAATTAATCAATTCACTAACAATCATGAATATAATTAAATTTGTGAATTAGAATATAAATTATATAATGAAATATAAAATTCATAAAAYGAAAAAATAAATTCTCGAATATTACAATATATGACAATTCAAAACCAAATGATATACTTTTGGATAATTTCATTACTTGATTCTTTCTTAATCTTGATTAAAATAGAAGAATATTTTATTGTTTTGAATCAAACATATCTTGGGCTCGCAATTGGTATCAAAGCCAATTCTTCTTAATAGATATAAGACATATAGAACTTGATTATGAAATTGATAATCTTACAATAGGTCTAAAAGATTTAACTATTAATAAAGATAAGAATATATTTCCAATGAGGATTTTTTAGTAATTTTGAATTGCACAAGAATTGAATCATGATGTTTTGATGCAATTCTACAATAATGAACATCCAATAGATGATAGCGACTGAGAATATAGATCCGACTAGAAATGGACCGTGAAGTAGGCAATATGATATTTGCAAAAATTAGACAAATAGATAGTTAAGTAATGCAACTAGATTCAGAAAAGGTTTATTATCAAAATAGATTGGCTTATGTAAGTCAAGCTCGAGTTCATAGATAAACTATAAAATGATACAAAAACAAAGTGAAGTTAGTTTGTTCGCCTAGATAAATGCAAAAAATGCACAAAAAGAGGTACATAAAGGACTTATAAAGAATTATAGAGAAAGTCATTTAAATGATTAAAGAAGTCAAAAAATTAGAAAAATATTATAACCAGTTAAAAAARGATACAAACTTAGTTTCTATTCAGAGAAAGATAATTTATTATAGTGAAAAAATATTACAAAACTAAAATATATCCATAAACTACCAGAAAAGATAAAATATCAGAATTTCCTAAATCGACATTAGATTAGCAAATATTTAGACACTTTTTGAAATAAAGATTTTTGAAGGATATAAAGGTAATAATCTAAGGTAGACTTTGACCTTGATATACAAGAATATCATGATACCTTTATTAATTTAAAATCAGATCCAATAATTAAAGAAGAATTAAACTGGAATCCAAATATGAATGTTATTCCTAGTACTAGYAGAAATCCTMTTAGATCTTCTGGATGGAGTAAATCGACTAACGGATATGCTGGAATAAGTGCCTTGAGATCTAGAGAAGGAAGCCATGAAGAATAAACTGATAAACTCCTTTGGTATTTATTTATATTTAGATTATATTAGTAACATAGAAAAACCAATAAATAAATGGGAGACTGCAACACRTATAGTTGTAACAATTAATGAAAATGGACTATGATACTATTAAACACTTCCTTGAAAGAAGTTTAGTTAGTAGTGCATTAAAATTTTTAATATGAATGAAAAAAACTAGGAATGTCATATTTAATACCGACAATAATATTGGAAATCTAATATCAAGAGCAACTGAGCCTCTAAGATTGGAATTTCTAGAGAAGGAAATTTGATAAAAGATCTAGGAACAATTACTAAATATAATGTAGTGTTGCTTTGTGGTGCTGTCGCCATTCCCTAGGGTCCACTAGGGTTGAGCGAATCGTCGTCTRYCTCTCGACAGTCAGTACATTTCAAGAAACGATACAATACATATAGCAGAAGCATATCTTGACAACGATTACAAGCTTAGGGTCATAATAGACTAAGGGTTATAGTCTACTCTAGCACTTGGTATTCCTGACTCTCRTCCCTAACACTTGATACCTCAAAGTCTACCCTTGTCACTACAAAAGAAAACATRGGAAAAACTATGAGTGCTAACTTCCACACATGTGCAATGTGTTTTTTGAGGACACARGTTCAGAATTTTATGAAAACTGTATTGTTCATGAAGAACTTTTGGTAGATGAAATATCTGAAAATAGTAGAGTCAAAAATATTTTCGAGAATCATTAAAGCAAGTATCATGTACTACAAAGTAAAACTCTGCGTGGTCTAGTACTACAGGCCTTATCCCTTTATGCATACGCGTACGATTTTCAACTTTACCACACTTATATCAAGCAATGGTATCTGCTAGCTTGGGTACAAAAGAGTCAGCCGCTCTCGATTAAACCTCCTAACTGAAGATATGACAGCACACAAGTCAACTTTGCACCGTTGGTGCYAGTGTCTGCCTTGYATTCCTAGTTCACCATAAACATCCCARGCATTTGGCTAAGTTTCTGCTTACTCTAACACTGTTGTCGGAAGTTCAAGAGGTACTAGTACTAGGTACCAACCAAGTACAATACTTTATCCRCTGATCTAGTTATCAAAGCTTGCTCTATTGAGTACTCAATACAATCTGTCAAGTCAATCATTCATTCAATCAAAAGGTGATCTCATAATAGTTTTGTAAAATAGYTRCTAGCTTAAAAAATAGAGATCACAAGTTTTGAAAAATATTTTTCTTGTGCCGTTTTAAGGAAGCTTCTGAAAGCACATTTATCTAAGTTTTTGAAAATCAAGATATTTTTGAAAAATGATAGTTTTGAAAATATTTTTGAAGGGAATTTTGAAAATACTTTTGAAGTTGAAAATCATTTTCAACTACCGGCCTCATCCCTTTATGCATATGCACACGATTTTTAACCTTACCAGACTCATATCAAGCAATGGTACCCGGTAGCTTGGGTACAAAAGAGTCAACGGCTCTCGRTTAAGCATCCTAACTGAGGGTATGACAGCCCACAAGTCAACTTGCGCACCCTTGGTGCAAGTGCCTGCCTCATATTCCCAGTTCGCCACAAATATCCCAGGCGTTTGGCTAAGTTTCGGCTTACTCTAACACTGTTGTCCTAAAGTTCAAGAGGTACTAGTACTAGGGACCAACCAAGTACAGTACTTTGTCCCTGAACTAGTTATCAAAGCTTGCTTTATTGAGTACTCAATACAATTTGTCAAGTCAATTAATCATTCAATCAAGAAATGATCTCRTAGCAATTTTGAAAAACAGCTGCTAGCTTAAAAAATAGAGATCACGAGTTTTGAAAAATATTTTTCTTGAACCGTTTTAAGGAAGCTTCTGAAAACATATTTTTCTAAGTTTTTGAAAATCGAGATATTTTTGAAAACTGATAGTTTTGAAAATATTTTTTAAGGGAGTTTTAAAATACTTTTGAAGATGAAAATCATATACGAAAGTGAAAAATATAATCAGAGTACGCTTGTCAGAAAACATGCACGTTTTATAGTTCTAAAAGTGGCAAGGAAAAATATTTGTTATCTAGAGTACGCTGGAAAACAGATAAGCTTTTGTGGAATTTTAAAAGATAGAGAAACTCACCTATGATTTTAGTTACTCAGTAAATCAACTGTCCATTGTTTCTTAAGAAAAATCCACAAGAAATCCTTAATGATCATTCTTAATAAAACTCACATCTAATTCATAACTAAAAAATCCAATGCGATAACTCGACTTTATCATTTTTGTGAGTAAAATCATTTTATGAAAGTAAATATTCTTCGCGCTGTAATCAAAGGATTTTGAAACTATATATATATGTATATCTTAGAGTAATAGCATAAATATATATAAATACTCAAGGCCGAATTTAAAGGTTAGAAGAATTAAGGTTTAGAGGTGATAGGGTTTGAAATACGACTATTGGACAGGTTGTGGCATTTTATAGCTCACAAAATACTTGGTGGTTTTCAATGATGCTAAAATGCTCCTAACATGCTAAAGTYTAGTTCCATGCAAAAATCARGACTTGAATTGGTGCAAATAAATCTCAGAAATAAAGAAAAATACACATCTCATGATCAACCATTGATCACTTTCCAAAGATTAACTCATAACATGAGTTTTACTTGTGAAAAGGACATTAAATTTGAACTAAAATATTCCTAAAATCAGAAGATTTCTAACTGACTATGAAAAATTCCAAATTCGACCAAGAATTCAGATGGCTATAATGTGCAAATAGTAGGTAATAATTCTGGTAAAAGCCTAATGTCAAGATTGTAAATAATCTAGGACTTATCATGCAATAATTAAACTAATATGCAATATAAAGACTCTTTAAACATGGCATATTATGATTATAAAATTAAATGGCCGAATGATAATATGATACCCATGCAAGAAATTATGCAAAATATATCTAAACACATACATGCATAATCCAATCGGCAAACATACACATGCTACRCAGTGGAACTCAAACACGCAAAGCTATATTATGGCTCACCTGCAAATTAACAAATAAATGACTACCTAAGTGAACTATAACCGTGCACAAAGGGAATGAAAATTATAATGTAGTGATAGTGTGAAGAAAACTAATGGAAATGTTAAAAAGGAAGTGAATGTCGGCTAGATTTGGGACGGAAAGGTGGCTGACTTTATGGAATATACTGGCAAGAATTCTACTCAATTTTGGTGTGGATGTTGGAGACGGAATATTGGTCTATTTTTAATGCAATTGACGGACAAATCAGAGTGGGAAAATCGGCTATTTGAAGTAAGAAACATGTGGATTACTAGCTAGAAATTGGAAACAAATACATGTGTAAATGCTAGGTGTCATTATTCCATGGTTTCTCACGTCTCCCATTGAAAACAAATCAAACTTAGCTGGACAATCTTGGCTGATTAAGCTCTAATTCGGACGGCACAAAAAGAGGAAGAGCTGTAACAATTTTATGTAAGAAATGCAATGAATCGACACACACAATACATATGCAATAGTTATGATGAAATTTTAGAAAGAAATGCATCTAGTTTTGATACATAACACACAATCATCCTAGCAATCTTCAAGACAAATGACAAACATGCAAAGGAAATATAGAGGGTTTGAAATTGCATCAAGGAGAGGTTGATCGAATGGTGAAGATTGGCAATCGGCTAGGTGTGATTTGATGACCAAAAGTTCACATAAAATGACACATATGCAAACACTATTCTATTCTAATTAAATGCCAAAAGTAAGACATGCAAAGGGAGTGATTGAATGGCTAGRATTAAACAGTTGATCAATGGTTAAGATGAAATCAAGAAATGATTAAATGGTGGAGGATTATGGAAGAGATCAACCGGTTGTGATGATAAGGAAATGCATGGACGGTTGTGAACTCTTGGCAAATTCTTATATATGCTAGACCTAACCTCACACKAATCCCTTCTAGTTAGATGACAAATGTAAAGCATGCAAAGGAGGTAATCTAATAGTCAAGATTTAATCAAGCAAAAAAGATAATCCAATGGTTAGGAATGCAGTAGGCACTAATCGGTTAGGGTGAAAAGAGGGTATACGGTTTTATAATAGAGTAATATATATAGTTTTCGAAAATAGAGTTTAAAAATATAGATTTTTTAAAATTTAAAACTATGATCAAACTCATAAATTTTTAAAAAAGAATTTTCAAAAAAATGATTAAACTGAGATTACRTTTTGAGATTATTCTAATTTTCAATAGTCYTATCCAAATTCTAATTCTAATATATCCTAATTTCAAATATCCTAAGACTTCAACTAATTCTACCCGCAATATCATAACCCAATTCGGTTTCTAATTCCTCGAAAAAGTCGAGTCATTACATGCTTAGATTACAGTTATGTGATATCTATGAAATTGATATATATATATATATATCTATGTATTTCAAGATTATTATTATCATATATATAATAGAGTATCTAATATATAATGTTATCTGCGCTTATTCTATACAAAGATACTAGACCCTTGGGGTACGAAATTTAATTCCTGGGCAAGGATATATATAGTTCAAAACAATAAAAAATTATTCTGTTTTAATCACGTTAGTAAAGAATTGCATAGTTAAATTATCCAGAAATATATCACTTAATYTTGAATTGTCATATACTCTAATCACATTTAACACAATAATTTCTTAATCATTAAAAAGAAGCGCCCAACATGCTTTCGTGTATTTCTTCTACTTTGACAAAAATTCCTCTGGATATTCGACAAGACTTTTACTGAACATTTCAGCTCCAACCTTTATCAGGTAACTTCCCTTGTCGTTCTTTCAGAGAAATCCAGTACAACCTGGTTGCCATTCCTACATCCGACGTATGGAAGAATGATATAGAATATGATGAATATTTTTTTAATTAAAAAGAAATGAAGTTTGGTTAAACGTCGAGAGGATATACGAACAGAGAAATTTAGACTTTTATTGATCAGTGAAGTATTTACACGGAGAGATGCTTCGAATCGATGCCCCCTTAATGGTAACTCCTTTTTTATTTATTCAAGTAGTCAGACTTAAAATCCAAATTCTAAGCTATTTTACATAAGAGTCGGTGGACTTAAAGTTCAGACTTTAATTACATTAATATATGTATGTCACTTCAGAGATGATTGATATCTTTGTTCTTGAAGTATCAATGACTCATATGCGTCTTTTATTCTCGGTGCTTATCAATCATCATTGCTTTTAAAGATGGTTATCTCTATCTTTGATTTTGTAAAAAAACAAGCAGGACATGTATCTTTATCACATTTTTGAAGCTAACATAACTTTTCTTGTGCTTGACGACTGGATTTTATGATGCCTTTATCTATGTATTTAATCTTACTTTGAAGGTATTGACTAGTCGCTGGTGGAGTTACCTTAGATGGTTCTATCATGACTGATGAATGCTTTGTTATCCTCGTTTGAATACGGCTTTTAATCCTTGAAGGGTACTTTTAATATAATACCCCGTCGATAGTGAATATCATTTTCAAGAAATTTAAGAAACTCCTTTCTTCTTCAATCAGAACRTATATCAAAAGAATTTACTTATTGAATTGTATAAAGTGATCATCAGAATATCTATCTTCACTATAAAAATTAAGGCCTGCTGATAATAAGTTTAATATCGACATATCTCTTGGTGCTATCGTGGAATTACTTATATAATAGTCTTTGACTCACTCCTTTATCCAAGCGGGAAGGAATTCAATCTYAGGAAATTTGGAAGAACTCAAATACACAAAATTAATGGCACCAAAATCATACCAATATCTAATTTCTTTGGGAGTTAAATCTTATAAATAGTTTATTTCTTGGATAGATTCCTAAGAAATCCACATATCTTGTATCTGTGTTTTGAAGGGAATAAAGTTTCTTCATTATCGAATACTGAGTTTGCTTTTAATCCGTCTTGCTTAGGATGTTGATCAACCGTTGTCTACTCCGATGAAGAAGGAGTCTTATATCTTTTCAAATTCAATGTTGTTGAAGCTATCTTTCAGCACTTTATTGATAATATCATAACAGCCAAGCTTAATGTTTATCATTTTGCAAGAAGAAATCAATAGCTCGGAGACYTGTTTTAGATTACAAGGGAGATTAGGAATATGAATGATATCAGAAATATTATCTGTAATTGAAATTGCTTATTTCTCCATATCTCTACGTAATTCAAGATCCTTTTCATAAATTCTGCCATCTCTAGTTAAATATATGCTATAACATTGTTGTTAGATTTAACTATTTCAATATCAAAAGCATATTGGGCAATAATGTTTTCCATTTAATAAATCTTTTATACTCCGATTTAGAGGGCAAATTATTTTGAATAAAGGCTTTAACATGAGTATTATCAGTACGTAACAAAAATTTGTTAAGTAGTAAAAAGTAATTCAATTTCTTAAAACTCTTTAATACAACAAGCAAATCCTTTCAATTAATATTTGTTAACATAGACGATGTAAATAGATGAGGAAGGAGCAACGACTAGCGCAAAAAAATAACTTCAAGAAGTTATACGGCTAAGAATTAAAAAGGGTTAAAAAACGAGAAGACAGGCAAACCCATAGATCAGTTGTCAAATAAGGAGGAAAGACAGCCAAAGCAATATAAGAGAGGGAAGTAACGGGGGAATCAACTATTACCAGAATGGGATAAAACCGCCTAGCCAAGCTTCARGGACACGTGCTACCTACCAACCGAAGAAGGAGGACATGGGCCAAGAAGGATGCACAAAAGATGGAAAATGGGCTATTCGTCTAAGCTTCCTTCGACACCAAACCATCAAGAACTTCTTAGTCAATTATAAATAAGAGGAGATAAAAGAAGAAAAACACAACTCTCTCAATCCAGAAATCAAGCATATTATCTTCCATTTTACATCTTTAAGTCATGTTTTTAGCAATGTTTTTAGCTAGTTTTATGACTAATTTCCCAATTATTTTCAAGCTTTTAAGCATGTAACTAGGTAATGTTATGTTTTCCTACATAGTTTAATGATATTTGAGGTTTTATTTCGTAATTTCTGAAGTCGTTTTAGCTCTTTAATCTACTTTCTTACACTTTTCATTAGCGTAATTCATTAATTTGCTTTAATTTATCAATTTTCTTAGTTACTTTACCTACCTGCAGTTTTCCTTCATTTTAGTCGAATCACTGCTTTACTTAAGTTATATTTGTTTCTACTTTAAAGTCTATTGATTTGCTTAGCCACAACATTTTCAGTTGCATTGAGTTGATTGTAGAGTTTCTTAAAAGCTTTCTTTTGTTAGTTATATCAAGTCTCTTAGTTGAAATTAGTTAGTTTATCTTTGCTTAACTGTTTATGACTTGTCTTAGACATTTCCATCAGCAGCACATTATCTCGTATTAGGTTAATCTATTTTATTCCATTTCCTCGCATATTTTAGTCTACATTTTATTTTCACATCTTCAGTCGATATCCGAAATTCAATCATATATTGATAGCCAGTTGATTTGTGCCCTTTACTGAGGGCTTACTTAAACTAACTCAAGGTCCCTATATACATAAAGAGGTTGCTATGGATCTGACGAGTCGATCATATGGCTAGCTGGTTAGAGCCCAGGCCTTGTTATGTTGAAAAGCTTAGCTCGCCACAACCCGAATAGCCGATTCAGCTAGGAAATTTTAACATACCAAAAATATGATATCTGGATTGAGTATCAGAGAATGTTCCTGAACAATATTTGCAAAGACTTTCTCCTATCTTTTCTTTTTCTTTATTATAATCAACCTTTTTAGATACTCCACTCTAGTGTGTGTAAAATGAATCTGCTTTTAATATTAAATCATCATTGTCATTAGGAAATTGTAGTTTAAGGAGATTTTTACATCTATTAGTAATCATCCTAACTTGACCTCTAAATAACTATTGAATTCAAATATTCTATCTTTTTTGAGTAAGTCTTGGAAAGGCTTCCTAGAACTTGCTTGATTATGCATAAAATCTGAAGCTATAACTTAATATCCCAAGAAAACTTTGAACTTGTTTTTTATCTTTTAACCTATCAGGAAAAACTGATATTTTTTCTAAAATATGGCTTTATAGCTTCATTCTTTTTCCATCTATTTCCTTAGCTAAGAATTCTATCTCATTTTACATTATTTTAGCTTTCCATATTTTAAGCATAGATCTACAAACACATCTAAGTGTTTTAAATGAGAGGTAATGTCATCAGATAATACCAAAACATCATCTAMATGAAGAAATATAAAGTCATTGTTTTAAAATATATTATTCATTTTTCTTTGAACAATTCAAGGAGCAGTTTTTAATCYAAATGGTATAACTAACCATYGTACTATTGTTGTGGAGTAGAAAAAGCAGTATAGGAAATACTATCTTGATACATTTTAATTTGCCAAAATCCGCTTTTACAATCAAACTTACCGAATACTTTTTATTTTCTAGTCCAAATTATTAAACTTTCTTTATGAGGCAGAAAATATCTAGCAAAGACTCTATTATTTAAAGTTAATCACCATCATAGCCTTATTTCTAACTATCTTAGAAAAAGATTTAGCAAAGGCTTTTTTAAGTCTATTAACTGCTATCAAATGATGACAAGAAGTTTTAAACGTCATTTGATATAAAGTAGTATTGAAAGTCACTTTATGAAATAATTRAAGAAAATTATTTTCAAGTACTATATAAATTATTGATATTACAGAGGAAATTTTCTGATTGTTTACAAGGYGGATATGTTGATATTACAGAGGAAATTCTGTCGAAATTTTATAAACCCTTTTGTACTAAAATATCCAAATTTTTATTTTCCACAATTTTTGCAATACATATAAGGGTAAATAGGTGACATTCTTGGGGTTAGGATGGTTTCTAATCTGGAGGTGTTACAAAAATGATCTTCATCAATTTCAAGTGATCTAACGATTATAAGGGATACCGATGGATGTCACTGTCCATAGAAATTATTTTGTAACTTTTTCTATATATTGATTAACAAATAATCCTTTAGGGAAATGTTCAATTTGCAAACTAAGATAAATTTTTATCTTTTTTAGATCTTTCATCTCAAATTCATTTGATGTAATGTACAGATTTGTTGTGCTCTTTAGCAGTCTCAATTAAATCAACATAATCTGCRAAAATTGTGAATCCAATATATGTTTTCTTTATGAAAACACAAGAGTAGACATCTTTCTTTTTACATCCCTTATTCAATAGATATTTTCTAAGATGATTATATCAAATATGTCTAGATTATTTTARTTGATGCAATGATTTTTGCAATTTGATGGGTTAATTTTCTCGATTAAATGTTTTAGACAAATCAAATTTTTCAGGTATTTTCATGTATTTGTCATTGTTTATTGATCCACATGAATAAAAGTAACTATATCTATCAAAATATATCAAAGTTTTCATGCATTACTAAGTTTACAAAATATTTATATGTAATTATATTTACTACAGGTTAATATGTTTTCATATAATCAGTACATTGTCTTTGCGAAAAGTCTTGAACCTTAGTCGTACTTTATATCTCACGACTTCATTATTTTCATCTCTTCTTCGTATATAAATACCCATTTATTGTCAACTAATTTTACACCTTGTGGTGTTCGGACTAGAGGTCCAAGAAACCTCACGTTTCAAAAGTGGGTTTAATTATGATGCAATTGCATTTCTTCATCTTTGGCTAATCATGTCTATGTYAACATTTTCAATTGATTTTAGTTCAAAATCCTCATTTTTATCTATGATATCGAGAGCTCTTTATATTATTCTGAGGAATTTGAATCTCTTTATCAATATCTCTTAGCTATCTTTAATTTCTAAATATGAACATTTTGATCATATAATCCCCTTTCTTTCGAGGATTTTTATCTTTAGCACCAATAGGTTGGCCATGCTTCTGACGTATTTCAAAATCAAGAGGTATGCTATTTCTGACGTGCTTTAGAATCACTATAATACTTCTGCCATACCGCACTTCTAATGTATTTTATAGTTACTAACTAGCATATCAAAAATTTTGCCTTGTTGGGACTTCCATCCGAATGGGAACAAGTATTGTTGATAAATGTGATTTAGTATTTCTTGTTAGATTAGTACACTCATTAGGCACGTGAATTTGCTATTTTTCTACAAATGGATAATATTTTTGAACTTCAAGTTCATAACCAAATGCCAATTTTAAAGGAGAGAATTTATGATGTCCAGTTCACCCTATTGGCACTCATGTTGCTTCATGTAAAATTGCATATCTCCAAGAATTTGTCTGAAGTTCTATTCCCATTGGAATGGTTTAGCAACAAGTTGCAACTTTTTAATAAAACATTCAACTAAACTATTTTTTCTGCGGACATGAGCTACAGGATGTTCAACAATAATCCTAACTAACTTGAAATAAACTCAAAAAAATGTGGGATGGACTATTTTTAATTTATGGCCTGAAATTGTGCTCGTAACCGAATTCTTTGAGCAAGTAATCTCCCAAACTTCTGGTTGCAATTATCGCAAACTTCTAGTTGCAATTATCGCAAACTTCTGGTTGCAATTGATAATAAACTCATATGTGATCATTATATATATTGATGCATCAATTAAAATCATAAAATGTTTAAATTGATTACATGGTGGATAAAAGGTCCACATATATCACCATGAATGTACTATAGAATGTTGGACTTTCGGCTCCCGCTGCTRCTAGTGATTGTCTGGTAGTCAATTTCCCTTGAGAACAAGCACCACGTAGTGAATTCATTTTATTTCCATAATTTTTTTTTCCTCTCAATGGGTGATTGTTCGAATTCTCAATCATATTCTCATCATTATAGATCCAATATGACTTAATCTATTATGCCAAATAATAAGAATGTTAGGATCACAAGTAAATTTCAGGTTCACGAGATGATATATTACAAGTGCAGTAATCTTGGCATAATATAATTCCGAGGAAAGAGACACTAGTTTCTCCGATAAAAATTCCTGAGACTATAGTRGCGATGCATAAATATTTGAACCACTTTTCATTGTCTCAATATGCTAATATCCATTTCGATGGATATCTTTAAAACTTAATAAACTTTTTAGGAACTTTAAGGATAATATTGCATATAAATTTTGTCTCTCACTAGATAAAAATATGGTAATTCTTTCGGATTAATAAACCAATTTTACACTATTATTTATAGTATTTATATTATCTATCTCGTCTTCAGGTGAGATATAATCCTTATTCTTGGGTATATAGTGTGTATTGTTGCACTATCATTGACACGACATATATCTCAACAATCTTAGCCTTAACAACCACAAGCAGTATATACTACAATTAAGGAAAATTTCAAGATTGGATCTTTTGGATTATGGGAAATCGCTGTGTAACCCAGTTGATTCTTCTGAGAAGAAGAATAAACCAATCCATTTTCAATTAACTGTGGTGCTATGCATCATGGATYTAGAGGTTCAAACAAGCTCGTAGTTTTGAAGGATCCTTCAAGTGAAGACATTTATCAGAGATATGATCTTGGCGGAGAGCTGGGGAAAGGAATAAAGTCACAACAAAACAATATCGTCTTCATTGGACTCTTGCAATCACCTCGGTGTGCCGTCAAACAAGAAGGTTACTACAGGAGGAGGTAACACTAATGGTAAGACAATGGTCGAAAATGTTAAAGCTCAGGCTATCGGTGGTTATAAAGGAAACTCACCTGAAATCGATGAGGATATGCATAGCCGCCAGCTTATTGTGTATGGCTGTGAGACTATGCGCCGATCGTTTGCTTCAAACGCACTCATTTTTGGCATGRAAGGCCTTGGTGCTGAGATTGCAAAGAATCTTATCCTCGCTAGTGTTAAGTTTGTAACTTTGCATGATCTAAGGCGGATCCGGAGGAGGTGGATTATGTGTGCAAGGTGATTGATGAATTGGTTGCATTCGATAGGAATATAGAGGCCATTTTAGATGAATGTGGAATTAATCTAACCCATGACTCGGTGGTAGACGTATCGGAGAGATATAAGCATGCTCAGTAGCCTACTTTCCGATTTTCTGCTAGGCTTCTCAGAGGAGTGTGTATGCCCACAATTCTACAACCTATAATAGGATGATGACTACACTTGGAAAGACTAGGCAGTTTGCGACCATGGTGTTCTTGAAGAAATAGGCGAAAAATGTCTTCTCACAATTGAGACTTTTATCATCTCCATGAAAGCTTTTGTGGTGCTGAAGAGAGGATGAAGAAAAAGAAAGGCAAGATAAACCTTGATGAACTTAAAATATTGTTTACACAAACATGGCCATCAAATTCTTGATGCAAATCTTCAAATCCTTATGGAAGTTGTTAATGTCGATGGAGACGAAACATTGAATTATGGAGAGTTTATTCCTATCTGTTCATCTAAAAAGGATGGCCAATGATGACCACATGCACAAAGCTTTTGCCTTCTTTGGCAGAAGTCAAAGTGGTAATATAAAGACGGAAGAGYTGCGGCATGGCAGAAACGGGACATGCAAAGACAGGTAGCTATCCTGCTGGCAACAATGGTGGAGATGATCTAAAAACAGAAGGCAGAGACCACCGCTGCATGGAGACCATTGAAGCTCCAGTTGAAGAATACCTCTGAACCCGTCAGTTTTGGCAATAATCTCAACCCATGTCTGAATTGCAACCTGTAACAGAGCTTGAGCAGACTACTCCAGCGACAGAGCTAGGTCCTTCTCCACTGAAGAAACAACGTCGTTAGAAGAAGCTTTTACTATCATATCTCTATTGTTGCCGTGTGCGGGCTTCGCGTCCTCYGACCCCATCCTGAACCTTCCACTGCATACTCCTACTCTGAAATTGACCTCGCAGACGATGATAACAACACCAAGCCCCATATCATTCATCGTYGCGGTGGTGGGAGTAGCAGTAAATTGTCCAATGTTGTTAAAAACGTCRGCATAGATGCTCTGATTGCTATATCCGTGGGGTTTTTCGGTGGACATATCAACTGAGGAAGAAAGCTCAAAAAAAGAAAAAGGAAAATCATTCCAAAAAGGGTGCTGGTTTGCCGAGTTTCGGCCGCACATCCAATCATCTTGCGAGGAGGAGAAACCCCAAAAACAATAAAAAGTGAACTGGCTGCTGTGTCTGGGCTGCATATCCATTCGACCCGCGGGAAAAAAGAAAGCAGAGGGAGATAGAGAAAAATAAAGAAAAAATAAAAAGCAGCAAGAAAAAAAAGGGCAAGCAAAAGAAAGCAACAAAAAAAAAAAAAGAGAGAAGATAAAAGAAAAAAACAAAAACAAAGTTATTAGATTTTTGAAAAAAAAAAAAGAAGATTTTCATGATAGGAAAATGTATAGAAGCATGAACTCATGCAAAATTTTTAGCAATTTTTGGAGATATCTTGGCTTCTTCTTTTAGGATGTCCCTCAGAACTCTTCAAGCACAAGAACAAAGGCGACATTGAAAATGAAGAATCAGTCATGTAAGAAAGAAAATTATTTGGCATAAGAGATCAAATATAAGAGAGGACTTACCAAGGTATCGAAGTTGGCGAGACAATAAGAAGTAAAAAAAGGAAAAAACACATGTAATTGATATATATATATAAATATATTATATACTATATATTATAATATGTGTAAGATATGTCTAGATAAGAGTTTAGATTATCTAAAATTAGATTGTATATATCTATCTATTTAGATAGAGCTTTTAAAAAAACAAGAAAGAAGAAAAAAGGGGAAAGTTCTACCCGAGAAGGAAAGAAGGAAAAATGGACCAAGAAAAGCAATGTGGGTTGTGAAACTTAATGGTTCAAAAAGGAGAGAGAAAAAAAGAAGAGGCCTAAAAGAGGAAGGCCAAATAAAATAGGTCCCACGATTGAAGAAAAAAAGAAGAAGCCCAAAGTTCGAAAACCAAGAGGGCCTAATATCGAAAGGAAAAAAAGAGCCAAAATTTGAAAAATAAAGGGGCCCAAATGTTTTAAAAATGGCCCAAGGAAATGAAACATGTTATTGAACCTATGATGTTGACCCAAATGGCATTAATCGGTTTGGAACTTGTCCACTCGAGATCAATCTTTGAGTTGTACTCATGAACAAGTCTCAGAGGGAAATTTGTAGATATGAAAATTTTATTAAATTATATTTYCATAATTTATTTAAATAATTGAGAATTAATTTGAATGCTTCCATTAAAATTGAGAAGTATTTGACATCTTGATCAACGAAAGGTTGACATATGTTAAGGATGACAAGGTTCAGCCAATAGAAATTATGGATGCAGCACGGCGGATCAAGTAATTCCACGTCCTCCTAGATGAGACATTGGCCAATCAAATAAATTCACTTTTCCTATAAATAGAGGCCAAAGCATAAGAGAAAGGGGTCCAGAAATTCATATTGAGAGAAGCTTAGAAGAAAAGGCACCAAATTTCTCTTCAAATTCTCCAGATCAAGCTGTAAAGCTCTCAAAAAATTCCAAAGAGAAGAATCAACGGATTGAGTTCTTGACTTGAAAATGTCAGAGATTGTAATACTTTCTTATCAAATTTATAAGATTAATTCTTTGTTACATATTCCCTTATTTTGTATTATTATTTTGTAGACAAGAGATTCATATAAACAACAATTTGAATATTCCTCAAGAATGTTGGTATACTGTAATCTAAATATTCATAGAGAATGTTGACAAGTGCTTTAAATTAATTTATCATAAGTTAATATTATCTACTCATGAAGGTATGTTCCAATCTAAATATTCTTGAAGTAACAATAGACTGAATCAATTATTTTATTAATATTAATGTGCTCTTGAAGTAGCACTTGTTTTGAGGAAAATGAAATACTTTGGCAATATAATATGTAATCCCTAAAGGAATGTATACAATGTATGTCCTGTTGACATCGATTACTTTGTCACGACTCTACAACATTCGGACATATTTTATCTCTTATTCTTATTGAAGAATTACGCACCAGACAAATACTATCAAATTTGAATTTGTTGCACTTGACATATCCGACAAGAATTATTTGTCATGGGCCCTTAAGATTAAAATCCACCTTAAAGGGTCTAAGGGAGACAACAAAAGAAGGGAAAATAAATCCGAGTAGGATCGTACAAAAGCACGAATTTCCCTTCATTATCATCTCTCTGAAGTAGAGTACGTACTTGTCATACGACCAATATATAGTGAATCTCTATCAAAAATCAATCAAGAAAAAAGGAGAGTGGAAATAAAAAGTTTTCTTAATTTTGATAGTCCAGTTGATACGATTCACTTAGATGTCTCAAATTCTTTTGCCGAACCAACAAGAAAATTTTTTAAAATTTTCCATGGACATTTTTAGGTATTCAGGGACTTTCTTAAGTATTTGAAGTTCTTACATTTGGACTTGGTTGAGTTATTTTTACTTTAATGTTCTTTATATAAAAGTTTTTAAATTAATTTTCTTTACAAAATATTTAGAGATTCAGTTTCATCGGCGATCTCCTTCATCACAGCAGGATATTCAATGAATTTGTTTTGAGACAGGTGTCAAAYTCTGCATATTCCCYTCCTTCATGCACTGAAACTGCAAATCAAGAGGCTGCCTAGTGACAATACTAGATCTACGAGATAAAAAGCCCTTTCCAACAATGCTTTCGAGTTCAAAAGACTTCCCAAAGCTCTGACCCCCAACTACTGCGATGGATGGCAAAGCGTCCCAAAGAGCGGCAAAAGGCTTTCTTCGCCATAATCACCAAGGGCAACGCAAGCTTTCTGCAGTGGGAAAACTAAATACAGGCAACTCTTGACCCATAATTTTAATCTTCAAGTAACAAAGTGCTTCATCMTTCTTGGCACTGAAATAGACACATACAAGGAGAATCAATTCGCTAGAGCTAAAACTTACGTCAGTAGCAGCCATTAGAGTTTTTGTCCGTTTGGAGAATTAGCGGATTTGGACTTGGTTTGGGGAGGTCAAGGCCCAATTTTCATTTGTTTGTACCATAGCTCAACCTGACTTTGGGCTCGATGAATGGTTCATCTATATTACTATTGTCTAACAATTTTTCTTTTTTTTTTTCCTTGACTTTAGCATATTGTGCTAGAAGATTGTTTGGCAAAAAAAAAAAAAAATTCTACCTTTTCTATCTCTCGAGCATCACTTTCTTTTTTCTGAAACTTTTTTTGCTCCTTTTTTTCATCTTTTTTATTTTGTCTCTCTTTTTTGTTTTGCTTCCAAAAGTTCTTTTTTGAACTGTCTCTGTTTCTTCCCTTTTTTTCCCGCAAATTTTCTCTCTTATTTTGTCCTTTTTTTTGGGGAAAAAATCATTGTACTTGCTTTTCTTTAATCAATTTATTTGAAGGTTGCRCAACTTTGAAGACTCTAGAAAATGGAGTTCAAGGATTTTGAGAAGTCAGCCACACATCTTTATCTCAAACAATCGAAAGGAATCTCAATTTAAATCTATGACTTTGGATGTTCTCCTGGCAGCATTGAAGTACTCGAATGCATATCAATCTTCCAACGAGGCAAATTTTCACATTATTAGATGGTCTTTACCATGCTCCAAGGAAGTAGTTGACTCATCTTCTCTCTCATCAACAGTCTTCAACTTATGATGTAAATACAAGCTCCAAAAAAAATTTATCTTCCTTTTGAAGATTGCGATCTTGACAAGCTTCTTGGAATGCCTCCATTACGAACTTTGGCAAGACTACTTATACACTAAACTACTGGAAGTGGCTGGGACTATTCTCATAAAACATAAAAGTTACTTCATGACTCAAAAATATGCGATGTTGTTTATGCTTGTTTGTTCACATAAGATCGCCATGGCAACGTCATGCACGTCTTTGCACGCATTGATGTCCTTCAATGAACACATTGCACACTTCAATTAGTGAGTTGTCCATTTCACTTTGGGACTTAAGGAGCCTTGTGGTCTTCCTATTCATAGCTTATTGTACAACGAAGTGATCCCTTCTGCCCAGGAGCTTTAAGAGACGGAGTATGAAGGCAAATAGCTATTTTCTCAAAGTTACAAGTCATTTTCTTCGCCTTTGGAAGGCTAGCAAATGGCGACCTACATAGAGTTTCCTTTGATGATTGAGTTCAGTTGACCTCTTTAAATGAGCTCGCAAATATGACTTTTTAATGTCCTCTGCATGTGACTTGATGACTAAAGAGGCACACCATGAGTCTYTTTCTAGAGCCAAGTCGCAACTCATGGAGTCCTAGATRAGCTAACAGATGACATCTGTGAAGATTGACAACTTGCTTGGGAAACTTGATGCTCTTAAAAAGAGGAAGAAGGAATTTCAAGTCGAACTTGAGAAGAGCTGCAAAGAGTTGAAGAATGTGGAAGTTCTTTCTTCAACCAAGAGAGATGAAGTTGTTGCCATTGAAAATACTCCCTTTCAATTCAACGAGGCAGTGCAGAATTTGGAGGATATGAACGAGTTCCTTGAAGCAAGCAAACAAGAGATGATTAACTTTAAGTTTAATGTTTGAATGAACCTTGTTTCATGCCCCCTACTTAAATACTTATTTCCATATAATAAATGAATAAAGTATGCSTTTTTTCCCATTGTTCCTTTTTTTTCTTCCCTCTTTTTTTTTWATTTTTTCTATTTACAAATTGTTTACTTAACTAAATATTGTCTAGTTTGTTATGTTATGACTAAACTTAGAAATTAACTTCYAAGTTTCCTGCCTATCCTTGAGAAAAAGTCAAGTCAAATTGTAGTTCAAGTGTATAAAAGAATTTATGAAAAGGGCCATACACAGTTTATACACTTGCAGGCCAGAAGCATCCATTTGTATCAACTTGGACTTGTTGAGATATTTTAACAGTATCACCACATGCGACACCTTTGTTGGTTGTTTTTCGAAGTACTAACTCTTGTAGGTTATGTAATACTCGAGATTTATTTTTTATTTTTATGAACTTTATATAATTATATAATTTATATTCTAATCCACAAATTAGATTATATTCATGGTTATTAGTTGTTCGGGTATTTTACAACAGAAGTCTTGCAAGCTGAAACGTTCGATGTGCCAATTAAAAATAAATTATAATTCTCTGACTGGTTAATTATTTGTGCATTRTTATGTGCGTATAGTGAAATTTTATTAGTTTAATTTAATTAGAAGTCTTCGTTAATTAATTTAGGCCTGACCCGTTAGAGTCCGTCCTCTTCTTATTCAAACCTAAAACCGAAATTAGAATTCGATTTTGGGCTAGAAGAAAAYAAATAGATCTTAATTTAGTTGGCCTTAAGTGGTTAAGGAATAAAAATTGCCCATGAAGGAATTTCGATTAGGGTTAAGTTAGTCAAACAAAAAAAACTATTTAATTTGAAGATGACTGTAGAAGAAAGATAGATCTATGAGGTTATGTATAGACTATATAGAGTTGAACATGGTGATGGTAAAGAATAAGTACATATTGCCTAGGATTGATGAATTATTCAATCAACTTTAGGATGCTCGATATTTTTCTAAGATTGATCTATGATCTGGCTACCATCAATTGGGAGTTAGAGAAGAGAAACATCCCAAAGACCGCTTTTCGAACTTGGTATGGACATTACAAGTTTTTAGTGATGCCTTTTAGGCAAACTGATACATCTGTTATATTTATGAATTGGATTTTATGGAGTACTTGGATCAGTTAGTCATAGTTTTCATTGACGATATATGGGTTTATTCTCGATCTAGGGAAGAGCATGAAAAACACTTGAGAATGGTAATTTAAATACTTGGGGTCGAGAAATTTTTCATAAAATTTAACAAGTATGGGTTTTGGTTGGATAGTGTGCTATTTTAGGACAGATTGTGGCCAAGGAAGGTATTGTAGTTGACCCAGTAAGATTGTGATAGTTCGAAAATGACTAACACCTACCAATGTCCGTGAGGTTCATAGTTTTTTTGGTTATTGGCTACTAACTAAGGTTCATAGAGGGATTTTCTAAAATTATTTCGCTCATGGTTCACTTGATTGGAAAGTACAGTAAGTTTCACTCGAGTTCGGATTATGAGCACAACTTTAAGGAATTGCGAAAACAACTAACAACTTTTTTGTGAATTCTAAATTTTGAGGACGAAATTTATTTTATGGTGTAGGATATTAGGATACTCGAGATTTATTTTTCATTTTTACGAACTTTATATAATTATATAATTTATATTCTAATCCATAAATTAGATTATATTCATGATTATTAGTTGTTCGAGTATTTTATAGCAGAAGTCTTGGAAGCCAAAACGTTCGATGTGCCGGTTTAGAAATAAATTATTAATTCTCTATCTGGTTAATTATTTGTGCATTATTATATGTGTGTTTTATTTAAATGTGAAATTTTATGGCTTAATTTAATTAGAAGTCTTACTTAATTARTTTACGTTGGACCCGTTAGAGTCCGTCCTCTTCTTATTCAAACTTAAAATGGGAATTAGAGTTCGATTTTAGATCAGAAGAAAACAAATAGATCTTAATTTAGTTGACCTTAAGTGGTTAAGGAATAAAAATGGCCCACGAAGGAATTTTGGTTAGGGTTAAGTTAGATTAAAAAAACTATTTAATTTGAAGATGACTGTTCATCTTCTTCACAATACAAACCCTAACCCCTAACCGCCGCCATCCCCTCTGCTCACCGTCGCTGCCCCTCGTCACCACCTCCCTCTGTCCACCTTGGCGTCGACCTTTCCTCTCTCTCTCTCTCTCTCTCTCTCCCTTCTTCTCCTCGACCGAAGTCTACCATAGCCGTACCAAGATCTAATCTGCACATTAGATCTACGACTGCTCGAACGTCATCGATTGCTCGCGACTTCAATAGATATTATGCTGCTCGGCCACCAGAAAGGGAAACAGTCATTTAATCTGGATCTGAAGATCATCATACCACTGCTTGGACTRCCCATATTAGCTYGCCATGCTCGAACCAGCAACTGCTTGACGCCCACTGGTTGCTGTCCCATCGRTTTTCTTCATCTCACCTTTGGATCCACAGTCRCCGATCGACTAGAAGCAAATTACYAGAACTAGCGACGACAAGAAGGGCATCATCATTGCTGAATGGAAAATAGAACTGCCCAGAGCAAAACACCAAAAAWTTCTATTATTGTTCARTTGTAGAAAGWGATCACCAGATGCCCAGGCAACTAGGAGTCATACGCCTTTCCTTGAACCAGTTGCGCGGGCGCCGCATGTTCAGGACTGGGGCTACTGTTCGCCGTCGGTTCGCACACCCCGAGCACATCCTTTTCTCGAGCGTGATTGACGCCATTATATCTTAAACTCGATACCACACCTTGAATTCGGAATTCAAGGTGAATCCTTTTCTTCATTTAAATTAATCCAATGACCTAGGTCTTGTATAATAATTAAGGAAAATATGGAACATGTTTAATGTGAAATTTAAGTTAGTATGATAAAATAAAAGGAGAATATATGTTCCTAGAAATATATTGGAATAAAATTTAATGTGAAATTTAGGATTCGTACTATAAAGTAATATATATTGTGATTGYAATATTATTACTATTGTTTTAAGAACGACTAGGAGTAATGAAATTAACTTATACTCTTAGTAGTTCAATTATTATCGATGTGGAATTTAAACTCGAAAATTACTGGTTAATGTCACCCATAGGAAAAATGCTAAACGTATTAATGGTGCACACTTATGTTAAGTGAATATATTTAGTTAAACAAATTTTAAATGTATATTCTTTGTGTAATAATATTATGATTCTTTTGGCACATTGATGTTGAGGGCAATCAAGGCACACTACWAGCGATTTAAATAATCAAATTTACTAAAGACTTCAAGTAAGTAAATCTCTTTCTTTTTATGTAAGAAAATTCCTTTCTTTTTATTTAAGTAAACTCCCTCATTTTCATTTATTGTAGTGAATGTGTATTGTTGTTATGATTAAATCTCTCTATGTAAATTGAATGTGAGTTCATGATTATAATTAGATTGCTTTTATGTGACATGATTTAGGTTTTATTTCAAATATGTGAATTTTTCTACTTGATGACATGTTGGGAAGTTTAACTTCAGAGTTTATRTGATCCATGTTCATGTGCATATAGTCTATAGTATTTAGCACAATTTTTGACATGGGCATAATCATGCATTTAAGAAAGCAAATATTTTTAAGGAATGAAGTTTGGAAAAGTAAATGTTTGAGAAATAAAGTTTTGGAAAGATGTGATTTTTATATTAAATGATTTCCAGACGTAAAAAATTTTGAAATGGGGTGTAAGCCTAGATCATGGAAGGTGCGAGTGAGAAATGGGGTCGGGGCCAGCACACCTGACCTACCCAAGTTAGTATAGTTCCTTATCTGGGGGTGTTACAAGTTAAGAGCACCTATTTGTACCAACTTGGACTTGTTGGGGTGTTTTAGCATTTTCACTATATGCGACACTTTTGGTAGTTGTTTTCCGCAGTTTTAGTTCTTGCACTTTAAGCTCGACCAGTCAAGGAGCATCTTGGATTTTTGTTGAGGCATTTGGACTGTTTTAACTCTTATCAAGGAGTAATATGCAGTTTAGGCTCTGAAGTAAAAAKCACGTTGAATTTTTTTGAGGCATTTAGACAGTTTTAACTCTTATCAATGAGTAATATATAGTTTAGGCTCGTGCAATAAGGAGCATATTATTTTCACGTGTAATAGTGCTTCACGTACTTGCCATTGATGGGGCCAATGCTTAATCAATCTTTGTCAATAAATTTGTATGAACCACTTGAATACACTTCCTGCAAAAGATATAGACCATCCTATTTTGCTGTGAGCTTTTTTATCTTTTTAGGATATATGTTCAGCCTTCGAATTGCGGGCATCATGTCACCAACTTGAAAAGAATAAGGATGAACTTTCTTGTTGAAGGCTCTGGAGATACGAGCTCGATAACACTCCAAACATTGTTGCGCTTTCAACTTCTTTCATCGAGTGCTTCTAACTCTTCTAGACGCAAGCGTGCATTTTCATCTTCTATGAGCTCTTCTTAGACAACTATCCTTAATGAAGGTAATTAACGTTCAAGAAGAAGAACTACTTCAACATCATAAACCAATGTAYATGACATAGCTTGTGTTGGAGTCTGAAATATTGTTCGGTACGCCCATAAAGCTACTCCAGTTTTTAGATATCATTCTCTTTTTGACCGATTGATAACTTTCTTCAACAGATTGCAAAGAGTCTTGTTAAAGGCTTCAACTAATCCATTAGTAGCTGCATAATACATCAAAGAGTTATATTACTTGAAGTTAAATTTTTCACGAAGTCTGGTCATTGCACTATTACGAAAAGACTTTCCATTATCAGTGATGATGTATCTTGGGACTCCATAGCAATATATGATGTTCGTGCGAATAAAGTCAACAACACTGTACTTTTTCACTTTCCTTACCACCACACCTTCAGCCCATCTTGAGAAATAATCCTTCGCTGCTAAGATGAACACATGTCTAGCATATGACTTTAGCAATAGTCCGACTATATCAAGTCCCCATAAGTYAAATTGCCAAGATTTGACTCTTGGATACAACAGTTATAGTGATTGATGGATGTAATTGCCGTGAATTTGACAAGCTTRACATTTACGAGCATATTCCAAGCAATCATTTACCATTGTAGGCCAATAATATCTCATTTTTTTAATCTAAAAATGGAGTTTGGGTTTAGATTGATGAGCCTCGCAGACACAAGAATAAACTTCTGCTAATGCTTGCATTGCCTCATCTTCTCCTAAACAATGTAAGAAGACTCTCTCAAATGAAYGTCGATAGAGGATATGTTCGAAGTAAACAAACCTGGGAGCCTGTCTTTGAATGTCACTTTCCCCATGTGATTCTTCATCTATGTAACATTTAACGTGTTTGTGCAACATGTCATCAAAAAGTTTTTGCATTACTCCWTGGTATGTCGCTCCTGCATTTTTCAGACCAAATGGCATCACTTTGTAGCAATAAATACCCTTGAAGTGCAAAAAGTAGTCATGTTTTCATCACTTGGCGCCATTCATATATGGTTATAGCCAGATGATCCATCCATGAAGGATAAAGCCTCGCATCTAGTGGTAGCATCRACCATGAGTTCGATAATAGGAAAGAAAAAATCATCATTTAGACATGAATTGTTCAAATCTCTGAAGTCAAGACATGCTCGAATTTGACCATTCTTTTTTATTACAGGCATAATATTAGAGATCCACATATGGTATTTGACCTTTRGAATGAATACAGCCTTGATAAGTTTGTTGAATTCTGCTTCGATTGAATGGACCGACTCGGGACAAAAATGCYTTTGTCCTTGCTTTATTGGTCTAGCTCCTCATTCGATAGCCAAATGATGAACAACAATTTTTTGGTCTACACCTAGCATTTCTATATAGCCCAAGCGAAGACATATCTTAATTTCTGCAGAAGTTAGATATACACTTTACTTTCTTTTAGAGATAAAAGAGCACTTATGTAGATTARTCATCGATCTTCTTCAGTTCCCAAGTTGACTTCTTTTAGTTCGTCCACAATGGCTTTAGTACCTGCCTCAAGYTCMAAAGATRCCTCTTCAGCATCTTCTTCTTCATTATGTTCATCAACAATGCTGATATGGTAGGATAAGCCTACACTCTCTTCGTCTTTTTCCTTTGGTTTTGTATGTATTACAGTTTGCACTTTAGCTTTGAGAACATTGCCGCAATCCATAAGAATTGTAGTTTTCCTCCTCATCCTGGAAGGTATTCTACTTTGACGCTCTTTTGCATCAATCTCGGCATATGAAGGTTTCACAATCTTCTGAATTGGCTTGGACTTTTTGGCTATTCCAAGTCTTTTGAAGGCGGAATTTCTATTCGATCTTCTCCCTTGAGGTCTCAACCATTCAAAAACTGCGGTATGGGAGTTTGCTGCCCCTAATYGATCAAAGACAGACTTGCGCCCACCTTCGAATACTCATATTCCATTGAAATGTAACAATTGCTTACTTGCGTTATTGTTATACGCATTGTGCAAGTTACTTGAATCCAATACCTACGTGCGAACTTTCCACAGATTACCCATGTTGTTTCAACATCTTTTGTGTGTCATTTAAGTCATGATTCTTTAATTCAACAATTTAAAGAATAAGTTTTCCAAGGGCATCTTGGCTTCATGAATCATACTCAACCCTAGCAAAAAGTTTGTATACATTAGGATTGAAGCCCTTCTCAGTTCTTTTAGAAGGTAATGAAGCATGCTCTATCATTAGCCCCATCTCAAGCCATAAAAAGCCTTTCAAAATAGGTTTTGATTACTTTAGCACCTCAATTTTGGTCAAAGGAACAGTGAATCCCTTTAGAGCTTCGATGATAGTAAAAGGAGACTGACCTTCCTTCCTCATTGATCTTGGAGTATAACAAAGGATGATAGGTGCTTGAGTATGTTGTACTTTTGCCTTAGTGCTTTCTACATTGCCCAGGAATTTCATAGAATGTTGAGGTCTTCATTAAAGAAGGGCTGAGATTTGGAAATAACATCACCTTCACCATAAATTTTTTTCTCCGAGGCTTTTTTACTTTCACCAAATGTTATATTTTTTTCTGCTAAGGTAAAACTTTGCATCTGGGATATACACTTCCACCTCCATAAAGGGCTTGTCGTCGACGACATTTTTTTCACAGCACCATTATCGAGGTACTTGAAACATTGATGGAATGTCGAGGGTACAATCTCATTGTCATGAAGCCAAGGCCTTCCCAACAATATATTGTAAGAGGTTTTGAAATAATCACATGGAGTAGCATAGTTTATGACATTTTGTTAATTAGAAAATCCAATTGGATGGTGCCAAGCATTCTTTATCCTCCTTGATTAAAACCATGGATTATGAGGTGACTCTGCAAGAGTTCTTTTGTGGAGCCAAGTTCCTTTAGGACATACAAAGGGAGGATATTAACTGTACAACCTCCATCCAGCAGTATTATGTTTACCTTCCTTTCTTGCGCATAGTCAAACACAAAAAGATGTTGGTTATGAGGTTTTGAACTCAGCAACAAATCATTATCATTGAAAGTTATTGCCATCATACATGCAACTGAATTTGAAGTTCACCCCTCAATTTGCACAAGATAATCCTCTTGAATTGAGTCATTTGGAGAGAATGGGTCGAAATCGTTTACCTCCACTTCATCTRTGGCAGAACAAGAAATAATTTCAATGTAATCAGTTGATATTGTTGGAAAGAACTCCCCTATTGTAATAGGTCGTCGATACTYTGTGTTGTATAAAGCCTTTGAATTGCTGRCAAGTTTCTTAAGAACAACCTTATTTGACTAAGGTACATTCCTTCTCATTRTTTTGCTTCTTGCAGTCATATTCTTATTTTTAAATTTCTTTTCATGACTCYTTCAGCATTTCACAACTGTCCAGCCTTCAGAATCAGAATCATTAGCTTTGCAACCTTTATGAAGAGACTCAACATTCTCAAATGGCTCTGCAACCCCATCTTCTATTAAGTTAGTTGATTCATGATAAAATTCAAGTGAGGACTTTATGCTGAACTTTATTATGTCRAATTCTCTGAATTTGATCTCAACAAAGTATTCAGATGAGCACAAATGTGCGCATCTCTGGATCAACAAATTTAGGAGAGAGAATATTTGGAGTAGTGCTTATTTGGTTAGCGGTCGCTTTATCCTCCTCTAGCAATATGTGGCCTTTGCAAGCCCATTTCATAACTTTATCCTTAAAAGATGAAGCATTTCTCRATTGGGTGGCCACGAAGACGATGATATTTCTAGTAATTTGGATCTCCAAATTGTCCTGCTTCTTTAGGCCGCTTCATTTCAGATAATTCAATCATCCCAGCCTTTAACATGTCATCAAACATCTTTGAGACGTCTAAATCAAGAAATGGCATTCTTTTAGTTTGTATATTGTTCAAAGTCATGCATCTTCTTCCAAGATCTGGAGTAGTATCTATCCTCTCTATAAAACTTTYTGCTTGCTTTTGTAGATATCCTGATAGGTGTTGTAGTTGTTGTCATGGATTCTTTTGCGTTAGATTTGGAAGATAACTTACTTATTTTCTTGAAATTGAACTTTTCCTTCTTTTGTGGCTCGGGTATTAGAATTCCTTGATCTCCGTGTGTCATAATGCTTAACTCCATATCATGTTCTTGTGTAGCCAAYTCTTCAAAAGTTCTTGTTTGGATGCCTTTCAAAATATATTGGAGGCCCCAATGYATACCTTGAATGTACATCTCAATAGCAAATTGTTCRTAGAGACAATCTCTGCAATCCAAGCACGAACTTCTACATCAATTGATATAACCAATGACGGGCTCATCTTTCCATTGCTTAGTATGGCTTAGTTCTAACATACTTACAATTCGATGAGTGTTGTAAAAGTGATTGAGGAATTCATACTCAAGTGTATCCCAACTGTCAATGTGATATAACCGTGAGGTCAATGTACCAGTCGAATGTGTTTTCCTTGAGAGATCGAACAAATTTATTGACAAGGTATCAATATACATGCCAGCATCATTGTAAGTTTCAACAAAATGCGCAATGTGTTGTTTAGGAGTTCCATTTCCATCAAATTGCTGAAAGTTTAGAGGTTGATAACCTACAGGTACCTTCAAGTTATCAATCCTCTTGGTTAATGGTTTAGAATATGTGAAAGAAGATTTGGTACTCCCTTCATACTTATCCTTTATGGTGCCTATAATGAAATCCTTCAGTTGGTCAATAAGAATTAATCCATCTGAGGAGACTTGATCTTGTTGCGGTTTCTTTTCAGGCTCTCGCTTCTTTCATGTCTTCGGATTCAACTTCGACTTGCAGTTGCTTCCCTAAAACTTTTGTAGATCCTGACATATTTGAAGGCTCGGGATATTTTAGAGCATATTGGCTTGTTTCTCCATCATGTCAAGCCGATTTAATAGTTGAGCAATTGTGAGATTTTACTGTTGGATGTGCTTTGCAAGACTTTCCACCAATTTTTTTCAAATTTCTAATCTATTCTTCGAGAATTGAGATGTCTGCCATCATAACAAGCATMGTTGATAAATTTGTAGTTGGATCTTCATGAGCCATCATATCGAGTTTTAAATCCTCTTAAGGAGTAGCTGGTGCCAATTCTGAAGTAGATCCACCAATAGCATATTTGGATTTTTAAGATTTGGTTCCTGTATCAACAAAGACATAGTTGTTCTTATAGTAGAGCCAACTTCCATTTTTTCTTCTTTAGAAGGAATATCCTTGAACATGGGATTGGAGTATTCGAAGATCTCATCATCTGAGAAGTACTCCTGCACTTCTTTTCCTAYAGCAGATGGCACTTTACTCCGCATCATAGGTCTTGCATATGTAGCCAACATGGTTGAMTTGGCAGCAACACCAATCGTTGCAGATCTGGAATGTGTAGCCTTTGAGATGTTGTTCTTAAGGGCAATTGATAGATTTGACTTGATTTGATTTGAAGAGAAGATATGAATGGCATAAATTGTCCCATAGGGCATGCCAAAAATTTTTACATGAATATCTCATCTTCAAAATAATAATACAAAATAAGGAAATATGTAAAAAAAAAAATTAATCTTATAACTTTGATAAGAAAGTGTTACAATCTCTGAAATATTCTCAAGTCAAGAACTCAACCCKTTAATTCTTCTCTTTAAAATTTTTCAAGGACTTCACAACTTGATCTCGAGATTTTAAGAGAAATTTAGTGCTCTTTCTTCTAAGCTTTTCTGAATATGAATTTCTAGACCTCAATATTAATTTCTGGACCCCTTCCTCTTATGTTTTGACCTTTATTTATAGGCAAAATAAATTGATTTGATTGGTTGAAGTCCCATCTAAGAGCGGCACGGCATTACTTGATTCGTCGTGCTRCATCCTTAATTTCTATTGGATGAACCTTGTCATCTTTGACATATGTCAACCTTTCATTGGTCAAGATGTCAAAATGCTTTCCAATTTTAATGGAAGCATTTAAATTAATTCTCAATTATTAAAATAAGTTATGAAACTATAATTTAATAAAGTTTCCATGTATACAATTGTAATAAACTCCTAAGGAATGTATAATGTTAATTTAAAATAATGAATTAATATTCTTCAGGAATATTGAAATCACAATACCAAACTCTTCAAGAAAAAATAATGTAAATTTAGATTATTGCTACTTCAGGAGCATGGAAATATTATTGTTAAGCTCTTCAAGAGCAAATAAAATCAATTTAGAGTAATGTTTGACTATGATATACACTTCAAAGAGTAAATAAAATCAATTTCGGATAATTTTTCAATATTCTTTAGGAATATATGATGATGTTCTTAAGAAACATGTAATCTTAATTCTTTATACCATTACTACTTGACTAGTAATATCAATATTCTTCAAGAATATTAAAGTTACAATCATTGAATAATAATAAATAAAAGAAAATCTACAATATAACGAATTGAATATAACAAATATAATAATCATAATAATACATATGATATTAACATACAAAAAAAAATACATTTTAAAGCTCAGTATAAAGACATACAAATCAAAAGTATTTAGTGCCCAATAGTTACAAGAAACAGTACAATAAGAAATAAACGATGAGCATGACACCTACATATAGGCTTTCGATGAATATAAAAAAGGAAAAAAAAAACAGTGGAGGGCAATTGGTTATAAAGCATGGTCTCATGCGCAAACAAAAAGATGATATATATATAATATATAATAGTATATATAGATATATATATATATATATTATATATAGTTCCCTCTACAACACATTGGGAAAGAGGATGAAATAGATGTCAAGAGCAACTCATGTGATGACGAAATAAATATACATGTCAATTCAACCATATACACTCAACATACAAAAACAAAATTTAATACTTTTGTGTATTCGTACTAAAACCAAACGCCACATAAAGTTTATCTATTGCGTACTTCAATTAATTGAGTTGGCAATAAGAAAGCAAATTATACAATTAATTATGGACTAACGCTGTAGAGATTTGAAGGCAAAAAGTAGAGACTCATTTCAATCAGATCTGATAAACACACTCATGTTCCAATTATATCCGACAAAGACTCAAGAGATAGAGAGTCGTGCTAATAACATGTCATAACTGAGAAGAAAAAGGAGAAGAAGAGAATTGAAGAGAGATAATACGAGATTAGTAGACTGATTATCATTAACCTTGATTTGAACCGAAGCCCTCTATTTATAGAGGTTAATCCCCAGGCTTTTAGGGTTTCAAGGGTAGGAAAGTCATTCACCAATAATTATTTACAATAGTTAGATTTAATTACTTCAATATCAAAGGCATATTCAGAGAGTAATGTTTTCCATCTAATAAACCTTTTATACTCTTGTTTAGAGGGTAAATTATTTTGAAGAAATGCTTTAACCTGAGTATTATCAGTACGAGATACATCTTTTAGGTAGTGAAAAGCAATATAATTTTTGACAATTCTTTATTATAGCAAGCARTTCCTTTTTATTAATATGATATTTGGACTAAGTATTAGAGAATGTTCCTGAATAATATCTGCAAAGAATTTCTCCTATATTTTCTTGTTCTTTATCATAATCAACATTTTTCTACTCCACTCCAACGTGTATCAGATGCGTCTGTTTCTAATATTAAATCATCATTATCTCTAGGCAATTATAGTTTAGGGAGATTTTTACATTTATTCTTAATCATCYTGACTTGATACTCTAAATAACTATTCAATTCAATATTCTATATTTTTTGAGTAAATCTTTGAAAGGCTCCATGAGACTTGCTAGATTATGAATAAAATCTAAAGCATAATTTAATACCAACTTTGAACTTGTTTTTTGACTTTTAATCTATCGAGAAGAGCTGATATGTTTTCTAAAATATGATTTTGTAGTTTTATTCATTTTCCATCRATTTCCATTCCCAAATACTATTTCACTTCGCATAATAATAGCTTTCTCTTCAGAAAGGGCTAATCCATGTTGTAAAGATAAATTTACAAATATATCTAAATGTTTAAGATGAGAAGATATATCATCAAATTTACTAAAACATCATCTACATAAACAAATATAAAATCATAATTTTTAAAATTATTCATTTTTTTAAATATTTGAGGAGCATTTTTTAATCCGAAAGGCATAACTAATCATTCATATTGTCCTTGCAAAGTAGAAATGCAATATAAGGAATACTATCTTGATGGATTTTTATTTGCCAAAATTCACTTTTAGAATCAAACTTATAAAATATCTTTTTGTTTCTAGTCCAATTTATTAAGCTCTCTTTGTGAGGTAGAAAATATCCATAAAAGACTGTTTTATCATTTAATTTTTTATAGTTAATTATCATTCTAATTTTATTTCTAACTATCTCATCATGTTCTTACCATAAAAAATGGAGAGTTACGAGGAGATTGACTTACTCTAATCAATTTTAAGTAAGTAATTCCTTTATCTGATTTTTTAAATTCCGGTCGTCTTCAAGATTATATCTCGTGGGAGTTCCTCTAATAACTTTATATTTATATTTCATTTCTAATCTAGCTTCAATATGGTTTTTATCCCAAAATTGTAAAGGATTATCATAAAAATAAGATTTTAGTTTCTGAGTGATGTGTTCTATATTAAAAACCAATTTCTTAAATTTAATCTCATAGTGTAATAAAGGAGTTCATTTTGGAAAAATCGATTTTTTTATATCATATATCACAACGCTGGGCTATGCGAGGTTTAAAATCTATAGAAAGAGGTTTAGCATAGGTTTTTTAAAGTCTATTGACTACTATCAAATGATGATAAGGAGTTTTAAATGTTATCTAATATAAGAGGCATCGGTCAGAAGCCTCTCTCCTTGTAAATGCAGTCTAGCTTTCTGTCAATATATCCACTCTATATTTAGCCATAAATAATTTCTTTTTATTGAAAATAAATAGGATCGCTAAAGACTCATGTATTAATAAATGATATTGGGGTGGTATTTTATTAGATATCATTAATGGTTTTTGGTTTTTTGTTGTAAATCTAATTGTAAAGGTATATTCTCAATTTCCTCTATTAAAGGAAGACTAGGAAGTTGCATCGGACTAACTTCGTTAAATGAATAAAGAAATTATATTGAATCTTTTATATTGAAACAATCAAAATAATGAGTATTTGATATCATACATGAAATCATATAAATAATCGAATATGACCTATTGTATTAATGAAAKAATTCTTTTGATAATAACAAATGTATTTAAAAACTATAATAAATAATGTAAAAAAACACTCAAGTGTCATCTCCTTTTTTTCTATACCTAATGTTGAGGATTTATATATAAAAAAAAAAGTGTGAAAATTCAAAGTGGAAAATTTTGTGGAATGTGATTCTCATTCCCATTATCCGAGTGGAGAAATCAACTTATTTATACATCAAAGAAGAGACATAGAAAATAGCCAGTTAGTGTTATGGCTAARACTTAGATTAGATTATAAGTCTTTTATGTCAAATCATCAAAGTCAAATTAATCATTTTCGTTAAGTAGAGYGGTGATATGATGTCTATYACGYTTTTCTCTATTATTGATGCTCTCATTTGAACYTGTTGAATTTGAGATAATCATACTTTTCTTCTTAAATCTTTATCGATTAAGGTGGCRAGAATTAAAAGGTTCAAAGAATCTTGATCTATATTTGGGTGAGGTRGTTAAATTGAAAAATAATAAAATATTGGCAAAATGATCAACTGTGGAGATTTCCTATATTTTTATTTAAGCAACTTAAACCCACTTCCTCCGTCCAAACAAAACCAAGCTCTGTGAGTGCCCATAACAATCAAACGCATCAAAATCGTAATATTCTGGCAGTAGAATAGTTTTCCCTGCTAAAAACATTTATTTCACCTCGGATGAAAATCCGAACCGCCTCTCTCTTCTCCCTCAAATATATTTGTACGCGCGAAGCAGAGTTGCAGTTGGCGCGCCAGGGAGTGAAGATCAGAGAAGGGGAAGGCTCTCTAACTCCAGGGATTCCTGACAATTTCATGCATTTCACTCTCACCGCGTGTGTTTTTCTCCTTCTCGCTAGGGTTTTCATTTCGTGAATAATGGTAGGGAAAGCCATAATTTCTGATGACGAAGGTACCGTTCTTATCTATCTTTTTCCTCTTTTTTTTGTCGGGTTAAATCGAAGTTCAGTGGACATAATAGTTTCGGCCGGGAGATTCATCTTGTTTTTGTGATTGGTAATTTGTTTTTGTTTGCTTTTTTGATGATTCAGATGAGGTTGGAATGGAGGAAGAGGAGAGAGATGACGAGCCGGAAGATGGGAACAGGATAGACCGCGACGATGAGGAAGAGGATGACGAAGAAGATGGTACGCATTTTGGAAGTTTTATTACTCGTTTTTTGTTTTCGCTTTTTGAGTTTTAAGTTTCATTTGTTGGATTTTGTGAGGTCTGGTGGGATAGGTTTAGGGTTTGATGATGGATACTGCGGTTTTAGATATGGCATTTACGGGGCGTTTTCTTGTCCCGGGTAAGTTTTAGCATTTCACTTGGAAATATGGATTTGGGACGAGCAGGTTGAAGTTGGATCAAGGTTACACTCGCATGAGGTCACATTAGTGAAAATTGTCACCACCTTTTATCCTAATGCTTTTGTAGTTGTTTTGATTAAGAGTAATATTTTTAGTAGCTCTTTTTTGTAGGATTCTAGTTTAAAAAAATTGACGGTTGACTTTACCCCTTGGACAATCTTTATCTATGTATAAATTCTAAAGCTGGAGTTCCTGCAGCAGAACTTCAATTGTGTTCTGTTGGGGTGAAAGTTTAGCAGATTGTGTTCATTAATATSTGATACAGAAAACCTTATGGTGCAATATGTGTCAAAATCCAGTTTATTGGGCTCAGGATTCTCTGATTTCTGGAGGGGAAGATAATAGTTTAAGTTCACCACATGCTTTCATTGTTTAAGGGCCTTTATGGTTCTATTCCTTTGCAGAGGAAGGACAAGATGAATATGAGAAAGATGGGTTTATAGTTGACGATGTTGATGAAGAAGAACGGGAAGAGGAGGAAGAAGATAGGGCTGAAAGTGATGAGGATAGACAGAAGAAGAAGAAAAGGAAGAAAAGGTTAACTATTTGTGTTCTTGTCATGAGTTATTTGTTGTTTCTGCCAAAAAGGGGTAAATGTGAAAGAAGATACAACTGATCATGACATCTTTTCATCTTTTTTGCACTTTAACTGTAGAGAATCAGAGAAGACTTTTATTCTTGATGAAGATGATTATGAGCTTCTCCAGGAAAGCAATATTACGGTCCATCGACCGAAGAATGTTRGTCTTCTTTTCTTTGTACCATTCTTTTTCCTGTAAATCGGATTGCATTTTTGTGCCTTGGTGATTCTTACTTGTAAAAACAATTAGGACAAGAAATTTAAGAGGCTGAAGAAAGCTCAACGGGATACGGCAGAAGAGCACTCCGGGTTCTCTGATGAGGAAGAATTTGATGACACTGGGAGGAGAGGACGCACTGCTGAGGAGAAAGTCAAGTATTCCTTGTTTGATGATGTTGAGGGTAAATATCATTTTAAGCTATCTTGATAGTCTTTGGTATGTTCTAATTATGTTGGTTATGTACTTATAATTGTGCTGAAACATTGTAGGGGAACATCTTGAGGACATTGCCGAGGAGGAGGAACAACCAGAAGAAGAGGAGGATGCTGTGATTGGTGATGATGATGACATGGCTGATTTTATTGTAGATGAGGAAGAAGTTGATGAACATGGAGTTCCTGTGAGGTAGCTCTTTGTCATTATACTTACAAMAACCCTTTCTTTVTTGGTAAAATTCCYTCTAASCAAACAYTGATKAATCATGATKCAGAAGGAAGAAGCTRAACAAAAAGAAATCCAGGCAGGCTCCAGGAGTTTCCTCATCTGCCCTCCAGGAAGCTCATGACATATTTGGTGATGTTGATGAACTTCTGAGGCTGCGCAAGCAAGGTCTAGCAAGGATGGGAAGGTATGATGAATCTAGTGAATGGAAGGAAAAGAGGCTTGAGGATGAATTCGAACCTATAATTCTCTCTGAGAAGTATATGACCGAGAAAGATGACCAGATACGGGAAATAGATATCCCTGAAAGAATGCAGGTCTCTGAACAACTTCATAGCATATAAACTTTCTTTATACTAAAAGAACTTTCTTTTCTCTTTATTGTGGTATCTTAAATCTTGCTTATCTATCTTAACAGGTATCAGAGGAAAGCACAGGTCCTCCRCCAACTAAGGGTATTAATATAGAAGAGGAGAGCACCTGGATCTATAACCAGATCGCAAATAGCACATTACCTGTTTTTACTAAAAGGGGCACATCAACAGATGAGGAAGCGAATGAACTGTTGATTAACAAGGATGACATATCACGATTCTTGGAGTTAACACATATCCAGAGATTAGATGTGTGTAAATTTTTGAACTGGTGTTGAATTTCATCTGAATTTATTTGGATTCTCCGACATAGAGTAGCTTACTTTCTTTACTTTTAGGTTCCGTTTATCGCCATGTATCGGAAGGAGGAGTGTCTGAGCCTCTTCAAATATCAAGAGCAGCATGAAGCTGACAACTCCCACAATAATTCTGAAGAAAAGCCTATGCTCAGGTGGAACAAGGTATATGCAATTTTCCTTTTTGATATTACACTGGTTGTTTATTGAGATCTTGCAGATTGACTGAAGTGTATGCTGCAGGTGCTTTGGGCCATCCAGGATTTGGACAAAAAGTGGCTGCTTCTTCAGAAGCGGAAGACAGCTCTAGAATCATACTACAGCAAACGATATGAGGAGGAGTCACGAAGAATATATGATGAGACAAGGCTTAACTTGAATCAACAGTTGTTTGAATCAATTACCAAATCACTCAAGGCAGCAGAGTCAGAGAGGGAGGTTGATGATGTTGACATGAAATTTAATCTGCATTTCCCTTCAGGTGAGGCCGGTGCAGATGAAGGACAATATAAGAGGCCGAAGAGAAAATCTCAATATAGTATCTGCAGTAAAGCTGGCTTGTGGGAGGTGGCAAGCAAGTTTGGGTATAGCTCTGAGCAATTTGGGTTACAGATATCTCTAGAAAAGATGGTAAGATTGCTTCATTTTTGTGAACTTCTCTTCATCCTTTTGGGAGGGTATTTGATGATAAATGCTTCTTTTATGCAGAGAATGGATGAGCTCGAAGATGCCAAAGAAACACCAGAGGAAATGGCGTCCAATTTTACATGTGCAATGTTCGAAACACCTCAAGCTGTACTCAGAGGGGCTAGGCACATGGTATATAAAACATGCTTGCCATTGTTACAGAAATTGATGTTCAGTTAAGTATTATTACTAGTGAATCTTACTACTTGTTTCAGGCAGCAGTAGAGATTAGCTGCGAACCATGTGTTCGGAAGCATGTCCGTAGTATCTTTATGGATAATGCTGTAGTGTCAACATGTCCAACCTCAGATGGGAATACGGCGATCGATTCTTTTCATCAGTTTGCTGGAGTGAAGTGGTTAAAGGACAAGCCAATTACCAGATTTGAAGATGCTCAGTGGCTCCTCATTCAGAAGGCTGAAGCAGAGAAACTTCTACAAGTTACTATTAAATTGCCAGAACATGTCCTTGACAAGTTGATCAGCGATGCGAATGATTATTATCTTAGCGACAGTGTGAGTAAATCTGCTCAACAATGGAATGAACAGAGGAAACTGATAATTCAGGATGCCTTTTTTAATTTTCTTCTTCCCTCAATGGAAAAGGAAGCAAGATCCTTGTTGACCATTCGGGCAAAAAGCTGGTTATCCACGGAATATGGGAGGATTTTGTGGGAGAAAGTTTCTGTGGCACCATATCAGAGGAAGGAAACTGATGGCTCTGATGAAGAAGCTTCTCCCAGAGTTATGGCTTGCTGTTGGGGTCCCGGCAAACCTGCCACTACCTTTGTTATGTTGGATTCATCTGGTGAAGTTTTGGATGTGTTGTATGCAGGGTCCCTTAGTCTTCGTGGTCAAAATGTTAATGATCAGCAAAGGAAGAAAAATGATCAGCAGCGGGTTCTTAAGTTTATGATGGACCACCAACCTCATGTTGTTGTTCTAGGAGCAGTGAATTTGTCCTGTACAAGACTAAAGGAGGATATATATGAGGTATGAATCTCGCTACATTGAACTGKTGACAGAGTTCGTGTTTGGTGATGTTTAAGCTTCCTTTTTTCTCATTCCATTTGTTTGGTATGTGAATACCCCGTCCAAATCTACCCCTGTTGAATGGATAGGTTGTTTAAGCATCCCTTTTTTCTTTTTCCTTTATTTGGAATGTAAATTGATGTGCGCCCCCCCTCCCCAGGGGAGGGTTTGGAGTCCAATTGTAGTCATGGTCATTCCTCTAGTCCAAAGCAACCCCATTTCTTTCCTAAAGGTTATAGCCCTGTTCCGATGGTAACATGTAAAGGACAGGGCACCTTTGTTACCTCATCTCTTATATGCTCTCTGAGGTCAAAAGAATCTTGAACCGTTGGGGAAATTTTGTTTACTCATTTGTCTTTGGTATTTCAGCTATGCCGTCATTTTAGATATGGTGTCATTTGATAGATACCATTCTCAGATATCTCAGAGCTGGGCTGCAGCTCTAGAKTTAACTCAGAAGTACATTCTGTAGCCTCATTAAGATGGGGAAGGGGCGAAGGGGATTTATCTGGTCTGATCCACTGCATTCTATGGGGCCATTGTAACAAAGATACAGCCCCCCCCAAAAAAAAAAAAAAAAAAAAGAAAAGAAAAAAGCAGCTTGCTGTGGGAGAATATCCTTTCCAGTCTATGTGATTTGTCTTCTTTTTCTTTTTCTTCTTTTGCTTTTTTGTTTCTTGTCTTGTTATATTTTGTTTTTTGGGTGCTGCAGTAATGCCAAATATGATGTCATCTTCTTCTGCTAATGTGGAATTATTTTAGTATAAATAAAGGTAAGGAAATAATCAAATGACATGGTAGAATGTGAGAATATWACGTGATATTGATYTTGTAAGAGATTAGCCATTGCATCTATTACCATTTTCATATGGCTAAAAGGGAGGAAGTAAAATGTAATTTGCATAGCTTGAAACAAACCAGGATTACCCAACTTTACTGGAATGGTAATCTTTTGACTAATCTTTTGATGGTTTGCACATAAACATAATTTACTAAGTCTGGAAAACTTTGATCTTGTTGTGGAAGCTAGAGASGAATATGCTATACAATTTATTATTCTATTGTCTTTTATTTTGTCGAATGCTGTGCTTTGTTTTACTATTGTAGTATAATGTTATATGTGATCAACTGTCCCCTTATGCTGGATCCTTTGCTTTCTGAAGTGTGTACCAAGCGAATTTAGGGCTAATTTAGGTATTTCTGATCTCTGCCAGAACTAGATTTAACAGGTGGTGGTTAGAGAATGAGTATTCCATTATAGTTTTGGTATTTCTAAATAGTGGAATGATGAGAAGGGTGTAGTGTTTATTCAGAGAATTCTCTGTGTGGGGAATCGTTCAATTTCAAGTCATTCCGTTGTGCCATACATGATTTTAAATTTCACATCTTCTGAGTGACACAAATTCGTCTGTAGTTGCTGTTTTTCATGAGTCAAGATGGAAAATTAAATGGCTGAATCAACATCAAATATTTGTTATCCTTTGGTTTTGCTGATCTTATTATAAGACGTGTACTGATGCCCCTATGTGCAAAACCTTTTAAATTTAATTATCAGATCATCTTCAAAATGGTGGAGGATAACCCAAGGGATGTGGGTCATGAGATGGATAACTTGAATATCGTTTACGGTGATGAGTCTCTACCACACTTATATGAAAATTCCCGTATTTCTGCTGACCAGCTCCCAGGGCAGTCGGGTAAAACCCTTTACCTATCAAGCTTAAAAATGATCTTGTAAATTTCTTGTGCTCATTACCTTTCTGTGTATTGTAGGTATTGTTAAGCGGGCTGTGGCCCTGGGTCGCTATCTTCAGAATCCATTAGCCATGGTTGCTACACTATGTGGGCCAGGAAAGGAGATATTGTCATGGAAACTTAGTCCTTTAGAAAGCTATCTTACTGCTGATGAGAAGTATGCCATGGTCGAACAGGTTATGGTTGATGTTACTAACCAAGTTGGTCTTGATGTGAATTTGGCTGCAAGCCATGAATGGTTGTTTGCTCCTTTGCAATTCATATCTGGTCTTGGACCAAGAAAGGCCGCATCTCTACAAAGAACTCTAGTAAGGCATGGAGCAATCTTTACTCGAAAGGACCTATTGACTCAACTAGGGCTTGGTAAAAAAGTATTTGTCAATGCTGTGGGTTTCCTGCGGGTTCGGCGAAGTGGATTGGCTACTAATAGTAGTCAGTTTATAGATTTACTGGATGATACAAGGATTCACCCAGAATCATATGTTCTTGCTCAGCAATTGGCAAAAGATGTTTATATTATGGATGTTGGTGATGAGAACAATGATGATGAGGATGTGCTGGAGATTGCTGTAGAGCATGTCAGAGAGAAGCCTCATCTACTACGGGCTGTCAAACCTTATGAATATGCTGAAGAAAAGAAGCTTGAGAACAAAAAGGAGACCCTCAAAGCGATGAGGTTGGAGTTAATGCAAGGGTTTCAGGACTGGCGCCGACCATATGCGGAACCAAATCAGGATGAAGAATTTTATATGATCTCGGGGGAGACTGAGGAAACACTCTCTGAAGGAAGAATTGTGCAAGCAACAGTACGCAGAGTGCAACCCCAGCGAGCAACTTGTGTTCTTGATTCTGGATTGACAGGCATACTGACAAAGGAAGACTGTACAGATGACTGGAGAGGTATTGACGATTTGACTGAGAAGCTGCGTGAAGGAGATATTCTAACTTGCAGAATTAAATCTATCCAAAAGAATAGGTACCAGGTGTTTTTGAATTCTAGGGAAAGTGACATGAGGAATAATTGTTATCAGAACAATCGAGAATTTGATCCATATTACCATGAAGACCAGAGCAACATACAGAGTGAACAGGAAAAAGCTCGTAAAGAGAAGGAGCTTGCTAAGAAACATTTCAGACCRAGGATGATAGTTCATCCTCGGTTCAAGAATATCACAGCAGACGAGGCAATGGAGGTACGATGTGCTTTTAATTTGAATATGTTATGCAAATACATCTGTATTGGATTGACAAAGCATCTGATGTTCCCCATTCCTATTAGACACTGTCGTCGTGTGAAGTAAGGAAGTACGAGTCCCTYTCTTCTACTTAGGGATGCTMTCCGGTTCCTTAAATTTTTTCCTGCAAGAAAAACTGTTTATAGTTCTCTACGGTTTTCRGATAGTGCTGTCTCTATTCTGGGAATTTATTGGTGTCTGGAGATTATTTGATTAGTGGTTCATAATGAACCCTTCGATGGCACTCATTCTTTCTTAAGTAGATGTAGAAGTTCAGTAAGTTAAGGTGCAATCTGAAATTATAACATTTCAAATGAACTTGATATGTTCCATGATTATTTGTATTAAGTGTTGTTTATTCCTTTTTTTTTCCCCCCCTCCCTTCGATGGTGCAGTTCTTGGCTGACAAGGAGCCAGGTGAAAGTATCATCCGACCTAGTTCCCGCGGACCTTCATACTTGACTTTAACCCTCAAAGTTTATGATGGGGTTTATGCCCATAAAGATATGGTTGAAGGTGGAAAGGAGCACAAGGACATAACAAGCTTGCTTCGCATAGGGAAAACGTTGAAAATTGGAGAGGACACATTTGAGGATTTGGATGAGGTRAGAACTTTGAGGTTTTTGGAGATATTTTATTTTTTGCGATGGGTGCAATCCTACAAAAAGTAAATTAAAAACATAGGGGAAGAAACAAATGTACTTTTTCTACTAGGTTTTTCTTSGGTCGGCTTGATATTTCTGGAACTTTGATTTACAAGCCTTTCTCTTGCTACAATTTCTTCCTACTTATAAATCGAGAAAATTGGGGTTGACAATGATCCTCTCTCACTTTTCTGTCTCGTATGATCCTATTTTTCAGTGCCAGAGAAAGCCGAAGTGTTTTTCAGATTATCGATGTCCAATTTAATACTTTTCGTTATATGATTCTACAGTCTTTGGTGTTTGTTTCACTACTTGATCACTTAATTCTTACTTATTTTGACTTGAGCAACTTGTATAGGGGGTCAGTAACTTGTAGCTRTTTCCTGTTCTGTTTATATTAGGTGATGGATCGCTATGTTGACCCATTAGTAGCTCATTTGAGAGCAATGCTGAATTACCGCAAGTTTAGGAAGGGCACTAAATCAGAAGTCGATGAGCTCTTAAGAATTGAAAAATCTGAGTATCCTATGAGGATTGTCTACAGCTTTGGTATATCTCATGAACATCCAGGGACATTTATCCTAACTTACATAAGAAGTTCAAATCCACACCATGAATATATAGGATTGTACCCRAAAGGATTCAAGTTTCGCAAAAGAATGTTTGAGGACATAGATCGTCTTGTGGCATATTTTCAGAGGCATATTGATGACCCACATGACTCTACACCATCTATAAGATCAGTTGCTGCTATGGTTCCTATGCGAAGCCCTGCAACTGGGGGCTCCTCTAGTTTTGGTCGTGGCTGGGGTGGCTTATCAAATGATGGTGGGTGGAGAGGTGGCCAGTCAGCAGAGCGAGGTAGAGGACCAAGAACAGGTAATCATTTTGGTGATAATTATGTTACGCTGCATACTTTTTGCTTTTGGTTCTTCTGCTTCTAGATGCCTGTTTTTAATACTATTTCCTGTGAAATGATTTCGTGACATATGAAATGATTGGGCATCATTATYACCATGAAATACTTGTTCATAAAGTCCCAGTTGGTACTTGTAATAAACCTGRGAAACGTTCAGGCTTGTTTCTGTTCTTTCCACTGGACCTCTTGCTTCTGGCTATTACACTGATTCAAGTCTGCTACAAGAGTAACTTATCAAGAAAAAGTGTCACTTGTAGGAAATCAGGGTTCAAATGCCTATCATCACTGGAAGAGTAAAGAATATTTCTCTTGTAGTAGCATAGAGTTTGAACTTGATATTTCTAGATGGCTGGGTATGATTTGTATATTTTATGTTGACTACTGTTCTGAAGTGTGATGGCGCTTGATCTTCTGGACCCGATTTGAATCTCAAAAGGACATGCCTGTTCCGGGAGATAAATATAGACCTGCAAAGATATTTGTGATGTTTCTGTGTTTGCTACAACCACTCTAAGGGTATTTGCAATATGCCAATATTGCATGGAAGCTTTGGCTTTAGTGTGCTAAATAGCGTAATCTAGTTTTGTTACTTACGAAAGCATCATTTTGCTRTTCGCTAAATGCTCATGTCGGCCAACTCAAGATTAACTGCTGAAAGATGATTCTAAAYGGTGACCCTAAATCATTGACTAATTGGGAATATAGGCTGGTGCGTGGCTGTCATCAGCTTGTGCCCTTATGTGTTCGGTTCACCTATTATTTGTTCGCATTGCTTTAATATTGGTTGTCTTCATGTTTGTGTTTATTTTTTGGAAATGGTAGTGCTTGGTTATGTCACCTTTGAGGTCTTTGAAGTAATTTGTCCGACTTGAAATTTGTTTGTCAGTAACTTTGCTCCAACAGGACCAGTAATGCTAGCTATTGACTTCTTGCTCTGGGGCATTTGCAGGAAGGAGTGATTACAGAAATGGTGATAATCAGGATGGCCATCCAAGTGGTTTGCCTAGGCCCTACAGTGGAAGAGGCCGTGGCCGTGGTCGAGGGTCATTTGGGGGTGGCAGGGGAAATCGGGGCTTCAGTGACAGGCAGGATTCAGATCGTTGTTCTCAAAAGTGGGGTTGCAAGGATGGTGAGGACGGATGGGGAAACTTTCCAGGTGCCAAAGTTCAGAATTCACCTGGCAGGGAAGCTTTCCCGGGTAGTTGGGGTGCTGGTGGTACAACTGAGAGTGGTACAAGTGGTTGGGGTGGTGGCAGCAACAATGGCGGTGATGGGGGCAACAGCAGTGGGAGTGGTAGTGGCTGGGCTGGTGGAGGGGGTAGTGGTGGTAGCAGTGGTTGGGGTAGTGCTGGTGGAGGCACAGGTGCAGGTGGCTGGGGACAAGGGGCTGGTGCCGATGCTGGAAATTCTGGGTGGGGTGGCAGTAAAAAAAACTCAGGCTGGCAATAGTGGATGGTATGTGATGGAGGTTGCGGGGTTTTGTTGTGGGGGTTTCTACAGCCTCATGTTTTGATTTGARCTGGCCTCTCAATGGTCTTGTGCATGTAACTTTTGGTAACGCCTCTCTGCGTATCATGGTGGTGCTATGTGCCATGCACATACTCGTGGGAGTCTTGTATCTACTCATTAGCTACTCTAGAACATATTTGCTCAAAGTAGTAGTCTTTTTTGGTTTTCATGTTTAGTTATCCATAGGTATCTCTATAGGAATTCTACTCCCAGAGCTTTGAAAATTGGAAGTAATTCGAGGGTTGTGGCGAATCATTAAGGCTTCTTTATGTTTTCTGGAAACAAAAGATTTCCGTGAATGGTTTTATTCTTATTTTTTATTTATACAATAATAGATTTGAATTATGACAAGTTCTCCGCAATGGTTGTAAATTAGGCACRGCAAATGCTGCTTCTATACAGTATACAATTTGAACAGATACAAACRGGAAATGGAAGTCAAGCTCTGCCGACGTTTCATRTAGTGTATAAAKTGGCTGAATATATAGAAAGTACTTGAATGCAATTTGGGGATGCTTTGAATTGCATTTGGCACAGACAAGAAGGGTTTGTCTTTTTATGATTGTTTTGGGGAATTTGCAATCCTTGGTGAATATTTGTTAGGGTTTTTAAGGAAGGTAACAACCCTGTGTTTACAACTTCCAACCAGGCTTACAAATTTGCAAAACGAGATATGGAAAAACTTGTGGTAATGTTTCTATGGGATACTTCACATATAGAATTACTTTAAATTATAAAATTATTTTRTTATATCCTATTCAAGTGGTATCGCTTGCACCTTTCAAAAGAATTTCTGTTAATGTTATTCATATTTTCCTCTCTTGGAATTAGCTTCAAGAGAAATAATTTAAATAAAAAATAAAAGGGGTTCTTTGTTATTTAACCTAGTAAATGTATTTAGAAGAAGTGTCCTTTAAATAATAATTATTAAAGGCATTATCTAGGTAGATTATACGATGTATTATTGAATGACCAAAACACCCATCTATATTACATTATTTCATCCTAATATATGGCCACCAACTAAACAAAGCACGCCAAAATTTTCTTTTTTTCTTCTTCATCGTGAAATTCAGCAAATGCCATTTTAATCATTTGATAGCTCTGAGACCTTTTTTTCATTTTACTCCATCACTGTGGAGACCAAAAGAAATAAGAAGCCAAACGCCATTGTAGAGGAAAAATGTGAAATCTGCAAATTTTCTATATTGCTTTGAATTTCTAAGTACTCACGTTTTCTTTTATATATTACATTGCATTAATTAAGTCCATCTTCTCATTGTGTAAACTGCACATTTATAAACTGAAATATTTTAAAAAAGCAGGATATCATTGTTACTATGTAACCTAATTGAAGTATAATAGCATATATTGAACTAACATAGGAATTTCCCTGCATTTCTTACAAAAATGTGGTGTTGAGTGCATAAACGGTATATAGTTGTTATGGTATGACTATATTGTTCGGTTATAAAGTTTCAAAAGTCTAAAATAGCATATACTGAGATAATGTAGTTCTAATAGCATATATTGTGCAAACTGTGGTGTAGCGATCATAAATAGGATATGTGACATATACCGGTGTCTCACAGTTTATAAATTTTTGTAAATGCTAATTTTAGATCATTAGATTACATTAGCTTCAAATCAATATTTGTTTATAAACTCAAAATATTTGTCATTGAATTGCAGTTATGGTTTTCTCGGATAATTTGTGGATATCTATTTCTTAATTTGGTGAGTATGTGCAGAAAGAGAAAGAAGGCGATTGTGGGTGGATATGGAGGTATAATAGTCYAGCAAAAGTGATTCTTGTTTTTGTTTAAAAAAACACTACCCATGTCGAGTTGAAACAGTTCATGGAGGTGGATTCTAAGGTAAATGATGTAGGATGATAAGTATGATGCCCGAGAATTCTAACTTTTTGTTACCGTCGATGAAGATTGATTGTGACTACAATGTGAAATGGTATCTCTAGGTTTGTCAAGAATTTCCTCTTTGTGTTACTCTTTTGGAGAAAGAAATTGAGGAGAATGGAAAAGATAGGGTTTATATGAGAATGAAGAAAAAAAATAGTGCCTAATGTAGATTGTTGTTTGATGCTTTTTTGGAGAAAGAAGTTGAGGAGAATGGAAAAGATGATGGTTTAAATGAGAATGAAGAAAAAGCAGTGCCTATTTCAGATGGTTGTTTGAATGAAGTGCCTATTGCAGCATTTTGTAAAATGCATACAGAATGGGATGATGTGGATGGGGAAAGACAAGATCTTCCCAGAGATGCTTACATGGCTGATTGAAACGTAGAGGAATTAACAACTAATTTAGGTTCAACTCCCTGGGGACCATCATTGAGGATCCCAGAATGTGAAGATTAGCAAAGGAAACAATTGTTTCCAAATTAAAAAGTCTTGACATCGAAGCTCTATATGCTTGTACTGAGGTGTCACTTTGAGTTTAGAGTTAAGAAATCAAATAAATTCATTTACTTAGTTGTTTGTCTTGATAAGAGATGTAAGTGGCACTTGTAGCTGCAAAGTTGAGTGAATCWGAAATGTTTAAAATCATACTTACTGTAGGCAGCACACGTGCTTCATGAGTGTCAACTGTCGAGATTATAGACATGCTACCTATTCATTGATTGGAACTCACATTGCCTCTAGGTTTAAAGAATTACAAATCGAGAAACATCATCAATGATGTTCCTGAAGAATTTAGCAATGTAATCTATAATACAGCATATTAGACAAAGTATTTTGGTTATGGACTCATTTGAAGAACACTGGATGATAGTAAAGCCAAATTATCATTGTATTGTAATGTTTTAGAACCAATAAATCCTAACACAATGATGTCCATTGAAAGTGGTGATAGTATGCATTTTAAGTGCATCTCTTTTATTGTCAGGACTTCTTGTACTGCAGCCTTTCCGTTCTTGATTGGTACACATTTTTGTTTTGTTTCAAGTACCTTTTCATGGCACTAGAGAAAGTATACATGGATACCAATCGTCAAATGAGATRTGTCGTTTGCGTAGACATTCATGACATCTAGAAATCAAGGAACTTTGCTTGTTGCCACTTGTCAAGACCCAAATAGCCAAATTTATCTACTTACATGGGGTGTAGTTGATTCAGAGAGTGAAAYGTCATGGACTTGGTTCTTTCGTCATTTACTGAAAGATTATTTCAAATCGTGGCAAAAGCATTCCTCATGCATTTAGAAATATCTACCAGTTTGCACATCATGGAATTGCATATGGCACTTGAGTAATAATTTGAAGGTTAAATTTTTAAGGGTTGACTTGTCCTCATTGTTTAAAAAAATGGCAGAGGTTTATAATTTAATAGATTTTGAGGGCTACATGATAGCACTTTGTAGGAGAAAAGATGGAACTAGAGAGTACTTAGAATCTGTCGGTTTCTATTATTGGAGTAAAGCATATTTTAGAGGGATTCGATACAATATAATGACAACAAACAATGMAAAATCTTTGAACTCCACATTGGAAGATGCTCAAGATTTTACTATAATTGGTCTAATTGAGTACATTAAATAGTTTTTGCAAATAATGGTACTATTAAAGAAGTGAGGCGGTGAAAAATTGCACTAACCGTCTMATCCCAATCATGGAAGAAAAGATGTATTTGAACTATCAAGAGGTAAATGGGTGGAACGCGATTAGGATATCACCGACTGAGTTTCAAGTTGTCAGAAAATTGAAATCATATATTGTTAACTTGGAACACTGCACGTATACTTGTAGGCAATTTGATCTTGATAAATTTTCTTACCTACATGCAATTGCCACTTCAAGACAAGATAGTAAAAACACTTATATTTTTTGCTCTCCTTTTTATACCATTTATTGTTGAAGAGCTGCATATTCGGAGTTTATTTATCCACTACAGAACGAGACGGAATGACAACTTCCTATGGAAGTTAGTTCAAAAGTGGTCCTTAGGTCACTAACAAAACAACCCGCTAGACGTCTATCGAAACTGTGAAAGAAATCAATCGGAGAGGTACGCAAGCCCTACAAGTGTAGTAAGTGTTTGAAAACTGGCCACAACCGGAATACTTGTATAAAACCTTTGCCTGAGAACTGAAGGCATCTTTTTATATTTTCTTATTTATTTATGTTAAAATTTAAATATAATATATGACTAGGATAATGTGATATATTAAACATTTTACATTGTTTTGTCAAATTTATTTAAAGTGGAACACAATCCTTTAAATGTGGTACATTTTTATCAAATATGATCCTTCAAAAAGGAAAATAAGTCAAAGTGTACGAGCTCTTCTTTTTAACATTGATTGACTGTTTATGTATATATTTTAATGAATTTATACCATTATGSACATTTGCAACATACAAACGCACTAGGTTTAGCCRAATAACTAGATTTACTTATAATAGTTACTTAAAAGTAAGACAGATCAAATAGTGTGAGCTTTTATTCATAATAGTGTTTGATTGTTATGTAAATTTCTTAACAAATTTATACTACTATGCACATATACAACATAAAAATGCAAGAGGTTGAGCYAAAKAACTAGATCTACTTATAATCATTACTTAAAAGKAAGATATATCAAATAGTATGAGCATTTTATCCTAACAGCATTTGACCATTATATACATATTTTGACAATTTAACACCATTATTGACATATACAGCATACAAATGTAAGAGGTTTAGCCAAMTAACTTGTGAAACTTATTGTAACACCCCCCACGTTAGGAACTATCCTAACCCGAAAATGTTACTAATTACCCTCATATGGGTTGCAAAAATTGGTAAAAATAAAATCTAAAATTCAAAATAGAAAAAGAAAAGGGTTTATAAAAATTCCGACAGAGTCTCCCCTATAATATCAATATATCCACCCTGTACACAAGAAGAAAAGCTAGGTCAAATGAGACCCTTATCTATGAGATCCTATAATTGCTCCTTCAACTCCTTACGTTCAGCAAGAGCCATCCGAATGGTGCCTTAGAAATCGGGTCTATTCCAGGTGCCAAGTGGTTGGTGAAATCGATCTTCCTTGCTAGTGGTAAACCCTGAAGGTCATCCGAAAACACATCCTTATAATTCTRAAAGATCTATAAACCYTATTCTATATATTGATAAGATTACAAACATCACCACTTCATAAGTTGCGTTAGATCCAAACTGACATATTTATTCGAATTCWAATTCCTTTCTTCCAACTCTGGTAGAAAAACATCTTAATCTTCTCAAAYAAAAACTAAATTAGATTAACTTCTTAAAAGAAGAAGTTAATAATCTCCAGACGAATAGAAACCCAACTCAAGGATCCGATCTTCAAAAGCCAAAATTGAAGCCTTATAATCTAAAATATAGTCATAAATTTGTTCTAAATTCTCTACAACATCTTGGAATCGAAGCTCATACACAGTTTATCTCCCCTTATGGAAAAGACTTTGTTTAAAGAACCATCCTCACTGAAGCTGGACCTATTCAAATGAACCAAGAACTTCTTGAGCATTGTCAAAAGAAATTCAAGATCTTTTCTCTCAAAGATCATCCATCCAACCTAGCCAGTCTTCTTGTAGTTGCTCAGTAATTTATGTCAACAAAAATTCTAAGATTGAGAGAAGAGTTCCACATCTAGTCATTAATTATTAACCATTAAAATAATGCTTTAAGATGGATTAAGTTTCCCATTCCTAACAAAATATCTTCTTCAAAGACTTTATTCTGCAAGCATTTTTTTTTAAAAAAAATTTGACATGAATTTTAATTTTTTGGAAAATTTAAATTCATCCTGTAGACAGCTAAGAAACAACATTTACGAATCCATTTGGGCATTACAAATGGAACATAATGCCTTTTGGTCTAAAAAAATGAACCTTCAGAATCCTAAACWTGAACAAACTGGTACTTATAACAAATGAACATTAAATATCAATTAATAACTCAATCAAATTACCAAATGGTCCAAGAAGAAATGCTAGTGGCATGACCTGATACCAGTATACCTTTCAAAATATTATAAATATATTTCTTATAAAGGTTATAGAATCGCTTCTAAAACTCTAAGTTCTGATACCAAAACTRTAGCACCCCCAAGTTATGAACTACCTTATCCTGAATATGTTACCAATTATCCTCATATAGGTTGTGAAAATTGGTAAAAATAAAATTTTGAATTTAAAATAGAAATAGAAAAGGATTTACAAAATTTTTGACAATCTCCCCTATAATATCAACATATCCACCCTGTAGAGAAGAAGAAAAGAAAAAAACAACATTCAACCACAACCCATACTCCATCTCATAAAATAAAAATATTTTCAATCTCCAACAACTCCAACCACCAACAACAAAGAAAATACTCCTTTAGTTACACCCTAGAGAAAACTTTGAAGAATAAATCAATGAATAAATAAATAAAATAACTAAATGAATAAATAAATAAATAAAGGTTGCTCTATTCAACCATTCCCTTTATTCAAAAATTTATTTAAAATAAAACACTTAGGTATGAAGCCTGCTTCCAAGCGATCTCCACATTCATCTGGTTAATCATCACMTGAAATGTAAAATAAAGGATATGKGATAAGTTACAAGATCGGTAAGTAAATCCCATGCAAGAATGCGTKTGACATGCATTATTTGTTATTAAGTTCAAAAATTCATTTCGTCTAAATTTTTTAAAATTTTCCAATTCAAATCGTGAGCTCACTCGCGTATCGCATATCACTTATATGCTCAATAGTGGTAAGCAAATTAATATTATTTTATGGTTTRAGCAACACTTGCTATACRAGTACAAATTTGAGCATTCTAATATTCTTTGGAACACTACAAGGTTGTTAATCACTATAAATAATAATGAATAATGAACCTTTTATTTATATTTTACTCATAATAGCGTTTCATGTAAATGTCTTAATGAATTTACACTATGATGCACATATACAAAATAACAATGCAAGAGGTTAAGCAAAATAACTACATTTACTTATAATCAATACTTAAAAGTAAGATTGTTTAAATAATATAAGCTTTTTATCCTAACAGTGTTTGACCATTATGCACACGTCTTAAGAGATCAACACTGTTATGAACATATACATCATAAAAATGCAGGATATTGAGTCAAATAACTTGTGAAACTTATAAACATCAATTAAAAGAAGAACAGTTCAAATGATATGATCTATTTACACTTACAGGGTTTGACAGTTATGAACGTGTCTTAATAGACTTACACCGTTATGCACATATACTGCATAATAGTTTAGGTTGTTTAGCTAAACAAGCTTTTTTGGTTATAATAGCTACATATTCGATGAAACAAGAGACTATCTGTGACATCTTTAACATTGAAAAAAATGCACATCACTTATATGCTATGTAGTGATAAGCGAATTAATATTGTTTTATGGTTTAAGCGACACTTGCTATACAAGTACAAATTTGAGTATTCTAACATTCGGTGGAACACTATAAGGTTCTTAATCACTAATAATAATAATAAATAATGAACTTTTTTTTTTTAATATTTTACTCATAACAGCGTTTGACCTTTATGTATATGTCTTAACAAATTACATCATTATACAGATATACAGTATAACAATCCAAATGGTTGAGCCAAATAACTAGATTTTCTTATAACTATTACTCAAAAGTAAGATTTTCAAATATTATGATCCTTTTGTCTTAACAGCGTTTGACCGTCATGTACATGTTTTAACAGACCAACACCATTATGAACATATACAGCATAAAAATATAAGAGCKTTAGCCAAATAACATGTGAAACTTGTAAACATTAATTAAAAGAAAAATAATTGAAATAGTATGATCTATTTACACCGTTAGACAGATATATTGCATAACAATTCAAGAGATCTAGCCAAACAAGTTTTTTGTTATAATAGTTACATATCGATAGAATAAGCGACTATTTGTCACATCTTTAAGATTCACAAAAATGCACATAACTTATGTGATCAATGGAGGTTTATCCAAGTAACTTGTTTTACTAATAAACATTAATTAARAGGAAAATAAATTGTTATAAATGTTCTAAGAACTGTATAACACAAGTATTAAAGATACCATATAYTTGTATTGTATACAAATCCTATCTATGTGTCAAATTCTAGAGCAAATAATTTTGCTGCCATCTTAATCCTCCATTCTAACATCTTCTTTGGATCAGCAGTCATCAAGTCTAATTCGGCAAGGAAAATTCAATAAACTTCAAAGCGAACATGCCATAGGAAGGACTACAAATTTATTTAAAATGTTAGTCCTTGAATATGACAAATATATAATTATATTGTTTCCACGAAGAAGGAAAACAATAACTATTTAACTGATGAGGAAGTTTTTCGTTTTGCTTATACTTGAATTTCTAGGTGGGAATGAGCCAGGGAAAYARACAAAGCAAGGGCTCCATATCTTCTTTAAGGGTTTTATTAGTTATGAGACTCGAAAAACTATCAAAAATGTTGACCATGCGCTTGTCCAAGTCTACTTCCAGAGAAATCCAAATGTGAGTATAGGYAAACTGGAAAGTAAGTATAGCGGCATTCCTTTCAATTTTTTATCGAGTGGTGGGCATTGCCTGTTGAGACAAAGCATAACATATTTTTCAAATTAAAAAAAATCTATATTGTCGAYGTAGTTCTCCAGTCGAYGATCATTGTAGTCATGCTTCATCATTTGATAAAATCTTGAGTWAAGGGCGACAGTGTTTTGTTCAAAAAGGGCCTAATATTTCATGGAACGTTCTCTCATATAAATAGAGTGTTATCCAGATGTTGTATTGCAYATTGAATAAACWTTAGAATAGACTAAATCAACAATAAACTATTCATAATTATTAAAGATAGTTTTACTTATATCATCAATTAGCCACCTATCGAGGTCCATAAGCCTTTTGAAGAAATGTTTATGAACGTTGCAAATGGCCAAAGCATAACTATCCCTGAAAAAATCCATTCCTCAGTATTAAAATTTAATATATAAGATGGTTAAAACTGATTTAAATAGGTCAAAATTTCAAGAAAGAAAATTACTGATCAGTTGCATTGAAAGCCATGAATTGAGATCTGGAAGTTTTGCGGGATTTATTGCCCAAAATGGWTCAAACATTTTCACATAATCTAACTTCCTTCTCTTGAAAAAAAAAATTAATAAATGGAGTTTGCAATGAAAGGGAAACCCTATTCCTTCTTTGCCGTCAATCTCTCAGAGACTTAAGATGTGAATTTTCGAGCA
>MEJB01000006.1:10603480-10622140 GCA_001752375.1 Rhazya stricta
ATCTGCATGACTCGAGGGTTGCAATGATCGTCGATCGTCTTCACCAATCATCTACGTCAACTATTCGCTGTCTTTGGCCATCTCAGCACTCGATTGGACTTCCCACTGCCGCCACCTCTTTGCTCACCGTCGCCGGCCTAGTCACCACCTCCCTCTGTCTACCCTGAATTGCCATTGCCAAGCACTTCTCTCTCTCCCTCTCTTTCTCCTAGTTCGCTTGTCGTTGGTCTTGCTGCATCTCCACTTGCCGTTAGTGAGTTGCTCAAATCTGCACGACTCGAGGGTTGCAATGATCGTCGATCATCTTCACCAATCATCTACGTCAACTACTCGCTGTCTTTGGCCATCTCAGCACTCGATTGGACTTCACAGTGTTGCTGCTTGGACCGCAGCTATTTGGAGAAAGATGTCGTACGACCACGATAGTTTGTAGCCAAATATGTGCGTCCATCGCTGTCGATTAGTCACCGTGCCGGTCAGGAGYATATTGCCCAAAACAGTCTGTCCAATGCCAGATCCTTTCATTTCTACAGTTGCCACCTAGATCAGGAGGAAGCTAACCAGGCGCCTAGGTGACTAGGCACGTACGTACCATGTTTGCAACCAAGGCTATTGTTCGCCACCGTTTGCACGCTCAGAGCTCACCTCCCTTTTCCCGAGTATGACTGATGCCATTAAGCCTTGGACTCGATACCACACCTAAGGTTCAGGATTCAAGGTGAGTTCTTAGTTCTTCGTTTAAATTAACCAAATGGCCTAAGTTTTGTATTATGTAATAAAAATTAAGGAAAAATATGGAATATGTTTAATGTGCAATTTAAGTTAGTAATATATATTTTTAGAAATATGTTGGAATATAATTTAAGGTGAAATTTGGGTATAGTTAAGTAATGTATATTGTGATTATGATTATTATTGTTATTTTAAGAACGGTTAGGAGTCATGAAATTAAATTATAATATTAGYAGTTCAATTGTTACCAACATGAAATTTAAATTCAAAAATGATTGGTTAATGTCACATGTAGAAAAAATGATGAACGTACTAATAGTGAACACTTACGTTAAGTGAATATATTTGATTAAAAAAATTCATATTAATATTCTTTGTGTAACAATATTAGGATACTTTTGGCACATTGACGTTATGGGCAGCCAAGACATTTCGCCAGCTATTTAAAGTAAACAAATTTACTAAGGACTTCAAGTAAGTAAATTCTGACATCCTCATTTAGCTATGATGCAAGTGTATTGTTATGATGATTTGAATTATTTTATGTAAATTGAATGTGAATTAATAATTTAATTTTCTTATTTGATGTGATCGATGGTATTATTTCAATTGTGTGAATTACTATTGGTTGACATGTTGGAAATTTTAAAGTTAAGAGTTCATGTGCTCCATGATCATGAGCATGTAGTTGTGCAATATTTTGCACCATTCTCTAGCATTGGGCATAATCATACATTCAKGAAAGTAAATGTTGTAAAGTATGAAGTTTGGAAAAATRTGATTTGAAAGGGTCTAAAGTCTAGACCATGAAAGGTGTGAGTGGAAAATGGGGCGTGGGGGACTGGCGCACTCGACCTAACCCTTTTGTAGGGTAGAAAAGTAAATAATGTTCACCTCTTACAAGATGAAAGTGAAAAGAAAATATTAAAGTAATGATAACTGCTTTGTAGTTCTACCGGTAGAATGTGATGGAATTCCAAATAATTATTGCCCACTGTAGAGCTTAATAGCTAGGTGTTACACCAATTGAGCTCACAATTTGAGAAGAAAGTTTTTTTGAAAGTTTTGACAAAGTGAATTTTTGAACATCATGACATATAGTGCATGACACATACATTCATGTATGGGATTTACTTACTGAGCTTAGTAGCTTGCTATAAATTCCCTTATTTTACATTTTTAGGTGATGACTAGCCAGAGGGTGCTAAGATATCATTTCTGGAGCTGACTTTGATGCACAAAAGTCATTCTGCTAATTAAATTTTCTACTGATTTATGCACTTGTTAAATGCTTAAATTTTTATTCGTTTTATTTCAAAAGATTATGCCAGAGTTTTAATTATATGAGTATTTAGTCGGTAAATTATATTATTCGGGTTTAAAGTGATTTCATTATATGTGAAGTATTAGAAATGTTTGATGTGGGATTTTCTGATTGTTATATAGGGGAATTTGTTGAAATTATAGAAGAAACTCTACCGAAATTTTTATGAACCCCTTGTATTAAAATATTCAATGTTTTTATTTTTTCCAATTTCTGCAATATACGTAAGGGTAAATTGGTAGCATTCCYGGGTTAGGATAGTTTCTAATCTGTGGGTGTTACAATAACAACCTCACCTGCCTCTTACTTTCTTGCCAAAAATAGTTATACATTGTATTAGCTAACAATATTTGTTAGTGTAAGTCACCTAACCGTGTAGAATCGTTGTATTAAATCACCTAACTATGGTACAGTTTGCATCCAAATCAGACTATAAAGTACAATAAATGCTAAATTAAGTCTAAGTATGCTAAATGAAAAAAAAAAATCAAAAGTGTACAAAAAGAACCAACCTTCTTCATTGGAAGACCTTTCTTCCACTGGAACAATGACAGTCTCAGCTGCCTCTTCCTTTCCTGCCAAAAACAGTTATAATGTATTAGCTAACAGTATTTGTTAGTGTAAGTAACTTAACAATGTAGAACCGTTATAGTAAGTCACTTAACTATGTGACACTTCTTGGGTCCAAAGCAGGGTTAAATGCTAAATTAAATTTAAAATATGTACACTCACCTAGAAGGACTGACTCGACAATTTCCTYAGCCACTTCTAAAGGTTGAACTTCAAYAGGTGTTGAGCAACCATGAACCGCTTAGAAACTCTAATGTGGATTTGACTCATCACTTGATGATGCGCCAACTGGATTTGCCTCCACAATTGTCTTCGCATTTTTAGCCATAGTAAGTTGCTCCAAAYACACTCTCAACTCACCTCCTGAAACAAAGGAATTATCTTCCATGTCTATGAATTGGTTAGAAGGTGGGAATAGACCAGTGTAAGAAGGATCGCACAAAGCTTTCTATGGAGAGTCATCTATTAGAAGTGTGTTTRACTCGTTGTAAGTGTTACCACATGAAAGTGTTAGGTCAAAGTAATTCCAAAGCTCCTTCAGTTTCTTGATAAATAATGACTTATTTGAGTCCTCCAACATTTTTTATCTTGACCTTGTGCAACTGCTTTGAGCCYAGCAGAAGAGTAATCTTTTTCTATCATTTCCAAGCATAAAGTCAATGATATCATCCAGAAGCTCAGAGTTCTCGATGACCAAATTCCAACTTCAAATTTGTTAAAGCATAAGCATATGAATTCATTCATGAAAGGCCTCTTGAATATTTCTCTCATTTTAATAACCRCATCCAATGTGCATCCAGAGGTCACTTTTTTGCTGGGATACGCAATATCAACAAGCAAGCTATTAACATCAAGAACTATCTGTTTCTTCTTTGGAAGATCAACAAGAGGGCTATCGATAGCTAGAGGGATTTCAACATCATTTCWTTCMATTTCTCCACCAATGCCATCATCAACTGGAGTTCCATATACATCTTATTCTTCAGTTTTTTCCCTGCCTCCTGCGTTCAAGATCATCATTGTGAGAGGAGGATAAGTGAGATGGGGATAAGTGAGAGGGGGATGCATGAACGGGAGTAGCCGGGGATGTAGAATCTACCTCATTTTCTGCAGCATCAGAAGGATGAGTATCTAAGGAAGACTCAAGTTCACCAGAATCTGTCTCATTGTCCACATTGATGTCTGATTCATCATCAAAAGCACTAGACCCCATCCAAAATTCTTCCTCTGCATCTGATGATGAAGGGACCARTTTCTTAATTACGTTTAAAGTCTGGGTCTTCAAAACATATTGACAGTGGTAAAAWCTCAAAAATCTTTTCTCAAGTTCCACTTAGCCATTCTTGGGATGTTGTCTCCACAGCATTCGCCAAACTCGATGGTTGAGTCTGGACTAGCTTCTAAGGCCAAATTTGTAGAGAAAAAATAATCATAAGGTAAAACTCATAATTTGGAATCGAAAAATAATACCAAGATGAAAATTTATAAGCTAACCATTATGGATGAAGAAAATCACTGTAGCTGATTGAATATATTTTGCCTCTATATTGGACCATTTTTTCAGAGTAATCACGCTTGAATAATTCAATAGTTTGCAAATACGATTGTCTTCCCCATTCACATTTGCTAAATCTTTCCAAATCGTCCACTATATAGAACAACCACAAATTAAGAGATGCAACTTCTTCATTGCCACATAGAACATGTGTCCAAATTACTAAAAGGCCAAGCTTGTACTTGTCCTTTTGATCTTTACATTTATCGAGCTTAGAAAGCAAGTATGTCCTATTTATCTTTTCCTTACTCTTGGAGAAGTACTTTTTGTATATATTAGTCTGTTGACCTTTCTTAGGATCCTCTTTCTCTTTGGATTTACTAGCTCATAAKCATGTGATAGAGTGAACTTTTTGAAGCCAAATCTACAATTCTTATTCCAAAATTTAAACCCAACTTTAAAAGCTTTTTTTGTTTTCAAACGCCTACTAGAAGTTCCATGAATCAATTGGTTGCTAACCTTCATATCAGCAATCCTTGTCACAACGACAAATATAGAGTTAAAAAACATTTCACTATGATCACTGTTTAAACTGTTCGTTACATGATTGATCATACTCATTTTGCAATTGTTAGTGCTACTAAGCCTAAAATTTTTAGCTGGATATACAATGTACCCCATGTCTGCAAAAATAAAAAATAGAACCAAATTTGTATGCAATGACAAGCAATATATGAGGTGACTCAATATAGGAATGCATTGTGTAAGGTCACATACAAACAATTCTACACTGTGTATGTCCTCCACATCACAGTTTTCAAGATATGTTCCATAAATTCCTATTTCAGCTAATTATATACTATTATACTTCAGTTTTACTTGTAATGACAAGCAATCTATGAGGTTTGATTCAAACAGGAATGCACTGTGTAAGATCACATACAAACAATTCTACACTGTGCACACCCTCTACATCATAGTTTTCAAGAAATGTTCCATAAATTCCTATGTTAACTAATTATATGCTATTATGCTTCATTTTCGCTTGAAATGTCAAACAATATATAAGGTTTGGCTCAATACAAGAATGCACTGTGTAAGGCCACATACAAATAGTTTTACACTATTTATGCGCTCTACATCACAGTTTTAAAGAAATGTTCAGTATATGCTATTAGACTTAAGTTATGTACACAATGAGCCATACTTCTTACGAAATTCTTACAACGAGAGGTTATTGCAAATAATGGTTGTGAAATGTTAACTAAGAAAAAGGCCATGTATGCCCCAATATCATGATCAAAATGCACGATCAAGGCCAATATCATAAAATAATTGCAAACCTTACATATCATGAACAACATGTATAAACTATCAGACTCTAGAAGATCATAGAACATGAAGAAAATATGCTATTAGACTTAAGTTATGTATGCAATTCTTATGAAATTCTTGTAATGGGAGGTTACTGTCTATAACTGTTTTGAACTATTAATTGAGAAAAATGCCATGCATGCCCCAATATCATGATCAAAATGCAGGATTAAGGCTGATATCATAAAATAATTACAAATCTTACATATCATGATCAACATGTAGAAACTATTAAAACCTAGAAGATCATAGAGCATAAAAAGCAAGATGCTTACCTTAAGATGATGCGAAGTGGAAAGTCTTGAGCTTGCTGCAAAGTTGAGATGGGAATCCTTGCCAACAAAGCCTGTTGGAAAATGAGAAACAATGGAGTCAGTCATAAAATGGGTAAAGTAAARAAGTGAAGAAGTTCAGAGATATGAACTAGCACTAAGTTTGAAATGGATAAAGARACGTTTGATTTGAAAGACACGTGAGGAAGGAGCTTAAAGAAAGTAAATTTTGTCATTTATAAGGAAAGTCTTCAAAAAGTTATCTTTTGTACTAAGGTATAAAAGTAAGACTTCTTATTATATAATAACATTTTTAACACCTTATACTATTCCTATTTTGATCAATGACCTTTTGCRCACATTTTTTTAAGGTGGGCCTTTTACTTATATTCTCCAAAATAAAACTTCATTTATTATTTCTGAATTTACTACTTTTTATCTTTTAAAAGCACGAAAAATCCCAGAAGCAGTGAAAAGAAAAAACACACTCCTTAGGGTTGAGCAATAATTTTTGACAAAAAATTAGGATAAAGATAAAGGTAATAAATAAAATGAAAATCAACGAAATCAATGGATTATATTAGACAAGTGTGGAGTTTGTTTTTTTATTCTATTCATTTGCAGAGATCTAGTTCGAGCTCGAGCATCCTTTCAATTTTTTTTTTTTTTTGTTCTAAAAGTAAATAGGGGGAAACCTTCAAAAATGTTTTTTCACATATTTTCTAGATCCAATCAGAACCGAAAACATTTTCAATTTTATGTCTTAGGAGACTTTCGAGTTTGGTCTCTTAAAACAACATTTTAGTTGTTTTTAAGATTTGGAATTAAAATTATTTTTATTTTTAAAATTGCATTTTAAAAAAATATAAACATATATTTTCAAATATTAAAACTAAAAACCAATCCAAAACATAAATTAAAAACACGACATTAAAGATTTTAAATGGTATAATTTTATCTTCAATTCTTTCAAACCTAAATTTATGATTTGGTTTGAAGAATGAGAATATGAAACCAAATCAAAGCATCAACAACCACATGGGGGCAAGAATTAAAAAAATTAACTATATATTTATTAAAAATATATAATTTAATTATAAAGTTAAAAGTTAAAAATATATAATTTAATTATAAAGTTAAAAGTTAAAAATATATAATTTAATCCCCTTAATTGAAAGAATATATCCCAAACAAGCAATAGTATCAAGCAATGAGGTATGACACTGGTGAAAACATGCACATCGTGTAGGTAAGGGTTCTTTCCCATTCTGACCTAATTTTTTAGATTTTAACAATGCATGATTGAGCTTTTTGAAGTATAAGCGCAAATGACTTGGACACTACTACCAGTAGCGCACTGCTTAGAGGGAGACGCTGCTAGAAGTAGCATCCTCTTATTTTTAGGAATTCGTACTGAATGGAAGACGCTTGAGGGAGATGCACTCGATTAGTCTCTGGACGCGATCACGTCTAGTATTCCCATACTTCAAGACGCGATTTAGTCTTGCGCATTAGTTCAGAACATGTGTTTTTCTAGCACTCGACTTTCAAAACAACCTGTAATAGTCATAATTTATATATTACAACATTCTCAGAACCGRAAAAAAGAAAAAAGAAAAAAGGCAAACATTTCCTCAATAACATTGACATTTCATTGAAATGGATATTCAATAGTCATAACTTATATAAAATAATATCCTACAACATAACAATGTTTGAAACAGTTGGAAAAATTTTAACAATAGAACAACATAAACATAGCTATCAAATGACTACAATAGTTACAACATAAAACATCCCTACAATATTAAGAAATCAATACAACGAAATCATCTAACGAAAATGTTCGTGCTAAGTTCTTGATTCACTAGAATGGTGTCCTGGATCATTTCTTCTATTATGACCCACTCTATAACAATTCCCGCATATTTGAGGAGAATCAAAGTGTCGATAGTCCGCATCACTTCTAATCATCRTACTTTGAACACGGGCCTCAAATTTCCCTTCATATTCGACTTAGAGTGAATAAGGTTGAATGATGCCGATCTTCAAAATGAATCATGCGGAACGTGGTAGAAATTTTCGGTATATGCTTTTCGATGCATTTCATTAACGAGCTCACTAGCTACCTAACCTCGTTCATGGCAAATAGCAAAAGCATGAGAACAAGGAATCCGAAATATAGTCCACTTGTGACAACTGCACAATTTCTTAGTCATCTTCACTGTGTAGATCTTATTACCCCTTCCATCTCCACTAGGTATAGATTTCACATGAAATAGTTGAAGTTGAGAGTTGTATTGCAGAACTGTATRTGTATGAGATTATTTTCATTGTCTTAAACTACCTTCCATATTCTAGGGTACGAAAGGATGTGTATGGTGAGCCGCCTATTCAAGATGATCTGAAAAGTAGTTCACAAGTTTTACCACTATTAATTGCACAAATGCTTTGGAAGGCAATGCTCGAGCCTTCTTCAAGACACTATTCAATGATTCAAATAAGTTAGTTGTCAAACATCCATGCCTATAATCGTTATCCTGTGCAATTGTACACTTTTCACGATCAATTGCATTCAACCCATCAAATGCATCTTGAATTCAAAGCTTGATCTCATCCATGATTAAGGTAAACTTAGCTTGATTAGTCTCAGCACCTGCTCTGTACATAAGATTTGACAAGTCCCTATTCTTGGACTTAACATTGAAATTAACCTTGATGTGATGTAAGAAAAAYATATGTATTGCAATTTGCAGTCACTCATTATTTTTACAATAACAAAAGAGAACRAAATTGATTTAATTATGTCAAAGTACCTGTACAAGTAGAAAGGAACAGTAAACTCCTTTTCATCTGTCTAAGTCACGCAGCACAAGCAAGATTAAAGATAAGCCAAAATAGCTGATCCCCAACTTAAGGTGCCCAAACAACACATATCCTTGAGCGAAAACAAATAACGAAGAAATATCTTATTCTCAGAGTAGTTTGCAAAATGCAAATCACCCATGAGATGTAAGATCAAACAATGAGCCCACTAGGCACGCACAAAATCCTCTGCAACATCGGCCGTGGTCTCATAAACTCTTGCTTGAGCCCACCTATATTTATATGGTTCCTCGATATTTGATAATCCGTCAGTCTAAATTTCGGCAATGACTCACATAGATCCTGCCACTCATTTTTTTTCTTATCATATTTACCATCAGTGATGGTGTAGCTRTCGACAGGTAAACCCTAAAGCACTGTTATATCTTGAAAGGTAATAGTGGCCTCCYCACATACAAAATGAAATGTWTGAGTCTTCAGATGCCATCTATCAATCATCGCTATCACAAGCACGTGATCAACCCGGACACAATCAAATAGAAAGGCCCAATGAATTGGGATTTTCCTATTTGGCCAGTTCATTTCGGGGCAAGCAGATCATTTATGATGAAGAGAATAAGCTTCTAAGAGAATRAGTCGGAGTTCTTGCAGAATGGAAGGGTGCAGTACCAGACATGAGATAGATCTTCCAAAGAATAAGGCATTTTTCAAATAAGCCAATTCATTTGGAAYCGTGCAGATCCACTTTTTTTCCCATTCAAAGATCATCCCCTTAGCTCTGTGTTTTCACATTGAGAATTATTTGCAGACGAAGAGATGTCACAGGGGCTTGTTACTTCCCAAACTGATCCTCCTACATGTATATATAAATGCTGGTTTATCAAGAATACACAAGAAAAGCATTTCGAATTGTTGATTAATTATCAAAGATGGCATAGAACCAACAGTTCATTATCTCATGAATCTTTCGGTTCAAATACTCTATCCGAGAGTTATCAGTATTTATCAAATCTGTTCCTATCTAACGGAACGCTATTGGATCAAATGACATAGATATTGTTGAGAAAAAAAATAGCCTTTCCTTGATGAAATGAAAATTGGACTCATGTAAGAGGAGAAAGATTTCCCATTCTTAGCTAAAAAGATATGTGGCTATGATGAAAGAGGGATTAAGTGGATGGGTGGTAGAGTCGTGGAAACRCTTGTTTCTTCCATATTTTGGACCTTAGCTCCATGGAACAATATGTTGCTGCTAAAACATGTAAGAATTGAAATTATAGATCAAAACACTATGTATGGATGATATAWACTTCCTATACAATAATTCTTGAACAGTGAACAACTAGTTCAGTTATTCATGACCAAGAAGTAAGTGCAGGGCGGACAATTTTAAAGTAGCCTCCCCATTTATTAGATAGAGAAGATTGCCAAGACTTTGTGATCTGTCGTCGAACTTATTCCAATTCCAAGAGCATGGATCGAATCGGTATTGATATATCGACTCAATCCGAGCTCGCTTATTGAATTGTTCATTCAATGAGCATTCTCCATATTATGCCTTGAAGAGGACTCGAAACTCCATGCTCTTTAGCACAAGATTTTGAGTCTCGCATGTCTACCATTTCACCGCCAAGGCATCTTGAAAGTGAATTGTATTCCATGAATATGATATTTATCTAGTYTGATGTATGGAATATATGACCAAGGTGGAGTATTTCTATTGATCGGTCATGTCATATTGGCCCGAGTTGGACATTTAATTGCTTTGATTTGAATTATCCGTAGAATTCCTTATATATATAAATAAGATGGACAATCAAACCTATTTCTCGATTCAATAAAAACTCAAAGAGGTGAATAGGGTTCCAAATAAGGAGAGATGTATAAAAAGCAGGTCTCATTATGCCTATCCTCATCCTAAATGGAATGTAATGACGTAAGGATCCATTTGTAAATATGGTATATATTTAAATACGCTCGAATGACCCTTTCCCATAATGAAAATATATAGAACCCTATTACGATCTGGTCCGATATGGAAAGAACTTATAATCATGGAATCGACTCGATCATCAGATTATAAGTTCATAACCCTAGCCCRTTCCCATTTTGTGCGGMACAAGTCTACTAATTCTTTGATCTCAGTTAGGAAAAGGAATCTTGAACCAAGAAATAGACCATAAAAGCTAAAAAAGTGTATCCTGAGCAATTGCAACAATCGAGTTTATTGATATTTTTGATATAGTAGATGCTACTATACATACAGTCATACTCAATTCGATGGAATTGGTTGATCTTCAAGGAAATATTCTATAATTTCRCACGTGGTCAGATTACAAGATGGTTGCCATATAATTATATCGTCGCTAACRAGTTTGTAACTAGGATTATACAGTTGCATCCCATCAGTAATGGGAGTATAACTACGATTATTTTGCAAATTTTAAAGGTTTATTTTGCATATATTTCTCAGCCCCATATATTTTAAAGTAGAAACCGAAAAAGAGGTAGCTTTCCATCAAATTTAGCATGTCGATGCACTGCCAGGACAMTAAATAAGGTTCCAATTGTTGTTTACCAAAAAAAGGAAAAAAGTCTATTTCGACAAAAAATTGTCTTTTCCTTTTTCTATTCAATTGCACTTAACCTAGTATTGCAATCATGATTAGATATTATATTCGTTCTAAACATGAAGCATTTCCTCCTATGGAATGTTAAAATATTTTTAATACTACGATGATATGTCATGTCATTTAAATAAATATTATTTTTCTAATTCGATCTTAACGCATAATGTCTGGAGGTTTGGTATGCTAGCATGGAAATGACAGCATCAAAAGCTCAAAGCCACTGTCTAATTTCAAAAAATCTATTYAAYATGTTCACTTAACAATGAAAGATAACTCTTAGTTTATCAAATAATTTTATATTAATTAGACATAACTATTGATTTAAAAATATTTTATATTATTTTATTTAAAAATGAATGCCACGGATCAAATGACATTAACATTATACTTAGAAGTAATTTTTTAATTTTACTCTTAATTCCTACAACATGATGTAAATTGACATTTCATATATTAAATGCTATATCTCAAGATTTTGTTCAATGTTAATAGTGAAATATTGGAGTTACTCTTAATTTCATAGTTGATAAAACTGACATTTGAATTTTAAAACTCAACTATGATATCTAAGAAATAATTGAATTTTTATACATTAAAGATCTATAAAGTAAATTTAAATATTACATTTAGTACTCTTATTTGAAATAYCTTGATATATCAAATTAAAATATTATCACTTAAATTTTATAAATGAAATTAAAAAGCACATATTCTGATATTTTAAAATTAAATTATAAAAAATTTAATTTAATAAGTATTTAATTCGTTTAGTTTAAATTAAATTATTAAATAAAGCTTTATATGAAAGAAGATTTTATAATGACAAAAAGTATTTTAATTTGATATTATATATTATACGGTAAGGGAGAAAATAGGAAAGCAGGAAAAAAAAAAAAAAATAGCCGTGGTTCTTACCGAGGCCTGACCTCAACAACAGCGTACYCGGTATAAACTTCTCTTGACTTAGGGTTCAAATTCTTTTCTTCATCACCTCTTTCTCCTCCATTCTCTCTCTAAACATCCCCTCCCCCTCCCCCCGCAGTGGACAACATGACTGCTCAGTCTCAGGAAGAACTCTTAGCCGCCCATCTCGAGGAGCAAAAAATCTATGTAACATCTCTCTTTCACTCTCTGGCTAGAATACATATGTCGCGCTTCTGCTATTTGCTGAAAATTTTTAACTAGAGTTGGTTTCTAACAGCTGCCCAAATAAGCTTTGTCGATGATTGGGTTTCATTGAATTTATTCATTTTCTTTTTCTGTTGTAAGTATTTGTATTTTTTTGGGTGTTAATGAGATAGGTGAAGAAATGGATTTTTAACTAAGTACTTCGAAATGTAGAATTGATAAGGAAAAATGATTTTTTTTCCTTGTTTCGTTGGGATCTACCCATAGGAATTTCTTACAACATTTGCGATGAGTTTGTATGTAAAATCGMAAAAAGAGAACGAGGGATTCGGAAATGGTTTAGTCACTTTTTGGATAATCAGCAGGGTTTAAGGGTTTGTAAAGGCAGAGGGAAAGATTTAATTTTTTAATCCTTTTAGGAGGAGAAGAGGCAGAAATCGAGTTTGAGGAACAGTATTTTGTAATTTTCCTTGTTTTTGGGATTACGGCACCTGAAATCGTATCCCTTCTAATGAAGCTTCCTGTTTAAGGCTTGGCTTGGTATTTTGAGTATATTGAACTATGTCTAAGAATATTTGGAAAAATTTCCGTTTCTTTAATTCCTCCCATATGTCACTTTAATAGAAAAATGGCACTCCATTGCTAATTTGTAATACGAGCTGATTGATACTAGCTTATTAATTCGTCAAACATTTATGCTATCATGCAAATGAAGTACTATAGTTATTGGCATGAGATTAACAATGCTTTTTGTATTGATTATGAGGAATGATGGAAGCCTTAAACATGTTCTGTTTGAGTGGTTATGATTTGTATTAATCATGAAATTAATTGGAAGACCTTCACTGCAGTCTGTTTGAGGTCTTTTCGATATATTTGGATATACTTTTGAAATGCTTTTGTTTGTCCAGTTATGTTGCATGAGAATGGTGATCCTTTTACCATGCAGTTCAATTATGTCTTGTTATTAGTCGACAGGCTGATTCCTTTAATGCACTGTATGTCTCCTAATAATGATTTATTATCATCTTCACAGCATGATGAGCCAGTGATTGAGGATGAAGACGATGACGATGAAGAAGATGATGAGGATGACAAAGATGAAGATGATGCTGATGGTAAGTAACTCATGGTTGTGCATGCTCTTCAATTTTAGTTCCTATTCTCATTTATTTTTTCTACAAAGATGAAATTATGTCTTTAATTTCTGCTTACGCTATCTGTTTGGACTGTCTAACGTGAATCAGACTGACTTAGACATCGCCTATGGGTATAGTTTTTTTTAACCTAATGTTTTACTGGATACATGAAATTTTCACTATCTTGTGTGGTTGAAGTTGACAACTTGATGCATTATGGCATAGTGGATATGCTTGATCCTTGGACCACCTCTTCGTGTTGCTGCKTATATTACATATTGGAAGCCCATAGGCAGTTCTTTSTGAATGCTATTAGTGAATTATTTTTGTAGCAGCATACTGAATATAACAAATTTTAATAGACGAACTTTGGAAGGTAAAATACTTGAGTATTCTTCTAGATGTTTCTTTTGATTTTGTGATAGCCTGTTAGAGGATTCTATAAAACTGGATTTGYACTTCTGCATCACGTACCTGTTACTCCGATCTCTCCTATGCATAGGATGTTGTCTGAGAACTTCTCTTTCCTTGGTTTACATATGAGGATATCTATTTGAGTTACCGATTCTGTTTCTGAGCTCCATTCTTTTTATTTAAACCTAGGTGAGAAAGTGTCTTTTCTTTTCCTCCTGCAACCCTGGGAGGAAATTTTATTTCCTAGATTTCTCATACTCTATTGAAACCATAGAGGAAAACTATTTGCAAGATGTTGCTGCCAACAACATCTCCCCCCTACAAGGCATAGGCCTTGTTTTCAATCCACATTACCTCCCTCACCATGTAAGAAAAGCTGTTGGTTGTTATTAACATCCATTTCTCTTTTTTTCCCGAAGACGTTCAAGGTTTATTTTTGTGATGCATAAAGGATAAGGTATCGTTCAGCTTCCAGTGGGAACACAAATGAAGTGGATTGTTGTCCTCCTCATTCGCTAGATTATGGTTTTTTCTGTGTCTCCTTTTGTCTCAAGTTATCAATAAAATATGTTTACAATAATTTTGCAATTTTTTTCCCCCTTGCAAAGTAATGTATSCATGCTTGCTTTGATGTTGTCAAGAATTTTGGAATTTGGAATGTTATAGTTCTTACCATTGCAGGACAAGGAGATGCAAGCGGAAGGTCAAAACAGAGCAGAAGTGAAAAGAAAAGCAGGAAGGCTATGCTAAAGCTGGGAATGAAGCCTATCCCTGGGGTCAGCCGTGTCACTGTTAAGAAGAGCAAGAATGTCCGTTTATTCAGATATCTTATGAGGATCTACTTTCTGTTTTTATATTATTTTTTCATTCATTTATTAGCTAACTTCGACATCTTGATATTCATGGTAAATTTTTTCTATCAGATTCTGTTTGTGATCTCAAAGCCTGATGTTTTCAAGAGCCCGACTTCAGACACATATGTTATATTTGGGGAGGCAAAGATTGAGGACTTGAGCTCACAATTGCAGACTCAAGCTGCGGAGCAGTTCAAGGCTCCTAATCTCAGCAATGTGATATCAAAGCCTGAGCCGTCAACTGTTGCACAGGATGATGAAGAAGTAGATGAAACTGGTGTAGAACCTAAGGATATTGAGTTGGTTATGACCCAAGCAGGAGTTTCTAGGGCAAAGGCTGTCAAAGCTCTCAAGGCTGCAGATGGAGATATTGTTTCCGCTATTATGGAGCTTACAAATTAGGAAATCCTTCCCTAGGATCAATATATGGAGACTAATATCTGTATTTTCRAGGTTTAGATTGTTGTTTACTCTGGTTTTTAATCGCTTTTTTTTTTTTCCCGCCCTTTTTCCGCCCTCTTTAAGTTTATGTTTGTTTATGTGCTCATTAATAACATCCTATTTGTGTTATGATGATGACATGTGATAATGGCTTGGGCAGATTATAAGATTTCATTKCCGTAGCTTTCAGCTGAGTTATCATAGCAAGGATGAAAATTGAAATTTGAAACAGAAGAAAACGAAGAAAAAATGTGTTACCTGGCTAATTTAGCGTTGGCCTTCTTGTGATAATACTTCGTGCTCCCAGTTATGTTGGGTGCAGGGTTCTTGCARCAAATTTATCTCTGGTTTAATTTATCACTGGTTTTCAAATGTATTTRGCCTTTGGAGTAGAGTGTGCAAGGCTTTGTTGGTCTCAGGACTGGGTTTGTACTTCATTATAACACTGGTTTTTATTCTTAWAYTCYCASAGGCGAGAGCTGCAAAACGTACTTCATTTTTAATTATCTTAGCAATTGKAAGAGCCATTCTCTTCTATGATCTTGCAAGATATATCCCTTAATGACTTTCTGTTGTGGTATTGCTGTTGCGAGGGAGCTTGACTGGGCAAATGACTCCAGGGTTTGAGRAATTTGCACRCAGAGCAGGTAAAAAGGTTGACCTTAGTGATCCAACAATGGGGAGAAATGTGGAAGGAGTTTGRAAGAGAAAGGTTCCGAAGTCCTTTATCTGGTAGAAATCTTTTTAATTTTTTGCGTCAAACATCTCTAATTCCGCTGTATAAACCTCTCATAGAAGATGGTGGCTAGGATTGGTCGACATGGAAGCATATCCCSCTCTGTTCACGTGGTTCCTCGATGCGAAATGAGCGTAAATATACGTATCAGTTGACACTTGGCACTTTTTTTCAACAGTCATACTAGACTACACAGTATGCATAGGGCTTTTCATCAGTCAAAGTCATTTTGGTTGAAATGTTAACCCCTTATGATTAAAGTTTTTATAGTTTTAATGCTCATGATTTGAACCCTTGCACTACTGGGAAAAAAAAAAAAAAAAATCGATCATTGCGTTTTCATTTATACTGAAATCGAAGTTTTTCATTGTCTTCCTGGATATAAATTTCTAAGAAATTGAAAACACGTCCACATATTATATCTTCGTATCTAGCAAGCATAATTTTAAATTGTGTTTAAGCCAGGAGCACTAAAACTATAATAAAAATTAAGCCATTAATGACCACCGTCCTAGAAAAATGACTGAAACTGATTAAAGCACCGTATGCATACAACTCATGCCAGATTAAGGATAACTTTCATTACCGAGACTCTGCCTATTGTTCGTGTTCTTGCCAGATTACCACTTGTTCAATCATTCTGCCACTACCTCTCACTCCCTTTCTCTCTCTCTCTCTCTCTCTCTCTCTATATATATATATATACACACACACATAGTAAATTTGCTAAATTGGAAAGAGTATGGGGCAGAACATGGAAGTTCAGTAAACATTGGTATAATATACATGGAAGTCAATAGAATACAATCTCCACAGATGGGTATAATATTACCTTCCCCGGCATCCCAACGATGACCAAGTGAACTGGAAATTCTATAAAATCAACCTTTAATACCATCTTAGGATGTATCACAAAAACTGGTTTAATGCTAGAGTTTTTCTAAACTCCTCAAGTTATCGCCAAAAATGCAAGAAGCTGTAAAAGATAGAATTTCATAAGCATCAAGGACATCAGCCAAACGGCCCAAACAGCAACATGCAAACTCAAGGCGTTAAAGAAAAATGGAGAAATGAAAAGTCAAGGTAAGTGAATCCTAACTGATAAGGTCCTTACATACTCGTCGAACTGAAAGTATCCAAAGCATGCTACTAGATGTCAATTTCATCAAGTGTAACTTTTGAATGCCGGGACAAGAGCAAAAAAAGGTTTAAATGATGAAATAAACGCCACAAAAAACCTGATTTATAACAGGTCTGTAAGAAGCAATCAGGAATAAAAGCAGCAGACTTTTTAACCTTGGTCATCAGTTACCAGAAACCTTAGCAGAAAAARGCAGGTGAATTATCAAGGGAACTCGGGAAGCATAAGAGGCAGTGTGAACTAATGGGTAGCTGAACAGAAGGACCTTCGTTATCTATGTAGCATTAGTCGCAGGAAAGAATTTCATGGTCAAATACTTCCTTTACAACAGGAAAATCAACTTTGTTCAACTAGCCATAGAGCATTATGGTTACAAAGAATATTAAAGAAAAGTAAACTAAATTGACCAACTTATCATTCAAAAGGCCAATAGGAGTACTCTGTATATTGGTGAGCATCCTGATGATTGATCACGGGGCTGGCTTCAGCAGTTCGATTGTGACGAGATCGGGAGTGAGAAGAACCAAAAGGCCACAAGAAAGACCATGGCCTACGCCTTTCTCTATTCTCAGGTCTGTTTTCCCTTCCACTAAACCTCCTACTACCGCTTCGATTTTGTCCTCTAGACTGTTGATTGCCCTCCTCTGGTGTCAACTCTTGCCGACAAACTGGGCATGAGCTACGTTGCTCTAGCCACGGAACAATACAGTCTGAATGGTACAAATGTTTGCACGGCAACTTCCTGGCTTGAGAACCTAACTCAAACTTTTCCTTGCAAACAGGGCAATGGGAATCAGAGCGTACATCCYTTTTTGAGATCTTGACAGTAGGAAGGTTGTCAATGTAAGACCTTGAAGCTGGTGGAGGTACACGTTGGTCGCCAGCGGTAAGATGTTCAAAGAACTCTTCCACTCCCGGACCAACAAAATAATCCCCCCCATTTTCTCGCCTAAATCCCGGAGCATCATTAAGAAACTCTAAAATCCCACCATTGCCAGGCATCCTTACAGGCATATCACCACTGAAAATCAGCAAGGGATTCCATGTACTACTACTGTCTGTGSCCCAATCTGATCTCCCTCGGGTATTGGCAACATTGCTTCTTGCTGACGTTTGTTGCCTCAACAAATTCGAGAATGCTTCTACAAACCTAGGCCGTTGGTCGTGATCTTCCAAGTTCATACTCAATATCTCATCAAGATCGTGCACAAAGCCTCCATTACAATTGGAACAAGCTGCATTTCGCCTCTGAATAGCTACAGGCTGCCTACAACTATAACACCAATGGGTGTTCCTGTCACTCGACATCTTGCTCTGCCAAAACACTTAAACGTATTTTAACCAACTTATGTCACTTGAATCCTCMCCTCAGGAACTGCTTAGCCAACATAAGACCTATGAATTCAGTCAGATATATTAGAAATTGATACCACAATAAAACTGAAAATTTAGCGGAACACCAACAAGTTTTAAAACCAGAAATAAATTGAGAATCAATTACATGAGTGATGATAAATTTTTTCCACACTCACCAAAATTGACACGCAGCTGAATAGGGCAACGAATGGTAAAACCAAAAAAAAA
>MEJB01000006.1:10627068-10640781 GCA_001752375.1 Rhazya stricta
AAACCAGCAAAAGATGTAGACTAATTGAGATGTAGCGCGCTAAAAACATAGTTATGTGGTCTGTTGTTTCGGTGAGACTGCTAATCAGAAGAGGCTAGTTCCCAAGGCTATTGTATATGATAAAGCCCACAATCAGGGTGTGGGATTTAGCTCAAAATAAATGAGTTTGGAGTGATTTGCTAAGTCAACATTTTATTTGGGAGATGAGTAATCAAAATGGGTTTAACTGCTTGCCTCCATTCAGGGGTTTACTCGTATTAGGGTTTTATTTTCACAAACATTAATTCCGAGTTCTTGGCTCCCTTACCCAGTTGGATGTTAGGAAGTCCTGGAGCAATACCCTAATCAGATTGGTTTAATGGGAATTTCAAAATGAATCAGAGTCCATCAAAAATGGAGGAGCTCCCGTTGATCGTTTGAGGAATTATTGAAGAGATCATTGAATATGCTCCTTGCCTAGTGATATTATCAATTGTGGACTTGATTCCAGGTTTTAAGATTGAGTCAGATTGAAAGGGGATTAGAGGACTATCTTCAAAGTTGTAGAGAAGAAAAATGCAAGAGTTTTTATGAAAAGAAGGCTTGACGAGAGCCCTCAGGATTTTGAATGATAGTAACGGAAGGCTAACAGGTTGGGAAGTGAAAGGTCTTAAACAATGAGTTTGACTTATACTAAAACATGTTCAAACAATCAAGCTGTGTCGGATACAAGAATTGGCTAATCTCCAGCCAACGGATTATAACAATTCATTTCTTTTCTCCTATCTACTTGAAAAGAATACGAATAACCAACTTATCTGACAATGTGACAAAGGAATTTTCTGCATTAGAACGCTTCAGCCATGTTGTTCTAGAAGCTGATATCTATGTTCTACTACCCAGAAAAATATGACATGTAGCATTATACTAGGTACTAGTTGAAGTGGCCTACATMGAGCCTTTTCTGCAAGTAACTCAATCACTTCTGCTACATATAAAAGGCATGAAGAAGGAAGAAGGGACGATCAACTCCATATTCATATCATTTTATCAAATTCAATTCTCAATTATGCAATTTACAACTTTGATGCACTTCATTCACTTCAACTTATGGCTTATTTAGCTAGCTTAACTTAGATTTATCTAGCTTTCGGTAGATTCACTTCTTTCGTAGAGTTTATGACTTGCTTTAATTAATATTTGAAGTTATATTTCAGTTGTAATTGTTGAATTGAAATTTTTATCCATCTTTGATCAATGTATCTTAGTTTTTCATTTAGTTCATATCATTGTCAGCTTGTGCTATTGAATTAACAAAATTTACACAGTTCGACAGAGAGTTTTTCTTAGTCATCTCAGAGAAATCCTAAAAAGAAGGTTTTATGGCTCTAGCAGCCCATAGACTATCTAGCCTGAGTTCAGACTTGTTATGTTAACTCAAATATCCTATCACGAGCTGAACGATTAATTCTTAATATTAGCATTTTAGGATTAATCCCATTGACGGATAGTTGGCCTCTCAACGGTTGATGCCTATCTGCAGAAAACATTTTTGAGCACAACATAAAGACATAGAGAGAATTGGAGACGAGGAAATATGGGGGAAAGAAAAAAAAGGGGGTTGGAAGGGGTGATATGACGATGACACCGATATTGATTTGTTCTTGGGGAGACGATAGTGATAAAGGAAGAGGAGAGAGAAACATAGAAGAAAAGATTAGGGTTTCTTACCCAATATTGTGATCTTACCCTTTTATAYATCCCAAAGTCAACCATTTTCCAATATACACCTAGGTCTCTTTGACTTTTTGGGGTTTGACTAGTAGGCAAATAGATGGAATGATGACTCTTTGACAAATGCAGTCCATTGATTGAGAAGATTGAAACTTAAGATYTTGAATTGATATTCTTTGACATTTTCGAATACTATTTTGAAATTCATCCTCATTTGTATGGACAAGTTTGTTTGTTGATCGATTCCAAATTAGTAGTGCAATAATTATAGAGTATTCGGTGGACTTTGGAATAGATTTATTGCACTAATTACATGGTTTATTGATGTTTTATCCATTTCGGATTCCTTGGAGGTAGTAGGAGAAAATGAGGCATTATTGGATTATTTTGAGATAAAATTCCAGAAGTGTATAAAATTTACCAGATGGGCACGTTGATGGACAAATTTGGGGAGTTATTTCAAGATTGGAAGACTATCTTTTGAAAGAATCCTAATGTCTAAGGAGGATTTTTGGGGATGTATATCCCTTGTAATCAGTAATTTGATATCTAAACATTAGCTTTGTTTATCAGATTAGGTTTCATGTATTTCAATTAGTTATTTAAGATAAGGAAGGGATTCTTGTTGTTTCCTATCATCTATATAAAAGGAACACAAGTGAGGCAGTGGATATCAGAGAATCACCCATCATCCATCCTATTATCTACCATCCATCGTCACATTATGTTTTGTTTCTAAGTTCTTTTATTCTTGTTGAGGGATTAATGAAGCATTATTTCAGTTCATTTGTGAGATCTGAATGTGCTTATGTACTCAATTTATAGCAAGTATTTGTTATTCTTTGTAATTATTACTTACTGGTTGTTTGACTTGATTGAATATTATGCACAAATATTTTGTTAAGTGTAATAGCTTATAGCCAAGTTAGATCAGCAAATTTGTAATTGTTTGCTCTAGTTTAATAGAGTGGCAAATTGTCATAATTTCACCTGCTATTAGAGTGTACTTTGTCAAAAGGGAAAAACGGGCTAGTTTAATAAACATGCTATCTGGATTTATTAATTAGAATTGGGTCTCTCTAATCCTTAATGCTGTCGGTAYGTTAAATCTCATGTGCTATCTCTAYGATTACCTGTCGATTAGGGGATAATTCATAAAACTTTTCATTTTAATTGTCAACATTTAATAAGGGATTGGTTGTTTAAAGTTATCTTTGACAAATAAATTGATTATATTGTTGATAGCTTTATATAACCAATTCCTTTTTAAGTGTTGATAACTATAAGAAAAAACCTTATTAATCACTAATCGATAGGCAACCCCTGAGATAGCACATGAGATGTAATGTACTAACAACATTAAGGATTAGAGAGACTTAATTCTAATTAATAAACTCAGATAGCAGGCTTATTAAACTAGTCTATTACACTTTGATACCAGGTGAAATCATGCCAATTTGCCACTCTATTAATTCAGAGCAAACAATTACAGATTTGCCTTGTCTAACTTGGCTATAAGCTATTACACTTAACAAAATATCTGTGCACAATATTTAATCAAGTCAAACAATAAATGAGTAATAATTACAAAAAATAACAAATAAATGGTATAAGTTGAGTATATAAGCTCGTTTGAATCTCATAATTGAATTAAAYTAATGCTTCATTAATCCCTTAACCAGAATAAAGGAACTTAGAAACAAAACATAATATGAAGATGGATGGTAGATAATGGGATGGATGATGGGTGATTCTCTGATGCCTACTACCTMTCTTGTTTTCCCTTTATATAGATGATAAGAAACAACAAGAATCCCTTCGTTATCTTAAATAACTAATTCAAATATTTGAAACCTAATCTGATAAAGAAAGTTAATGTTTGAATATCAAATAACTAATTACAAGGGATATATATCCCTAAAAATCATCCTTAGACAATAGAAGTCTTCCAAAAGATAGTCTTCCAATCTTGAAAATAACTTCCAAATTCGTCCATCCACGTGTCCAAGTGAYAGATTTTGTGCACTTTTGGAATTTTGTCTYAAAATGCTCCAATAAKGGCTTCTGTTTTCCTACTACCTCCAAAGAGTCCTAAATGCAAAAAATATYGATAAAACATGTAATTAGTACAATAAATATATTCCCAAGTCCTTCAAATACTATATAATTATTGCACTAATTTGGACCTATCAACTCTCTCACACCTAAACGATGCTTGTCCTCAAGCATTTCKCAAAAAATAAGCAAAACCAARGACACAACATAAACACACATTAAGCAAAATCTAATAATTCTAAAACTTCCTCAATGAATGCACAATCATAAGTGAGCTAAAGTCCAACAAAAATTACATGCAATACATAGCACTCAACCAAGTAAATGTTAAACCCCTTAATGATCGYCTCGAAGTTAAAACATACACTTCTCAACCATCTCACAAGGATAAGCACTCTTAATCACTCAAAAGTGTATAGGGTTAATATAACTTAAGTTGATATAAAATGGCATTACCATAAGCTTGCACATATAGCATATCACCACCAATATTTAGCGAACTTCATACACCAAGAAATGGTCTTTATTTGATTGTAATAGGGCAAGGGTCATAGGTAGGATTAAGGAAATTTATCAAAGGATTTAAAGACATCAAAGAGAATGCACAACCAATCTAATGACATTCAATCATGTGGAACTTGCTTTCAATTCTCTACAACTCTCTCTCTATTTTTCATTTATTTTTATATATCAATTTTCGCATATCACAAGGTAGCTCAAAACACCTCATCAAATTATAACATTGCAACCACTTGCAATCATTTTTTTTCTCTTTTTGCTATTCTTTATATATATATATATATATACATACATACATACATACATACATACATACATACATACATACTTCCTTTGTTCTTCTTTTGCTCTTTTGCTCACGTAAGTTCCCCCGTAAGAGAATTCTAGATAGTTTGTAAGCAACAATTCATATGTTCCACCAAATAGTCACTTTTGAATCAACTAGTCATGCATTCCTTTGACATTAGGGTTCAAAAGAAGGTCTATAATCAAATAATATGGTAAGGTTTGAATTCTTTTATGGTTTAGTCAAAGAAAAGGATAATAAGGCTCAAAAGGGGTTGACTAGGGGATAAGTTTTCAAAGATAGGTTAGCCAAAGGCCAAAAAAAGGTTTTTCTGAGTGCCTTAATCATTTTGATGCATAAATCTCGCTAATGTGGTTTTGACATGAATAATGATGCAAGTTCTGGAATAACTACCTAATATGCAACAACCACTCAATCAAAGAAAAAGTGAGCATATAGAAAGAAAAGTTCGTTAAGGCTCAAATCTTACTTTTAAGTGATTCATGCATGTTCATTATTCAAGGTGCTTAAGGRGGACACATTCATATACGCTTGAAGTAACTACTTCTATATGTAATCAAAGAGGGTTTCAACTTAACAAATGACATACAAAGCATTGGAATTTTTGAGATCCTAAAACATTTCAACTTGTAAACAAACACTTAAAAGGAAAATAAAATATTTTTGCATTCTTTTCATTTTTTTTAACAAACAAAATCTACTAGTACAAAAATAACACATAAAGAGGTCTACCCCATTTTGAAAGGGTTCATTGTCCCCAATGAATCACGAAGTGATGAAAAAGGAAATGCTAATGAACAAAAAAGAATCCCACAACACAAACAGACAGGAAACATAATATACTACTAAAAACAAAATGAAAGAAAAAGAAAAAAATAAATATGAAAAAGGAAAGCAAGAGCGAGACTGCGTTATCGGGGAGGATGGAGTGATTTCAGTGAGATGGTCAGGCAGTGTAGGTTGCGGGGCTGAGATGGCAGAGAAGGTGGGGCTAGTAGGCAAGGAAGAAGAGAGAGAAAAGAAAATTAGGGTTATGGAATTTAGGTAAAAACGTAAAAATTAAAAGAAAGTAAAAAGTAAAAAGAAAGGAAAATCTTCTTTTTTTAAAATTTTTTGAAAATAAAAAAATGAAAATCTTTTGAATTTTTTGAAAAAATATATATAATTATTTTTGTATTTTCTAAAACTAAAAGAAAAGGAATATCCTTTGAATTTTCTGAAGTTTTTTCGTTATATATTTTATGTGATAAAGTCCACATGGGCATATGGTATTTTGACTTGTGCGTCTAGATTATTGATGGTGTCTAGTAGCTGGAATTTAAAAAAAAAAAAGACATATGGACATATGATAAATTTGAGTGAATTTTGTTCTTGATGGCCGTATGGACAGACAATAGTTTAAGCATGTGTTTGGAAAATTTTGGTAACTCTAAAAATTGTACCTATGGAATTTGTCTTAAAAAACCAAGGAAGTTATCTCTCATGATGGAAAATACATAAGTAAAAAAAATTTGAAAAGATAAATATGAAAAATCTTGGTGTTGCCTCCTAATAAGCGCCTTGCATTAATGTCATGGCAAGACATTCTCCTTGTTCAGATTAATCGATATCAGTTAAACCAATTATATCTCCTCAACTTTAGACACCCATATGCTCAAGAAATGCTAAAGTTTATGACCATTAACATTAAAAGTTTAACTAGTGGCCAAACTGGAGATCTCAACTACACAATCAGACATACGTTAGTAACAAAAGAAGGGTTCATCCATCTAGAATGTAATTTACCANATTTTATGTGATAAAGTCCACATGGGCATATGGTATTTTGACTTGTGCGTCTAGATTATTGATGGTGTCTAGTAGCTGGAATTTAAAAAAAAAAAGACATATGGACATATTTTAAATTTGAGTGAATTTTGTCCCTGATGGCCATATGGACAGACAATAGTTTAAGCATGTGTTTGGAAAATTTTGGTAACTCTAAAAATTATACCTATGGAATTTGTCTTAAAAAACCAAGGAAGTTATCTCTCATGATGGGAAATACATATGTAAAAAAAATTTGAAAAGATAAATATGAAAAATCTTGGTGTTGCCTCCTAATAAGCGCCTTGCATTAATGTCATGGCTAGACATTCTCCTTGTTCAGATTAATCGATATCAATTAAACCAATTATATCTCCTCAACCTTAGACACCCATATGCTCAAGAAATGCTAAAGTTTATGACCATTAACATTAAAAGTTTAACTGGTGGCCAAACTGGAGATCTCAACTACACAATCAGACATACGTTAGTAACAAAAGAAGGGTTCATCCATCTAGAATGTAATTTACCAGGATCCATCTTTAAGAATTTATGCACAGCTCAATAGTATCTTTTAAGAGCAACTTTCTACTTATCATTATTATTCAAATAAAAATCTTGCTCTAGAGGAATAAAAACATCCATATCGAAAACTGAAGGTCCATCTCTAGGGTGTCGCATAGAATTTTAAAGACTGTATTTAATAATTTCACCATAAAATTCCATGGTGTTTTGTACCATCATATTTATCAATTTCTATCCTAGATGTTTTACAAATCAAATTAGAGTAATTATCATCTTTTATGTCAAGCTCATAAAATATATTTGGAACAACTATCTCATAAGTTTTTGAACTAAAACATCCTCCTGAACTCCTTCATGATTCACATTAGAACTATCAACAAGTTGAACATGCACACCTATTTCCCTTAATAAAGAAATATTCAATGATGAATAAAGAGAAAAAGGCATGATATCTATATGAGCTCCACGATCTAACAAGGCATTCTCAGTACAAGCATCACCAACTTTTAATAGGACWATTRGGAGACCTGGGTCCTTACATTTGGGTGGACAGTTGCTTTTGGAGGATAATAGAAATGTTCTCCCTCTGACTTACCAATTCRTTGTCTTTTAATTCTCTCTTGTTTATGCACAACTCCTTAGCAGACCAAGGATAATGAGATATTCATCTAATTGAATCTAATAAAAGGGAATTTACCTCAACTTGGTGAAAAGTTTGAAGAGTTTCWTGCTCTTGCTCTTCTTTCTTGAATTCAGTTAAATTATTGGTCAATACTAACTCTAATTTATCCTGCAAAAATGAGCTTCTATATGTTGTTCAATCATAAAGTCAATTAAGTTAACATTAAAACCTCTTGATCTTTGGGATGCTTTATAGCTTCAAAAAATGTTGAATGTGACCATATCACTATCAAATTCTAAAGTCAAAGTCCCTTTATTAGCATCAATTTTTGTCCTTGTAGTTCTCATGAAAGGCCTCCCTAACAAAATTAGAGCTGATTTTGCTGCMCAAAAATCATCCATGTTAGTAATATAAAAATCAGTTGGAAAATATTAATTCAWTTACTTTAACCAAAACATCTTCAATCATGCGTTCGGGATATGCATTGRACCTATTAGATAGTTGAATAATCACTCTAGTTTCTTTTAAAGGTCCTAATTTGAACTTTTTATAAACAGATAAAGGCATCGCATTAATTGAGGCTCYAATATCTACCATGGCCTTCTCAACCTTTTTTTACCAATTATACATGGAATTGTAAACATGCCAAGATCTTTACATTTTTGTGGCAATTTCCTTTTGATAATGGCTGAGACATTTTCTCCTACTAAGATTTTCTCATCATCCCTAAATTTCATCTTTTTCTTTTTTACAAAGATCTTTTAGAAATTTAGCATACCTGGTACATGTTTAATGGCATCAAGAAGTRGGAGATTAATTTCTACCTCGAGGAATATTTCCAAYATCTCCTTTGTTTCTTCTTCTTTCTTTGTTCATGTCAATCTGCCAAGAAAGGGAAGAGCAGTTAGTGACTTTGTAATRGAATTCTCTTGATCATTTTTAACYTTTGAGAGAGAAGCTTTTTCGGAGTTTATCTCAATTTTTCTTGAGCTTCTTCAGTTTGTTGATTTCCCTTTAATTTTTTACCACTTCTAAGAATCATRGCACTCATATTTTCTCGTGGATTTACTTCCAGTTGTGAGGGTAGTTTACCTTGGCTTGTTTCGAACTTATTCAAAGCGATTGCCAATTGCGTCATCTGCATGCCGAAATGGTGAATGCTCCTCTCACTTTTCTATTGGTAACTTTGATTTTCATGCTGCAAAAACTTGGTAATGTTAGCAATATCTTTAACAAGTTCTTCTAAAGATGTATCTGTATTGGTGGTTGCTTGATTTGGCTGAGATGTCCTTACTTCGAGTTGTTGTTGAAAGTTTGGAGCTTTGTTTGCATAATTGAAATTGGATAGTCTTTCCACTTTGGATTGTAGGTGTTGGAAAATGGGTCATATCGTCTTTGTGGCTGCCCATAAGATCCTCCAATTGCACGTACCTATTTCGTAGTTGAATCTTGAATAGCATGACACATAACRGTGGTATGTCCCAAATTGAAGCATATACCGCAAGACTTCACTTRTTGTATTTGGCCCATCCCTAAAACCATTTTCTCAACCAAAGATGTTAGTGTATAATTTTAYGATCACAATTTGAAATATTTACCTCATTTACATACCTTGGCACATCTTGCGTTGTGTTGAATTGTTAAGCATTTGTAGCCATGTTTGAGATAAGAAGTTTAGACATCTTCAGGYGTCTTGTTTACCAAAGCACCRCTRCTAGTTGCATCAATCATATTCCTACCCATACACACAAGACCCTCATAAAAATATTGTATCAATAAATGTTCAAGAATCTAGTGATGAGAACAACTCACAAAGTTGTTTAAAATGCTTCCAATATTCAAATAAAGTTTCCCCATTAATTTGCCTTATTCCACAAATATCCGTCCTTATATTAGCCGCCCTAGAAGCTGGAACATATTTCTCTAAGAATGTTTTTCTTAATTCTTCCCAACTAATTATCGAACCTGATGATAAGTAGTATAACAAATTCTTAGCTTTATCAGCTAAGGAAAATGGAAAAGATAAAAGTCTGATTTGACCTTCTGTCATCCCTTGAGGGCGCATAGTCGATCAGGCAAATGGAATTCCTTCAAATGTTTGTAGGGATCCATTCCTGTAAAATCATAAAATTTGGGAAGCAATTGTATTAGTCTAGGTTTTATCTCAAAGGTAGCTGTTAAATTAGATAGATTAAACAAAGAGGTTGTTGAGTAACATTAGGATTAGCTAACTCCCTTAAGGTTCTAGTTTGTTGAGCCATGTTGACTTCGTCTTCCTCGCCGGCTCTTCAAACTTGATTTCGATTTCAAAAAATCCTAGCTCAACTAGATTAGTAGATGATTTGGTTGCTCCTCACACTCCTTTCCTTTGTTTCTTTGTTGTCTTCTCAGTTTTTGGATCGTGAACAAGCTTTCCTATACGAGAAGATCTAGGCATATACCAAGGGATCAAATAAAATCAAAGAAAAACCATTACTTAAAACCATTCCCCGACAATRGTGCCAAAATTTGGTGTWTCAATAATTCACCAAAATATAAAATAAATATGCTYACACTTAATTTGGTATAATGGTGAGCACAATCATCTCTCYTRGGGAACAATGAATCAATTTTCTTTAAAGAGAGTTCAACTTGAGTAAACAAAAATAACAAACCAACAATTAAAATTCAGCAACGAAACAATTAATTATAGAACAATAACTTTCAAAAATAAATTCCCCATAAAACAAGGCTATGGCTAAGGTAGTTAAATCCACACTAGTTCAAGTRTTTGCTCATTGATTCAATAAATTACTCAACATTCACAAACAAATTTGTTATAGTTATCAAAGATAGCTTTAAACAACCAAATTCTTCCTTAAATGTTGATAATTAAAAGAAAAAGCCTTATTAATTATCCCCTAATCGATAGACAACCTCAAAGATAGCACATGAGATCTAATGTACTGACAGTATTAAGGATTAGAGAGACCCAATTCTAATTAATAAGCATAGATAGCAGGTTTATTGGACTAGCCTTTTCTTCCCTTTTCACAAAGTACACTCTAATAGCAAGTGAAATTATGCCAATTTACCACTCTATTAAACTAGCGGAAACAATTACGCGTTTGCTAATCTAACTTGGCTATAAGCTATTAAACTTAACAAAATATTTGCGCTCAGTATTCAATCAAGTCAAACAACCATTAAGTAGTAATTACAAAGAATAACAAATATTTGCTATAAATTGAGTATGTAAGCACATTTAGATCTCACAAATGAACTGAACTAATGCTTCATTAATCCCCTAACCAGAATGAAAGAACTTAGAAACAAAACATAATGTGAAGATAGATGGTAGATAATAGGATGGATGATGGGTGATTCTCTGATGTCCACTGCCTCTCTTGTGTTCCCATTATATAGATGATAGGAAACAACAAGAATCCCTTCCTTATCTTAAATAAATAATTGAAATACTTGAAACCTAATCTGATAAAGAAAACTAATGTTTAAATATCAAGGGATATATATTCCTAAAAATCCACCTTAGACAATAGGAGTCTTCCAAAAGATAGTCTTGCAATCTTCAAAATAACTCCCAAATTCATCCATCCACGTGCCCACACGTAGATTTTTTGTGCTTTCGGAATTTTGTCTAAAAATGCTCSAATAATGCCTCATTTTCTCCTATTACCTCTAAAGAGTCCTAAATGGATAAAATATCAATAGAACATGTAATTAGTGCAATAAATCTATTCCAAAGTTCATTAAATAGTCTACAATTATTGCAATAATTTGGACTCTATCAACTCCMTCACACCTAAAGGATGCTTGTGCTCAAGCATTTCCCAAAAAATAAACAAAATCGAGGGTACAACACAAACACACGTTAAGCAAAATCTAATAATCTCAAAACTTCTTCAACGAATGCACAATCATAACTGAGCTAAAGTCCAACAGAACTTATATSCAACACATAGCACTCAGCCAAAGCAAATGTTAACCGCCTTAATAATTGCCTCAAAGTTAAAACGTACACTTCTCAACCTATCTCACAAGGACATGCACTACATGTATTGCTATAGTCAATTTAATCTTCAAGGATAAGCATTAAAAGTTTCTTAAATGGGACCGATCAAGTAATAACGAAAAAAGGGTTTAAAACGTAGAAAGAAAATTTAAGAAAAGCCTTTGGTATAAATCGGATTTATGGTATCCTTTTTCCAGATCCTGATTACCAAGAATTTGAAGAGAAAATGGATACATTTAATAAAGAAAGATTTTGCAAATTTTTATTCAATGCCATTCAAACCCATACTAATGGTCAAAAGATTCCAAAGGAATCTATTGGAATAAAAGAAATCAGTAAAAAAGTCCCCTGATGGTCATACAAATTAATCAGCAATTTAGAACAACTATCAAGAGAATATCAAGAAAACGTCACCGTCAACCATCAAATTCGCTCAAGAAAAGCCAAACGTGTAGTGATTTTTACTGATAACAAGAGAATACTGACTTTAATACTAACAATAAGGATACTAATCCTATGGATCCAAGTAATGAAGTGGCTTTGCTACGCTATTCACAACAATCAGACTTTTGGCGAGGAATAATTAAAGGTTCTATGCAAGCCCAAAGGAGTAAAATTGTAATTTGGGAACTGTTTCAAGCAAACGTGCATTCGCCCCTTTTTTGGACAGGATCAAAGGATCCTCCCGCATTTGGTTTGATATATCCAAAATCATTAAAGTGATTTTGTTAAATTGGACAGGTGAGGGAATAGAATCCGAAATTGCAGAGTACATAGACGAAGAAACAAAAAAAGAAGACAAAAAAGAAAAGGACAAAAAAGAAGAGAACATAAAAAAGGAACAAACATAGATAGAGATATCGAAAGCATGGGATAACATTCCATTTGCGCAAGTAATAAGGGGCTCCATGTTAATAACTCAATCCATTCTTAGAAAATATATTATATTRCCTTCATTGATAATAGCCAAAAATATTGGACGTATGCTATTATTGCAACTTCCTAAATGGTTTGAGGATATACAAGAATGGAATCGAGAAATGCATGTTAAATGTACCTATAATGGTGTCAAATCATCAGAAACAGAATTTCCTAAAAATTCGTTGACAGACGATATTCAGATAAAAATCCTATTTCCTTTATGTCTGAAACCTTGGCACAAATCTAAACTACAATCCTTTGATAGAAATCTAATGAAAAAGAAAAAAAAAAGATGATTTTTGTTTTTTAACAATTTGGCGAATGGAAACTGAACTTCCATTCGGTTCTCCCAGAAAACGATATTCCTTTTTTGAGCCCATTTTTTAAGGACCTGGAAGCAAAAATTGGAAAATTAAAAAGGGCCCATTTATTAGCTCTAAGAGTTTTAAAAAGAAAAATGAAATTAGTTTCAAAAGAAACAAAAAAATGGGTTATCAAAAGTTTTTTATTTATTAAAAAAATTAATAGAAGGACTTTCCAAATTAAACTCAATTCTATTATTTAGCTTAAGAAAAGTATCTAAATTGAATGAAATTAAAAATGAAAAAGATTCGAGAATCAGCAATCAAATAATTCTTGAATCCTTTAGTCTAATTCAATCTACAAATTGGGCAAATTTTTCATCGACAGAAAAAAAAAAAGAAGAGTCTGACTGATAGAACAAGCACAATTCTAAATCAAATAGAAAAAAATTACAAAAGAAAGAAGTAAATAACCCTAGTAGGAGTATATATTAGTCCTACCGAAAAAAGTTATAATGCTAAAAGGTTTGAATCGCCAACAAATATTTGGCAAATATTAAAAAGAAGAAATGTTCGATTAATCTCTCAAATAGATTGTTTTATAAAAATTTTCATTGAAAGAATATACATAGATATAGTTTTATCTATTATTAATATTCCTAGACTCAATACACAACTTTTTCTTGAATTGATAAAAGATAAACTGATTAATGAAACAAATCAAGAAAGGCTTAATAGAAAAAATCAAAATACAATTAAGTTTATTTCAACTATTTCAACCCTAAAAAGTTCAATTGATAGTATTAGAAATAGGACAAATTCGCATAGTTTTTGTAACTTATCTTATTTGTCACACACATATGTATTTTACAAAATATCACAAACCCAAGTTAGTAACTTGTATAAATTAAGATCCATTTTTTAACATCTT
>MEJB01000006.1:10656730-10667075 GCA_001752375.1 Rhazya stricta
AGAAGCATTGCCACCTTGCATGCATGCAAGGCGCAACCCTCCACTAATCAACAGAAGAACCTCTCTTTTTGTTATTATTTTTTTCTTTGCTCTCCTAGTGACTACCCGGCATTCCTATACCTATCATCAGTTGCATCGATCAATTACCACCGAATCCACCTCTTAATTGCCCTATGAAAGCCTATTGTGTAGTGTAGCTTGGTTTGATTATTTTATTTCTTCATTTGTCCTACTCTTTCTTGTTTTATTCTTGTCTCTATTTCTTCACATGCTAATTGAGACACTTGTCTTCTTCCCTTTGCATTTCAATCTTGTTCTCCTTCTCGGCTTGGCTAGCCTCACCACCGAATTTGTGCCACTTTTTTTACTTCCCTTCTAGCCACTTGCAAGGCTGTACCACTCTACTTATCCAAACTATAAGTATAGTTGTCATTGTTCATGCAACCTATGACTTGGCAATCTTGTTTCCTCTGCCAAACTTCTCTTAAGAACACTTCTCACTTTCAATTGCCTCACCAATAGTCTCCCAAGCATCACTCTCACACTGCATAGAACAGAAACCACTCGGCCTACTCTCATTCTCTCTCTCTCTCTCGACTCTTCTCTTTCCCTACATAGCTTCATCCATTATTCCTTCTCCTTTCCTTTCCATTGGGTGGTAGCAATAGCAACACCATAGATTAGCTAAGTGCTGCTTCAATTTCATTGATTAGCTTGATTAGCTTCTCCATTCCTTGGTTTAGGTAAGTGCTTTTCTTCACCAGTTTCACTAAAGAACAATTTCCTCCTTAAACAAGCGTTCTTCTACCTGATTTGGTCAATGCTAAATTTTCTGGTTTCGATCTTTGAGGATTATTGCCGGTTGAAGCAGCTTTTAGAATGTACAACTAGCTTCAAGGTCAACAACTCAGGCCATTAGTTTCATCAGTTGAAATCCAGCACAATAGGACTTTACTSCTTCTTTAGTTGTTTAGGTTGGTAGAAATAAGATTGATATGCTTTATGAATTTATCTATGGTGGTAGAGTTATTTTGTTGAGTGGTGTAGCTGAGGAAATGAATTATTAAGGTGCTGCAATTTTAGTAAGTTCTTAAAATGGGTTATGACGAGTAAAATGTTTGACAGTTGAAATGTAGCCAACTTGTTATGAGATATTGAAATAGAATTTTGTATGATGTATGRTATGCATGATGGTATAGTTTTATTTTTGAGAGTTATGATGAAGAATTATGGRTGATTTCSAGTTGAAATGGATAAGGAAAACTTTGGCATAAGCTGGAATTAGATTATGATTAAAGTATATTATGATATCATTYTGAAATTGTCTGAAAGGAGACTAGGAATCAAGAGGAAACAAGCTGGAAAATTTTGCTCTAATGTGTATGTTTGATGAACTTTTATGTTATTTTCTATTTTTGAATTCCTAGAATTAAAGCTTCCCTGAAAATCCTTAATCTAGTGAGGAATTTTAAACCCTATCTTGGTTGATTTAAGGGTGATGAATCAATAGTATAACTAGTCCTTGTTGTTGGAACATTGTTACTAAAGAAAACTGTGGATAGCGTTGCTCTTAGTGTTAAAACAAATTTTATTTTTTTATGTGTTTTGATGGTCAATTTGAAGCTCAATCAAGGGATAGACTGTAATGAAACTCCTGATTTTGGGAGTCTTTTGGGACAATTTCAACAAAAACCATRCACTAGAACTTGAGTTATAACTTAAGAACTGGACCTTGTTTGCYTTGCTTGTAGAAACTGTATCCTACTATTTTCCCATCAGAATGAATCTATTATAACTCTAAATCAGAATTTATTTATATCGTAGAATCCCCTGTGTCTTAGGATTAAAATCCCATAGGTCMTATTAAGAGAATCTTCCTAAAACTCCAGATATAACCTAATCTTTGCACCTTGTTAGTTTGTGCTAGTTTCTACCTTACCTTGTTATTCTAGTAGAATCTAGGAAGTAGTCATGGAAATCTAGGTAAAGTGGTTTGCTTGAATAAATTCCTAAGAATTTTAGGATTATTTTAAAGTAAGTTTTATAGGGAAACGCTTTCTCGAACCTAATTTGTAAGCATTTTTCTAACTATTGCCAATTTATCACAATTCTGAATGTGATTTTTTGTAACCTTCCGCTATTTACCAAAGCGTTGCCATATTAATAATTTTATATGAATAGAAAATGGGAATCTAGGCACACTGATTCCATGAAATTAGGATATTCAAAAACTGAGATATGCCTATTTTCTCGAACCTCAATAGTTTAAAACTGTTTTCCAGGTAGCTTGACCAAATTATCCTATTCTAGTACTTGGATGAAGATAGGATGTTATCTACCCGAATTTGGGAAGCCATGATTAAACGTACAACCTCATGTCTAGGTTTGCTAGGATCATAGGTCCCCAATAGCGTCTGAGCTTTCTTATACAGTCATATAGTTACTACGATCTAGTACGAGACATGGACTCAGATTACTTTTATGACTTATTTTTAGGGCATAGAAATCAAGGAAATTAGGAAATTTTCACACACTTAACCTCTTATCCAGGTGAGTTGCARAACTAATTTTCTTAAACGTTCTTGACGGTGTTTAGTATTCAAGTCATCAAATGTAATTTATGAGATTATTCTCTGTATAGTTTGATCCTTGTTATGATTTATGCTTATGAAACCTTTGAATGAGAATATTCTAACTTCTTGATAGTTTGGAAATGTTGCGTGACTCTTGGAGCATGTTTTGTACCTGACTTGTTTATGATAATTCATAAAAGGGTAAAGCTGAAGCTATTTTGGAAAACATTCATTTTGTATTTTGAAATTGAATGATTGTAAAAACTTGTGTTTCTTGCGTGCTTTTGAAATTGTATCGGATTCTTGTGATGATAAGACGACTACTCTATCGTTTGTCTTGAGAAACTAGTTGGGCGAATAAATTACTCTACTTGTTTGGTCCCCAATACGAGGACCTCTTGAACTGTCAAGCGTCAGTTATCGAGATAGCCATGTGGGGTAAGCTGGTGGTTACCCCAGTAGTGGAGTGGGAATGCACCGGGCAGACGGTCGCGTCTTGGGCATTCATCGTGCATCTTTCGACGCTCGTGCCATGGGTTAGGAGTTTCAACTTTGGGTGATCAAATCCATATTACCCTGCTAGCCTGTAAATCTTGCTTGACTTATTAATATGAGCGGTTAAAAGTGGCATGTGCTTACACGGATGTAAGGTAGGTACATTGACCTCACCAAATCTACCAGGTGGTAACTAAGTAAGTATTGTACACATGGGGTGTATTGTCATACTTCCCTGTTAAGGATTTGTTTGAATTTCATGTTTGTCTCTTGTAAACTTTGTCCCTTAAGATTTTGACATTTTTAAATTTTTTCTGCTTTACAGCTTTCAAGTTTTTATTGAAATTGCATACAATATGGAATTATTATTCACAACTCACACRYTGCACCCACTTGGAACTCATTGAGCCTAACTGATCATTTTCCTCACATATTTTAGTGACAYGTATTACTSTTAGATSAAGTTGGCTGTGTGTTGAGAAACTTGAGGAGCCCTCTTCTCAAAGTTTTACTAGACTAGAAGACTATATTATGTATTTAATRGAGGATTGKGTTACAAGGTTGTTCATATTACTATGTATTGGTGTTGGATATATATTTCTTTGGTCATGATTTGTAGCTTAATTGTATATATATTTAGGTTTGCGYTTAGTTTTCTACTTAGTTTTATTGCAGCATGTGTGRACATTCTCGATTGTCYAGAGAGAGGTGACAACACATATTTATCCCAATCATATCTASGGGTGTGCGGGCCGTCACATTGTTATCTTTGTTACATGAAAATAAAATGTTTTTGTTGGTCTATGATTATATATGAATATTAAATCACTTGTTTGGGGATAAAATCTGATCCTGAGCATTGGGAGGAACACGTTTTCGTCTATTTTCTTTTATTTTTATCCCTTTCAGTTATACTTCTATGCTTTTTAGAATAAAACTACATATATTGCACCTATGGAGTAAATTGCTCACTCCATCCTCTTCCCCTTTAGAGCTGAAAGCTTTTGCATGTGAGTTCGAGAATGACATCTGYAGATTAGAACTTCGAATTTGAGATGGAAGACTAGTTATGATTTATTTGTATTTCAAACTTCGTTTTTAGTTTTATATTAAAAACTTATATTTTCATTTTGATTTAATCATTATGGATGTATAAGACTAAACATCTACTGGAAATAAATGATATTTATTTTTGTTTATGGATTCAAAGTATAAAAAACCTCAATATGTGAGGAGGTCTCATATTCTTAAGAGAAATATTAGAGAATAGAGCCGTGCCATGAACCGAATACAGATTTGGTAATGTTAGTGTTATCGTTTTGATTCTGAGAAGCTTMGTTATGAGGCTTATGGATAACTGGACAAGTCCTGTTAGGAAATTGATGTAGGGTTTTAATGTGAATMATATATATTGTCCCCAACTATAATGGGCTTGGTGGCCAATTTGAGCTCAATTTGAGTTTGGGACGCCGTTTTTCTATTTGTTGCAATTATGGTGAGGCTGCAACAGTAGCAGGTGTGACAAAGGGAGGAGAAGAGGAGAGAAGGGAGGAGAGGAGGAAGAAGACGTAGCCACCACAAGAGGAAGAGAAGAAGAGAGGAAGAGGGTAAGAAGGAGGAGGAGGAGGAAGAAGAGAAGGGAGGAGATGGGGTGGCAGTTAGTGGTTGGGGAAGGAGGAGGAAGGGGGAAGAAGAAGAAATAAAAATAAAATAAAAAAGAAAAATAAAATGGAAAAAAAGTGATTTTGAAATTTATTATTAAAATAAAAATGTATTAACTGACTGAAATACCCTTCTTTCTTTGGATTCTAACAAACAAAAAMGGCAGCTTTTTATGAATTTTTAAAATTGATGATCACAAACTTCTTATCTTAAAATTGAAGACAAAAACTAGGGAAAACTTCAAGAGCAGCGTGATTGTTTACCCAAGAATAAAATCCAACTTTTGATTCAAATGCTTGAACCCTTTTGGAGGATCATAAAGTATTATTTCTATATTTCTTGTTCTACTATGTTGGTCTTGTTAAAATTTGTCTTTTATAAAAATCCCAGCAAAGCATCATTTATTTATTTACTATCTTTTTTCTGGAATCAAGGTATCATTTGTGAAATAAACCAAGAAACATGTGTGCACTTGTTGCAAAAGACAAAAAATCCCAACACAACTAACGATAATTAGGTAAACGTGGGAGCGCCTGACCCTTTACTCATTTTTCAAACCAAAATTATAATTACGAATTACGAATTTTAATAAGTCAAATAATTACGAATAGTTCAAGTCATACTCTAATATTTGGTTCGATTTTAGTTATTATCAATTTACATAAATATTACAATACATAAAATTATCAAAATATATAATGACATTTAAATAGGTACTTTACCCATAAAACTACATATTAATAATTTTAATAACTAAATATAATAAGTTTATAACTAAAGATATCTACAAAAAAAGTATCATTCCATTTGAAACTTCTCAAAACTTTATTTTTCTTTACTTCTTTTACATTTGAGCAATGACAATTCACTATTATTCTCAATTAAGTGATTCATTACTTTACAAATATCTATTATAGCAATAAATCATGTTAAAAATCAATAATTATGATACTTCGATACTATTCGTTTTAAAAGTATGTCACAATAAGGTAAAATATAGAGATTAATGATACAATAAATTAGTTTAAAATTGTTACTAGAGTGACATCTTTACCATTATATTGGAAAAGAAAAGGACTAATTGCATCGGAGAAAAGAAGATTGTTGATTTGGTAGGTTGAATGAGTTTGGTTAGAAAATTAGATAAGGGTGAAGACTCAAATAATATTTTTAATAGTGTGAAATGTGACATAATTTTAAAAATAAGACAAAACTTTTATTGTGTCGTAGTACTTGAATATTATGAATTCTATACTTTTATGTGTTCAATTCTATTTGATTTAATTTCAAAACCTTAATTAAAAGATTTGAACCAAACAAATTATTTCGGGTTGCACATCCCTAAGATAGAGGAATGAATGTGAAGGGYAAGATAGTCCAGGAGCAGAGAAATTCAAAGATAAGTAACTAACATAGGAAGTAGCAAGAAAACGAGGAACTTGAATAAAACCAATATATTCTCAAGAATGTTGGCTTTGTAATGACCAAAGAGCTGAAAAGAATTTTGGATAGTTATTAATAGGACAAAGTTCTTGGTCTTGTCATGTTAMAATTTGGATTGAAAAGTGGTAAGCATAGAGATCAACAAGAAAAAATGATTGACGCCTAACAATAGTACCCACCTACCATTGCCTATATAAGTCTTGCATACATAATTGATCTACTCCTAGTCCAAGATCAAACTCTTGCACTAGTTATAAAGTTCTTCTTCATTTGGTAAGGTTCTGTAACACACTAACAAGGCCAGTAAGGTTTTCTTAACATYTTTGTTSCTTTTGCTTTTTATCTATGATTTTCAATATTTGGAACTTCGTACTAACATTTATATGTGATGACAACTCAATAAGGTAGTATATCAGATAAGTTTAGAGCTCCACTATTCACAATTTATAGGAAGAGAATATAATCCGACCAACTCAATACMTAAAAACAAACCTGAGTTTAAGGGCATTTTAAGCAATTCAATATCAAATTTGGAAGAGTAGTCAAGAATAATATGTTCGTGAATTTTGGTGTTTTTCATCAAACAGAAAAATGCCTACACAAGCTCAAATACTGCTGGTAGTCCAAGATGCATCAAGGGAGCTCTGCACAGAAGCCATGAGATATGCCCTGCTAAGTTTATCACTCAAATCCGGTGACAAAATCAAGCTTCTTCGAGTTGTTCAGCCCTTCAAGACAGATGCTGCATTCTCTCACATTGGATGTGTATCGCTGAGTAAGAATTCCTGCCATAATTACAGGTCCTTGCAGTTTTGCAGAGGTTGGAGATTTACCACTTGAGATGTGGATGAATAKWGTRATCCACACATTAAGTATATTGTCCGTTATATGCCAAAGACTTTTCCAAATTTATCTTCTCAGCTCTCTTCTGGTTTCTTTTCTGCTTCTTTTCCAGTAAGGAATAAAAGCAAACTGCACTCAAGTGCTACATACAGGAGGAAACAGGAAGACGTGAAAAGAGAAATTGAAGAAAAGAAGAAAGAATTTGCAAAGAGTGCAAAAATTGCAGAGATATATAAGCTTGCCGAAGAAAAACAGGTATATTACATTCATTGATATTTTACTTCTTTTTTGCTATGTTTTATTTTGAAGATCAGTGATCAAGCCAAATGATAAAATTTAACAGCAAGGAAGGAGAATATTTGAATACAGTTTTTACAGCCTGCTCAAATATTTTTTCCTTTTTTGTATTTTAGAAAAGAAATGGATGGAGCACAATCTGCAAGAATATTTTTYTCTGATTTGAGGATTAAAGAGTTACTGAAATATTTACCGAGAGTTAAAAATAGCAGATTTCACTTAAGGCAGTGTCTAGATATTGTTTCAACTACTGTGAAAAATGATGTAGTTTTACCCGCATATACCAATAGGTAGAATTTGAACTAGCAGTGGAAGGAGGCTCACTGAGAGAAGTTGCAGTAGGGAAAAGCAAGGATTTTGGGGCCACAACTGTGATCCTTGACAGGTATACAATGTTTACATCCCCTCTTTGAGTGATTCCAAAGTGATCAAGAATTGCAGTCCTGCAGAATGCCAGGATTCCAAAGATTCATAGCCAAAACTAAAGATCCTTGACAAGCATTAAACATGTTTTCTCCTTCATTTGGATAGGAGGATAAGAGGTCAGTCATGGTGACATATTTTTGGCCCGATCATATATACATATAGTGAATGATGCATTAAGAAAAMTTTCAAATGAGCAACTGATGCAAATTTCAGAACGTAAAATTAGTTTGTAGGCGCACATATTACTGCACTACTGAGGAGCTCAACGTTCGTGTATTATATTACTCTTAGTAACAGGTGGATTTGTTTCTCATGGTTCTGTTAACATGTCTGTCCTCCCTCTAATTTCCAGTCCCCTCCTCTCTCTCTCCACCTGACACACATGTATTAGCACCTCAAAAGCCATTACTTTTAAGTATTTGGTGGGGGGTTGATTGTTAATTTTGGAGAAGGATCAGAACAAAGCAAACTGCAGCCAGTATATCAGGTTATCCCATTTATTTCTGGCTTATTTTTTTCCCTTCTCTTGGGTTGTGGTGGTGATGGGTGTGGGGGTGGCGTGATATTCTTGTCAAGTATCTCCTGTGTTGATCTGTTAACAAGAAAACTGGATTTCGCTAAATGATAGAAAATCAAAGATAATATATTCAGGCTGTGTAARATGTTCAAATCTCCGGAACATATTTATGGTTTTCATTTGCATTATTTTTTCTCAACCTGATAATTTTCKTGGCAATCGTYGGAGATSTCTCCTCATATTAGATTAAGCATGCATTAATTGATCAAATATCATTTATCTAGCATGATATAACTCGTTTCTTATTCAACTAATCCAGCATTGACAAATGATTGACATGCACAACCAGATAAACTTAAACTTCATACGTTTCTTTGTTCGGTACAGGCTACTCAAGAAAGATCAGAAGTACTTTATGGAAAATTTATCATGTGGAATATTAYGACTGAAACATGATAAAAGCATRGGGAATATAAGAGGACCTAGGAAAACTGAAGATCAGGTGCTGGACTTGGACAGCAGCTATTCAGATCAGGGAACTTCCATGAGTAAGCGATTAATAACTAAACTCGTTCCTGAATCTCCAGAACGCTTTGTGTCTAGCCAAATTCATTAATAGGCAGYTGAATTTTTCTGGGGACTTGCAGGGAAACAACAAAGGGAGATAAGTCCCTTCTGTTCATTATGCCAGAATAGAAGACCAGTGACTGGACTTACAAGGGAGTTCAGTTGGTCCGACCTCCAGTCTGCAACAAGCAGTTTCTCCCTACAGAACTTATTATCGGTACATGGGAGCAGGGTATATGAAGGTCTACTGAGTGGACAGAAGATTGTTATCAGGGAACACACTTCAGCAACCATGAAACCAGTGGAATTCGACTCAATAGTTCAGAAGCTKGGGAGGGTCAGGCATGAAAATGTGGTCATTCTGCTGGGATCCTGTTTGAAAGGATCTCGCAGGTTCCTAGTCTATGAGTATATCTGCAATGGTTCTCTTAACAGGCATTTATCAAGTAAAAACACTATGACCTAAATATATAGTGTTTCTCATGGATAATTCTTACAACTAAACACGAAACCTGTTTTTGCAGAGAAAAGRAGTGAATTGACATGGGAAAGAAGAGTGAGAATAGCATATGGTGCCGCTAAAGGATTAGAGTATTTGCATGGTCTAAAGATCTATGGAAACATGAAGCCAAGTAACATCCTCTTAACACATGACCATCAGCCTATGGTAAGACAATTGAAGAAAAAGAATGCTTTAGAAAGTAAAAGTTTACTGAAAGTACATCTGTCTTATGCTCTCTTATAACTTTGCTCAGCTAGCAAACATAGGATTAACAAAGAATCACTACGAGGCCTTAAATCAAACCTCTGATACGAGGGTTCTGAAGACTTTCGAATACTTGGCACCAGAGTGTGAAGAAACAGGGATAGATTTAAGTAAAGCAGACGTTTTCTCATTTGGAGTAGTCCTTCTAGAGCTTATCACGGGTCGAAAGACCATAGATGAAACAAATGGGCAGAGCTTTTTGAGATGGGTAACTCCTCCAAAATAGTGTTTATTCTTCAAGAAATTTTGCTGAATTTTCAGTACTTATATAAATAGTGATGCACCATTAACTGTTTATCTTCTTGCAGGCAAGACCACTTTTAACACAGAAGAGGTTTCATGATTTAATAGACCCTGCTCTACAGGACTCTAATGACCTGCATCAACTCTACTGCATAGTTCGCCTGGCAGAAAAATGTATATGCTGGGATCCTAAGAGGAGATTCTCGATACATAAGGTACCTCTCTTCCTTGCTGCCTGGACACCAGTTAGCTAATTTCGCATCAAATTAACAGGAAGCAGCAAAAATTGATTTAATTTCTTCCATGGKACTACAGGTCGTGGGGACTCTGACATGCATATTTGAGGGTGGCAAAATGGAATGCATATCTCCTAGTGATTCGGAATTAAAAYGAACAGACATGTAMGTAATTCTATGAGTGCTAGCGAGAAGTGGCAYTAATTGGTAATTCGGAACTAAATGCTGCTGAAAGTTGTCAATTGATGATGCAAACGCAAGCTYCTCGTTAAATMTT
>MEJB01000006.1:10667258-10679590 GCA_001752375.1 Rhazya stricta
TWKCTTTTTTCATGGCCTTTAATAATGATATCCTACTTTCAATGGTCCTTTATCAAAGAACAGGACAAATATGCCATCATAAATAAAAAGATCGGCAGAAATTACTTCCAAGTTGTGCATATTCTTTAGAAATTAAAATACCGCAGTTTTTGTTTTCCAGAAAGTACTTTCGCTTTATCTGTCATAAGTCATAGGGTTTTGAGGCTGACTATGGCTTCAAATCTGAAAGCAGAGGAAATGCTCCCATTGCTTTTTGGAATAAAAACAAACATTTTATTAATCTTCCGGCATATCCAAAAGGTGATAGGACATGCACCTGCAGTTGAAGTTTCTTGACAAAATTCAAACAATCATATTCAATCTCATATCGCATCATACTCATCTGTTCAATCAGTTTGTATGAATAACCTTTGTATCGTCCCTACTATCATATCCCCCGCTTAGAACATTTTGACATTTTTTTATTTTGCACACAACTATACTCAAGCAAGTGATATTACTACACGTAAAATATTTTTTCTACATATCTTMGACTTATAATATTAATTGAGTGTCGCAGAATATTTTTAATATTATATTTATAGTATTTAGGGTTTAAATAAGGATTTAAATAATGGAAAATCCTAGTCTATCTTGGGGGTCGTGTCATGTATAAGATAGAGTCTAGTTAATCTTTGAATTAATTTAGGAATTATATTCCAACTTGGGTAATCCTACTAGGCTCTATATGTATCTTTAGTATTGAYGAAATACATTGAATAACTCTGGTTATTCATTGAAAGTAATCACCATTCTTCTTTGTGAGTTAAGAGAGAGATTTTCTCAGTTATTCATACTACTTCGATTGTGCTACAATTGATTTTCAAGTTGGTAATTTTCTCAACCACTCATTGACGATCACATTCTTGAGGAGGATCTCTTAAGGTTTATTGAAAGAAGTTTCAATGCAAAGACACTGTCGATGATCAAGTATCAACGTTGTAAGAATCTCCAAAAAGTCAGGCTAAAAGATTCAYATAGGAGGGAGTCTTTTCTTTATTTTTCTTTATTTGAATGATTTATGTTTATGACCTTTCTAAATTAATTGTTTAGTGGATTCAATTCGGTGTCTGGACATGATCCAATAGATGTAGGCATTTAAGTTAACCATTTCAATTATTGTGTCATCTTCTCATTTGATAATATATCAAGAAAATTAGACTAAATACGTTAAGTGTTGTAYTTATCAACCTAACAAGTGATATCAGAGCAGGTTTATGATTTCCTTCATAATTAGATCCTATTCTTTGGTCTATTAATTATGTTCATTGAGATTGAATTGTTTGTTTCACATTGAACTAGTTTGTATTCTTGTTGTGCCCACAACTAGTTTGAGTGTACCCACGCACTAATACATTTACTTTACATTAATTTGTGCTGCATATCTGATTGTGCCCCCAATCAATTTGAATGTTCACACATAGATCTATGGATGTTATGTTAGTTTGATTTCTTATTATGGAAGATTTTCGTAACTTTCACGAAGGTGACTTTACTCATAGACCACCATTACTTGATGTTGCAAGTTATCKTATGTGGAAGGCTAGGATGAGATCTTTCCTAGAGGCCATTGATGAACGTGTTTGGATGTCCGTTATAACCAMATATAATCCACCATTAGTAATTAAGGGCYAAAAATCCATATCAAAACCAATTACTAAATGGACTAGTGAAGAATTTGATAAGGCTAAATGGAATTCGAAGGCCCTCAYTTCTATCTTTAATGCAGTTTTCCTTATTCAAATGAAAATTGTTATAAATTGTCTTATTGCCAAAAAATTTTGGGATAAACTAGAAATGAAAAATGAAGGAATCTGAGAAGTTAAAGAAATCTAGGCTAAGAAGTCTCCCTACCAAATTCAAAAATATGTCTATGAGTGATGATGAATGCATTGCCAATTTTCATGCAAAATTATGTGATATAGCTTATGAATCTTATACTCTTGATGAAAARTACTCACACTAAACTTGTCAGGAAGATGTTATGCTCTCCCCCRAAMAGATTTAAATAAAACGCCATTGATAAGTGTTTAATTTGTAGTAATTTTATATCACATTTCTAGCAATTTTACCCATCTTTAATCTTCATATCATAATTAATAAATGCATATTATACTTTATAGTATATGAGTAATATGATTTTGATATAATTATGGAGTTTAAAAGCTAAAATCTATTTAAGTTGTGCAGGAACATGAATTGCTGAAATTAGAGAAAAAGGCTATGGCCATGTGATTGAYGGCATGCTGCAGCATAACCTACAAAAACACCTTTCTGTAGCGTCACTGACAAGACAAACAACTTACTCAACAACTTTGCAACTTGCAGCAAGTGGCAGCCGCAATGCTGCTAAGTATAGGAAGTGACTGCAGGCTAAAAAGAGGCTAAAATAACATAAAGGGATTGTGGAAACTTGGAGTTTGAAGAAAGGAAGCTAAAAATATTTATAAATATTCACAAGTTACCTACCAAAGTAAGTAATGCCACATGGAGGCCTGTAATTGGATGAATCTATCTCCCATGTCTTCTGTAGCCACATGGAAGTTTCTCATTTGACTAAATGACTAAGTGAATGCCATATGGACAATCCTCATTGGACAAAATAAAAAAGAAGCATCAACTAGCCCAATTACCAACAACTTACATGACTATGCAACTATAAATAGAGGACTCAGAGGAGGAAGAAAACGGGATTCAGCCATTCTTGGAAGCTAAAGGCTTTCCACCATATTATTTCACTCTAAATCTTTTTGTGGAGGTTGAAAACCACGAAAATAAGATGAATCGACAACCAAAGAAGACATTAAAGGCCCTTCAATGGTTGATGGTGTAATARCCAGGATATTACTTTTTGTAAATTTTGTATAGTCGTATGATTTTGTGTACCAACTAGGATTGGATAATTTTCTATYTGGTCATTATTTTATCATACGTTTAATAAGTATGGGATTATCGTGTTAATCGAAAGAGGGTCTTTGGTTGGTTAGTGGCTCAACTTGTTAGGTTATTCATTTCTCATTCGGAATAGATTTTAACCGAAAGAAAAGTCCATAGAATTTAATTTAATGGACTGGATTAGTTATAGAATGGGAAGGCCCAAAGGGTAGGGTTAGGGCCTAAGTTTGAAGTTAAAAACAAAGGGGAAAAAAGGGGAAAAAAACCCTAAATCAGCTGTCTACCCTCCCTCCAAACCCTACCCGCTGCTTACACCGCCTCTTTCTTCTTGTCTTGCCGCCGTCGCCTCCCTTACAGCCGCTACCACCCCTCCTCGCCGTATGCACTGTCTTTTCTTCTCCTGTCGCAGCACCACTGCTATTCGGCAGTGCTGTTTCGCCTCTGCCTAGAACAACCTATAGCGATCGAAGATCGAGACTGGAGCCGCAGATTCCCCAGATTTGCCGCCCAGTTCGCTGCGATCCCTATTGCCCAGGTCACCGCTGTTGATTGCCCGCGGTGGGCTTCCTTGCCGCCCAGATCTTTCTCTCTCGCYGTTCGTGCCATCGCCACTTTTCTGCTCGTCTGGTACGCACRAGTGCCATTGGATSTACTTGCCATCATCTACCCGATGRCGTGCCACTTTTGAAATACCYATCTWRCGTACATCATTTTGRAGTGCTTCTGTCCGGATGATGTTRCCGTCGCTGTTCACTGCTCAAAAAATCCTCGACTTAGCTAGCTCGCAACTCGTTGACTTCCACACGACTTAATACGATGCCTGTGGATTTGCTGCCTGTCCAGATTAGGACTTCGCAGCTCAGATTGCTGCCACGATGTGTCTGTTTTAGTGCCAAATTCACGTGCATCGACGGCCATTGCATGTCGATGCTTGGTCACTGCTCATCTAGATCTAGTTGGTACTGTCATTTGTCCGCTTGCCCAGATCTGCTGTTCGCCACCGTCGTTTACCACTAGACCAGAACAGATTGCTGGAAGAGCTGCTGTTCCCGTCCAGTTCCTATTCCTGTTTCAATTGGTAGGTTTTCGGCTTGAACCAGTAAAGGTCGCCAAGCGCCCAGCAACCAGGCGCCCAGATGCCCAGATGACCAGGCGACTAGGCTCCGTGGGCGACCAGGGCTGTTGATTTAAAGGTGAAAATGTTATTATTCGATATTGAAATTTGATGACTTAGGTAATTATGTCCTAGAGTGAAATTGTGGGAGAACATAGATTAGGTTTAATACTTGATCTAAGGAGTTTAAGTTGTACCTTTAAGAATGTGATAGTTAGGTAATGTGGGAATTAAGTATGAATTAAAAATTGGCAAATGATGTTCATGGAATGAGCATTACATATTTAAACTTGGACAATTATATTAAATAGACTTTCTTTTGTTATCACAATTAGGCCGTTTTCGAGCACATTGACATTAAGAGCGGTCGAGAGATTGACATTAAGAGCGGTCGAGAGGCTCCGCTTTGTAATTTAAATAAGATTTTAGTGTAAAGGACTCCAAGTAAGTAAATTCTCACATTTTCATTAACGCATATGTATTGTTGTTATAATTAAATTTCTCTTAGGCAAATTGAATGTGTATTGAATATGAGTTCTATYTAAGTAAATCCCCTACCCGCAACCTTTTCCGTTGTGTGTTATGTGGTGGCTGTATTGAACTGTGTTATGAAATGTGTTGTGATTGTGTTGAATGATTTCACATAATATATGTTTTGTACTGTTATTATGTTGAATGGTGTTTATATACGATTTTATYTAATTCATGTCATGGGCATGTAGTTATAGTATTCTAATCATTCRTGGCATGAGGCATTTGTATATTTAGAAAATGAAAGGTTTAGGAAATAAAATTTAAAAGGAAATGAAATTTTATAAATGAATTATTATTACGAAAATGTTAAGATTTTGGAAAAGAGTGTAAACCTAGCCATGAAAGATGTGAGTAGGAAATGAGGTGTTAGGGACCAGTATACCCGACCCAACCCTCTTGTAGGGTGGGGATATAAGTAATGTTCTCCTCTTGAGAAGTAAAAAGATGAAAGGAAAAGTCAAGCGATGTTAACCGCATTATAGTCGTACCGGGTAGGAAATGTGGAAAATACGCCATTGCCAAGCTTAATGGCTAGGCATGTATACTAAAAGTGAGGCTCCACGACTTTAATGAATTGAGAAAGGTATTTACACGTTCTTACACTTTGAAATGGAAAATTTATGAAAGCTATTCCAGAAACGTTTTATTGAGGAAGGTGAACTATGAATTTGTAACATTATAGTGCATTCACATACATTCATGCATGAGAATTGCTTTATTGAAGCTTTATAGCGCCATTCTAATTTCCGTCATTCTGCATTCTCAGGGTGGTATGTAGTCAGATGGTGCAAATGAAGGTTCACTTGTGGAGCACAGGCCTTGATACCCCCAAGCATTATTTAAAATATCTTAGTGAATAAAGATAAATGGTTGACTGGAGAGGTTTTATGTATTTTTTTAGATATTTTCTTTATTGGTTTTAACTAAATCGTGTTTTTAAACATTCTTTCAAGTTTTCAACAAATTTTCAGTCTTGGTAAATGTTAGGTCTGCGCAAATGACTTGTTGGAAAAACATTAATTTACTATATTGGACAATTTGTTGGGATTGGAAATGCATATTTGTTATACAGGGTATTAGAGAATGTGTTGAGAAAGTTTTGAATTTATGACAGGGGAGTAGTTTATAAAGATTACAGAGGAAAACTCTGTCTGAATTTTTATAAATTTTTTAATTAGGTGGTTCAGATTCTCTTTAGTTTTCGCTATAGTATTTTCATTGATTAGCGCAGTAAGGTCAATAATCAATCTCGAGCTTAGGACAATTTCAATATGGGGGTGTTACGATACACGTAGAGGGACACTAATTGGAGAAAAAAGCTGAAGGATAGAAGACAAAGAAGCTAGACTGGAAGTAGATATTGCAAGGCATTGAAGCACGATTGCAAGGCGCACATAACATTTTGCAGAAGTTTTATGAAACTTAGTTGTGTATATTCTACTTCATTTTTGTATTAAGTTGGACTGCGATTTTGATCTTCTTTAGTAAAGGCAAAATGTTTTCTGTGCTAATTTGTGTTTTGATATTTCTATGAATGAGATAACTAACTAATTCTTATTACGGTTTATTGGAACTTAAGTGATGATGATATGCTAGTTAAAGTGTGCATGCTTAAGCTTATTTTTGGTTTACCCAAGCGGACAGATTCTACATTTTGATCTTTATCTTAGCTAGAGTCAATATCATTTATTAGGTTGCTTGAACTAGTGYAAAGGCTTGGGTAATATGAGTAGCTTTTATATGGTTGATGACATAGCATTCATGCATGTCCTCTTTTGCATTTTAGGMTTGCACTTAATTCGGGTTCTTATTGGGAGCARACTGCAAAGATCAATATCCCTCTTGAATCTAGAGCCACTATTCAGGATCATTAAGGCCAATTCCATTGCTTAGGAAAGTGTACAATGAGTAGTCCAAGTAGTGTGATGCACCAAAGAGTATGTTGTAGTATGTCCATCGCACATGTCGATACCTAAATTACTTTTATGTAGGTTCTTAGGYTTGCTGCTGAGAGAGAAACTTCTTGATCTCATCTCCTCTTGCCATTGCTCTGTCTTCTAGAAGATCTTCTTAATCTCTTTCTTTCTCCCCTCTCCTTCTCCCTCTATCACAATTACTACTTTGCAACCCTACTATAATGGCATATCCAACCAATAATGTTACTGAGTTTACACACAATTCCTTTACCTATAGAATTCTGAAACTCAACTAGACCACGGAAAGCTTAACCCTTCTTTCAGGTTGACCTTTACAAAATGCATCTTCTAAATTTGTCAACTCGAATCTAAATACAATTTTGTTCTCATTTGGTGATCTCAACAAGGATTTGACTTTAATCTGCGGTAGAAATACTAAGATGACTATCATTTGGAGGTCCCAGAATTTGTTTATTTGTACCATTGCCAACATCAATTGTATCGACACCTTTTATATAATCGGACGGATTTTGAGTGAACCAATTTCGAGGTTTCTTCTTTTGAATATGGTCATGTGAGCTATTAGGAACCAAACTACTAGGAATGTTAAGGCTCCAATCATTTGTTGGACTTTTGATTTGCAGTCGCATATTTATTATCAATTCTTCAGCACAAGTACAACAATGTATGTGTGTTCTCACAATATCTTTGGTATGTTGTAAATAATATTGTAGTATGCATAACTATATCTCATGAACATAATACTTAAGGGATCCATAAATCCCTAACTAAAATCTATCATCCAGTGATTTATCCTTATGTTTACTTATTTTTTCTTTCAATTTTGATCCATTGTATTTAGTTGTATTTAGTAGTTAGATTACCGACCAAGATCATTGKATTGTTCTTTGTAACTCTCATACCTATACTATAGCATCTAATTCTRGTGGAATCACCCATACCAACAACAATTACCTCTATTGAAGAATGTTGAGACATAGATGAGTGGTATCCCYATGAACTAATTAGATTACTTAAAACTTATGAGCATAATTTGAAAATGTTGAACAAGGAGAAACACTCAAAAATTCTCAAAAGTATTGCTCTAACCCATACCTAAAGTAAGTTCTCAAGAAGAAACCTAAGGAAGATATCCCTCCAAACGAGGGCTATGAAAAAGGAAAAAGAATTCAATGCAATGAATGTGAAGGATATAGACACATTCAAGCAGAATATGCCAATAATCTCAAGAAGAAGGGCCTTGCTATAACTGCTTCATGGATTGGAAATGATGATGAATTTCAAGAGCATAATGAAAGTGAGTGTAACTAACTAGTATTTGTAGTAAAATATTCAAATAAGGATAAGGTACAATCTGACATTACTGATGAGAAGTACAACCCGACATTGATGCCGAGGACCTTCAAATTGCTTATAAAGACATGTGCAGTAATTGGATATTGCTAGGAAATAAATTAGAGCCATTGAGATGAATAATCTCCAATTTGTGAAAGACAATCGAGATTTGGTTGAACAAGTGYAGGTACTTAAGAAGGAGCTTGTTATTTCCCTTACAAAATCGACTCAAACAATGGAAGAGCTGAATAGTGCAAACACCACCCTAAACAAATTTAAGATGAGCTCTACTAAGCTTAGACAAGCTGTACATATGGGAAAAGTCACTTGCGACAAATGTGGAATTSATTTCTAGAATGTCTGCACAATGGATTTGAATGTGCCAGCAATCGTTAAACTAAAAAAGAGCATAATATTCCAACTAAAGACATAACCTCCTAAGTAACAAAATTTATCCCTGCTTGTCATTTGTTTCCCGAAAATATGAGCACATAAGACTGAAATGATCTAAATTATAATTTTATATATTTGAAATGCTCAATCAAAGTCCTAATGCCCCTCCTCAGTGGCAGAACCTCCTAAGGTAACCCACTCATTGCTTGTAGAATGTGATTTTAGTTCTCAAACTTTGACCAACATTATTTCCCAGATATAATATGCAACTCTTGCTATCAAATTATGATACTCAAATCTTTGGAAGCTACATCTTGAACATGCATTCTATGGAACATATTTTATCCTATAAAACGTCATGAAATTTGTGCAGTTAAGCATTCTAAGAAGAGTGTCTCAAAATCATATCGTTTCATTAGGTAAACCATCTTCGTTGATTTTTTTTGATCTATTAGAATATCACCGTGTTAGATGTCTTTTCTGTTTCTTTATTCTATATTCATTTTTTCTCTTTCCTCTTCTTTTAATTTAAAAGAAAAAATGAAAAAGTTGACCTTTTTTTAATTGCCCTAGCTTCTACTAAGGGGGAGTATAATGGCCCTGGCCTCTTTGTACTTTCATCTCKMTRGCATGTGCTTCTGCTCCATTATGACTACACAAATTACATAAGWTATTTTTGGCTGAACCCATGATCAAAGAGGGGCWYTTTTGAGGATTACTGTTTTACCATTTCTTTTGGATACCTTTGTGGGATGTAGTTGTYTTTTGGCTTGTTCAATGACCAAAGAGGAGGAGATATGGTATTTTTGGTATATTGGTATCGATGGTTGCTATATTCACATATATTGMTATTTTATTTTGGTATGTTTAGCTATATTGGATTTTCATGTTAGTTGGTAGCTATTTTTGATGGTATACTAATAATGGGAAAATTTTAGTTATATGTRGTGCTAAGAACATATTTAATTGTTGTGGGATAGTTGGGATTATATTTTGATGTGTGTGATGAGTTCAATATGTTTTGGATGATATATGCTAATTTGCTTTGTTCATATATAAGCAAAAAAAGGGAGAGATTGTAAGAACAACCTCTCCATTGTTCCCACTGTTATATTCATTTTCCCGTGCACACTTGAAGAATTCATCTTATATTCTTTATTGTGCACATAATTAAAGCTATTGTCGAGACACCTAAACAAGTCCTACTACACATTAAATATTTATTCTACAGAACTTTTAATTGTAATATTAATTGAGTATTTTAGATAGTCTTCAATATTATGTTTAGATTACTTKGGGTTTAGATAATGGAGTCACAGTATATCTTGTGTGTTATAAGATAGAGTCTAGGTACTCTTGGAGTTAATTAAGGAATCATATTCCAACTATACTACCCAGGAACTCACGGTTTTTATCAAAATTGATCACGGTTCTTCTATTTAAGTTAAGAGAGAGATTGCTCAACTATTGATGTGGCAACCCACCCTCCCCTAGGTTCCACTACGAAGAAAGAGCGTCGTTTGCCCRTCTGCAGTCAAATGGTCAAAGCGTCTAAAACCRTATAATATAATTAATGGGAATTAAAATCTTGAAGGTAAATAGTAGAAACGCCAATAAATTACATTCTAGAAACATCATAATGTATATCTTCCAAAAAAAAGTATTCATAAGTATTAGAACTACATCCTTCACAAGATAAATTCTTGTGAAATGCTCATAAGCTCAGACTTCCTGCTAGCTTTAGTAATCTYTACCTATCACTGAAACGTGAGGAAAATAGTGAACTAGGCTCAGCTAGACSTAAGGTGTGTGCCAAGTGAACATACAAAATATTCAAGTGTGCATAATATAACAAAAATGAATAATCACAATTGCAAAAAGATCCATCAAAGTATTTAATWTTCAAAGCGTATCGAAAATCAGAGTAGCAAATGATTAAGTCATTGGAAGCTTGAAAATTGATCAAGATCATAGCAAAAGAGCTTTTTGATTTCAAYGGAAATAACTATCATGAAGAGGAATAGAAAATCCCCATTTTACTACTTGTCTGATTTGGTGGTGTTGGAATTATCAGCCTTACATCCAGATTACGCATGCGATTTTTAATTGTTCATGAAAACAAGTACAAGCAAGGGTACTTGCTAGATAGGGTACGAGAAAATCGGTTATCCCTGGGTTAAACCTCCTAACTAGGGGTACACGAGTGCGCACAAGTGAGATGTGGGTGCCTTATGGCATGCTAATCATTCGTCGGATACGTCCATAGTCCATCATAGACAGTGCCATCGACTTTGGCCAAGGGTGGCTATCTCGAGAGCTAATGCCTCTGGATACAAGAGGTGGCTCGTATTGGTACAACATGTTGCTCATTTGGCTAGCTCTTGAGACAATCGACAGAGTACTCATCTTCGACAATCGGATCCACAATCCCAAATTTCACAAATTGCAAACCATCAATCATGAGATTCACAATTACAAATTCCCAACCATGATTTCAAAATCACAAGCCTTTGATCARGAGATTTACAAACATGAGGTRGAGATCAAGTTCAATTCTCAATATCAAATTAATAGCATTTTTCAGAATTCGGAATGACTTGGCAAATCGATACTTTAATTGAAACCAATGAGCACTTATAATTTGGAAAACATAGTAAAACCATTCATKGGAAGCATAAAGTAAATTAGTGTAAAGTATTTCAAAGGCGCTTATCAAAACCATGATAATTTGAAGATTCTTAAAACATTTCATTTGAGTAATAAAAATTCACGCATTCCGAGGTTCAATATAAAGTGGAGAGATTTCACATTCAAACGTACAAGAATTCATTAAAAACATATCTAGAGTATGCTCGAAAGTAAAAATGCACTTTTCAAGGAGTTTAAAAGARAGAGGGACTCACTTGAACTCGCTATTTTAAGCAGCTAAACTTCCAAATTAAAATATCTTAAACAGGTAGGAAGCGTATCCTTTAGCTGACTTATAATTTGGCTGAACTATCACAGCGAAATGTCATACATATGGTTTGTACACCAAGTTGTTTGCCTAACATGATAGCGTTTAGCAAAATAGTCGTAAATTGATTATTGGTTCTAGTTTCCTTAAGAATCTTATATGAAACTAAACCAAAAATATCAAGCTAACTGTGAGAACTGGTTTACTTAATTTTGACCAACGAACATGTAGCATTTTGATTGTGAAAACAGGGTTGGTTTCTTATCGACTAAACCAATCAGTTTCGCTGTTTTATCAATAACTGAATTTTTATTAAGGCAAATTGAATGAAACAAGTCTTAGTCTATTCCTATGATATTAAGGAACATAACTATTTAAATAAGAACCTAAAAGCATTTARTCYTCTCCTATAATGCACCCAAARAGAAAAGTGAAATTGGAGAATTCTAAACTGARAGGGTAAGGTTGATTTAGTCATATCTCTYYTTCTAGTTGTTCAAATTATACAAATCAAATTCCAAATTATTCATTATATTCATARATATCCAAAGTTACCTTATATGAACCATTRCAATCCATAACCAATTCYAAAAGTACAAAGAAATTTAGGTGCTCTACCAGTCGGCCATACTAGCAATGGCTAAATAGGGTCTTAARGTTTTTAACATATGTCGGGTTATAGTAATTCAAATTAGGTAAAATTGATCTCAAAATGACATTTAAATAATGGGCTGTCCAATCACAATATATATCAAAATCAAACACACGGTTAAACTAGAAACGTTCCAATATTTTAAGCAAAAATACAGTTTTCTAATTCTATCCAGTGTTTTTGTAAAGCCCATATCTCATGATTTACTAAGGCTATCGGATGATATTCAGCTTGCTTTAATCTTAAGAAACATTAATACAACATAGGTAAGGAAATTTCAACCAAAATATACCGCTTACTCGTACGATTGATCAAAACACTAATGTTCTCAAATACAATCAAACTTATCGTACTACCACCAACTTTATTCTACTTTTCCACAACTATATACGAAACAACAACCTGTGTTAAAATCATACGAGACAAAGCTAAAACAAAAACCAAATCATACTGAACACTTTAGACCCAAACTAGTGC
>MEJB01000006.1:10680864-10703836 GCA_001752375.1 Rhazya stricta
AGTATCAAACATCAAAGTTGAAGAAATTCCCAACAAATCACAAAGGCTATAAGATTCAAATAGAAGGGATATCTTTTCATTATTTGAATAATTTATATTTAAGATCTTTTGTAAATTGATCATTAGCGAAATTGATTCAACGTCTAGACTTGATCCCATGAATGTAATCTTTTTAAGCTAAATCATGTCAATTATGTTCTCTACTTGTTATTAATTTGCTTATTGTTATTGGTTAATATATCAAGGAAATTGGACTAAACAAGTTAAGAGTAGTAATTCTCAACCTAACACAGTTCTCTTCCCTTAAGTACAATAACCAACTCACAATGAGGCCCTCATCTGGTCCCCATAGAATGGCCCCAGCACTTGCAAATTCATTCCCATGAGCCCCACCCATGTTCAGCTTGCATCTGCCTATTTGCAGCCTTAACCATCCCTCTTATTGTCTGCCCAAAGTGGCCATGGTACGCTCTTCTTATTTGCTGGCATTATGGAATTCCATTAAGAAGTTTTGGACTATCGCAGCAACTTCTGCCTCTGGAATCCCTCCGATTCTCTACAACGCTAATAAGCGCATTCATTTTAAGTTCACTAAATAATGTCTTGTTATTTGTCTCTACGTGGATGATATGGTTAAAGGAAAAACCGAAACTAAGAAGCATCTATTAACTTCTAAGTTAAAAAAGAAAGATCTTGGTGAAGTAGATCTTAACTTAGATATAAATATTAGGAGGSATATCAGGGCTATTGCTCTTRCARAGACATACTATATAGATAAAATCTTGAAAAAATATTGACATTTAAATGTGAAAGGAGCAAGTACTCCTTTCAATCACAACTACAAGCTCTGTGAATGGTAATCTAATAGCTCAACTTGAGTGTGTTAGTATTATTGGAAGCTTAATATATGTCATGAGTTGTACTAGGCTGAATAAATCATATGTCATATGTAGACTAGCTAGATATCATATAAATCAATGTAGAGAACAATGGAAAGCTATAACTAAAGATTTATGACTCTTTTATTATATTTTTTTCAAGTGTTCCAGAAGGGTTTTTGGATGCTAATTGGATATTAGCATTAGTGATAAAAAAACTACTAGTGGTTGCGTCTTTATGCTTGATGATGGTGTTTTTTCTTGGATTTCAAAGAAATAAATAATTATAACACGTCTTACCGRAGAAGATGAATTTGTAGCTAGCACTATCCAGGCTTGTAAGGAAACTCAATTGCTAAGGGATATATTGTTTGATATATACTTTAGCCTACATAATACCTCTATAACCTTACATTGTGATAGTGAGGTGACTATGTGRAGAGCTTTAAAMCAAGTGGATAATAAAAAATCTAGACATATTACTTTAYGACATGCATTTATTAGGATAATGTTAAATAATGATGRTGTCTCAATTYTGTTCGTAAGAACGTAAAAGAACTTGGTGGATATATTAACCAAATCTCTAGCAAGAYACTTGGTGAGTTCAACAACATTAGGAATGAGATTATAATCCTTAATTTAWAATAACTTGTAATGGTAACGCAACCTTCATCTAGTATTACCCCTCGATTACAAACCAATTTGTTAAGTGGTGGCAAGCACTTAATTTATTGTATATCATGAACCACGTGCATATTTCATTTATTTTAAGTAATAATGGTGATGCAAACTTTTAATAGAATTGTTTCATAGTGTTCTATCTCTATTTGATTAAATAAAACCTGAAACAACTTCTACCTATATGCTCATTAGAAGTGGTGCTGGTTCTAACAAAAGTTTGAGGTAAACTTTTCTATATGATCATGAACTAGGATGAGCACATCTTCATTAATAGTACTAAAGGGTGTGGTGAATAATGAGTGTATCATGGAATATTATGTGCGTTCCAGTCATTTTTAATGTCGGTTTAAGCAACCTAACCACAAATTACTTAAGTTTTCTCTTATGAGTTATTAACACTAAAGAAAATTTGAAAAGGAAAATTACTTTTCTTATGCATGATTTTTACTTGTGTTAGTCTCAAAATATATTGCAAATTAAATYAGAGAATGTCGAAAATTAGTTTCTAATATAATTTATAATGGTGACATCATATTGTTTTGTTGGGAAAATATAAGGGTACTTGATTTAGATAAGCTGGGCATGTAATAAAGGAGGAATGGTTCTGAATCTAAACAATGATCATTGCTCTCTGGCCAAGTCATTTTGCCGCATAACAATTACTTTCTGAAAAATTCATAGAGTTTCAAACTCAACTTGAAGAGAAATGTCGGATTTGTTGGAGGTAAGGTCACGCAAACAATACTATTTGCCTAATTTATATCAAAATTACAACATCCAATAACTTATGCCCTACATGTTAGAATATTGCATGGGCTTAAATACTTGAGAAATAATCAACAATTGAAAGTACAAAACAACCAAGTAAGAACACAAGAAGTTAACGTGAAACAACGCCCAATAACTTATTCCCTACTTGTTAGAATATCACAGGAGTTCTTACAATTGTTAGAATATCACATGATTTAAATACTTGGGGAAACAAAGAATTGAAATGGCATAAAGAACCAAGCAAAAGAAACAAGACTTCAATGTGAAAAACCTCTCCAATGTGGAGAGGAAAAACTCTGGGACCTTTAGATCCACCACCAAAARCCACTATCAACAAAAATGTGTTACAACCAAGTCTTAACACATCTATATAAACATGTAGCCTTGGAAGAGCAACTACAACAAAGAATAACACAAATGAAGTGAAGAAATGCAGAAATATCACCAGAAAATAATATTCCTCTAAGGAATAGCTGGAACAATCTGTTGAAATGCTGGTGTTTTTTCTTTGCTGAAATGCTGCCTTTTATAGGCTCTAGCCAGCTMAAACTGCTYGAATAATTTCTGGAGACTGTCCCGAAAAGAAACTGCCCCATGTAGATGCTGTAATAGCTGCGGAATTATCTCTACATTGCAGTTTTKTGAAACMGCTGAAACAGCTGCAGTAAATCACTCTGAAACTGCTGAAATTGCTGCTGTTTTCCTTAYGCTGCTACAGTAAATTTCCTGCACTTTATTCTGCAGTTTCTGCTCACATACAAGCTGCTGAAATTGCTGCATTAAATCAATTTCTCCTCCTCCATTTTTGAAACTGTTTCCAGCTTTAATTTACAAGCTTTAGAAGCRGGAAAAAGATTGTCCATCTTTWATTCTCATTCACAGCTTTATTTTTCCAACATTACCAARGTACCACTCAAGATYTATCATGTATCCAATGATACCACACATCAATTATATATAGATCTAGAATGAAAAGTTGAATTCTGGTCAAGATGAATAGCACTTTGACTATCACAAAGTACCATATAACAATGACAATGGTCCATTAGGAATCTCTTCATCCAAAGTAACTCTGTTCATGCCTCCGTTGCTGCAATGATTTTAGCTTCTATATTTAACAAAGATGCACATTTTTACAATCGAGATGGCCAAGCGAAGGCTCCCCCTACAAAGATAAACAACAAGAAGCTTGTAGTGTACTTTCTTGAATTAACATCCATGGCCATTTCTAAATCTGTATAACCTGTAAGAATAGGTTGATTTCTATCAAAAKAAAGTCTCGTATTTGTAGTTCCTTGCTGCAAYTTCTAGAAGCACGTTGATCAAAACAAACATACCATCAACATAGAGAAATAAAATGATAAAATCATCGCTAAAGAATTGTTGCACAAATATACAATAATTAGATGTAATCTTCTTATAGCCTTGCTTGCTCACGACTGAATCAAACTTCTTATACAATTGCCTTGATGCTTGCTTCAACCTATACAGGCTCTTCTTTTAGTTKCAAACATGATCTTGTTTTTSTTTCACTAGGAAACCCTRTGGTTGCTCTATGTAGATTTCTACATCTAAGTCACCATGAAGAAAACCTATGTTAACGCGAAGTTGGTTTCTTTATAATGACTYGATTATTTTTGTGCCTYTATTGTTCATTCTCAAACTATCTTAGTTGTTAATTGTCGTTGTGGTGTTCTTAATGCATTTATAGATTAGCTACCTATAAAGTGATCTAATAATTAATCATGAAGGATAGGAAGGTGAAATAATTGATTAGAAACTAGGTAACGATAACTCGTAGTATGAAATCGACTGGGGATAGAGTCGATTTTTATTAGGTGGTTTTTTGAAAGTAGGTGACTGTGCTTAGTGAAATCGGTGAATTTCATAAATTATTAATGCAATTTTGATTAACCTAATTCACATAGTGATATAACTTTAATCAATTAAAATTAGGAGGTTTAGAGAAAGGGATTGGGTACAACATAATTTAGAAAATTCTACTATTAGCAATTAGATAGGATTGGGAATTATAGTAATAAATGTGTGATAAACTTTAGGGTATTATTAGAATCAATTGGATCAATACCCAAAAAAACTACTTTTTATTCCATAAACTTCTTTGGAACTTTAGTAGTTAACGTCGTAACAAGACTTTCTAGTGCTTTTTCTTCATTTCTAGTTGTTAATTAATATCACTCATATTTAGTAGGTTCAAATTTGGGGAATTTGGCAAATTTGATACTCGATTAAAAATCTTTGTGYATCGATACTTGATTCACTCACTTTAATTTTTTGAACACTAATATWCTTGCTAGGAAATAGTGTCTCAATGCACGCTCTTCTGATTGTTTGTTGTTATGGATTTTGTTATGATTAGGTAGTGGTTCTTTAATTTATTGGTTTGTTACTTGTTGTTTAAGATCATAAGTTTCTATTTTAGCTATTTAATTTCTTGGAGGGGTTTATGTGGCAAATATTCCCTCCAAACTTTACCATAATCCCCTTATAGTAATGGCATCTCATGCTTGTTTCCCCTTGAATACGTCAAAAGCATATTAACAATGAAGGTGTCCACTTCTTGACACTATGTCGAGGTTTCTTAAGCCTATGCTGGTATGCTGACATCAATTTACTGTCAAGAGTTCCTCATTAGCTCATCAAATGTGTAAGAATGGAATTGTTGGAGAGGATAGAGGTRTTGAAATTGATCAGATAAATTTATTATCTCTGACTATTTATAGGATTAGGATATTATTTGCTCGAGTGTAATGCCAATATGGAAGGGACATATTAGATGAAAGGTCGAAGGCAGTACATAATTTTGTTGTTCTGTTAAAAATGTTTTATAATAACATATTGGGTACATTTTTCAAAACTAAGGGCAATATGCTCCAGCCTGCAGGGTGATTCATATGATCATGCAAATATCATGCTCTTCGCCAATGACCTTGCTTTTTTTTTTTTCCCCCCTCAATTTAAAATTTTGAATATAATAAAGACTTTTATGAATTCCAGATTTTGCTGTATGGAATTAGGGTCAGGGCGATTCAATGATCCAAACTTATTTTTACAGTTTCCGTTATTGCAGTCCTTCAAGCWATCGATGCTAAATTATTTTTCCTTGCTTATCTGTTATCCTTGTGCGGACGTAYTTTGCACTGATTGCTGCATAGCTTTGATGGTTAGGTAAAATGGCTTAACATGAATATTCTAACATATAGATTGATATAACTTACTATGCATTTTAGGGTTTATAAGTAGGAAAAAAATCCAGACAAATGTACATTAGTTGGAATCAGCATGTGTATTGATTATATACGACAGTTGGTTAGGTAAATAGCAGCTAACTATCTCGACAAATGTTTAGGACATTTATTTAGAAGCCTTAATTATTCCTGCTTATCCCTCAGTGTTTCACTTKGGTMAGTGCTAGCTTTCGAAACAATAGACAGAATTCGAAAGCTGCCTTTAAATGCGTGAMTCATGTTAGTTCGCCACTGGAAGAATTGAAGAACTGCTGCCAATAGTTCTCGAAACTATTTTTCTGTCYATTCCTAGTCTTTTGATGTCTATTCATAACGTTGACATTTTTTCGACAGTTTCAAACATGAACAAGGTACCAAAATCTTTCCTTTTGGCAATTATTTGTATGCTATTAACAAGGAGGCATGCACATCCACTCCAGTGGCAGCAAGGCAATGAATTAGCACTTTCTATTGCTAAATTTATTGATGCATTTGCAGCTGGTAAGTGTATGTTAATTTTTTATGCAAGTTTTAGATTGAAATTTTCTAGGTTTTTGTATTTACTAAATTTTCCCATTGTTATTTGATAWTGCAGTTCTATCTATTTGTAAATGTTCTAAAGACAAGATTATGTTGCTTGAAGCACTTCTTGGAGTGGCTCCAATGCTATCAGCGCTCCGGAAGCTCCAAAATTCCATAGGATAATTAACAACTTTATATCCAAATTTTCTTCTTCTCTATTTATTGGCAAAGTGCTATAAAACTGGTGGCGTTACCTTGGAGGATGATATTTATGATATTGACCAGCCAAGAGATTTCTCTTTATTGTTATTATGMGTGAGTTTCTTTGTATTATTTGTGTTTGTTATGCTCTTCCCTCAAGATCATTCCATCATACAATTGAGCATTGAGCATTATGATTCTGCTTTTATCATAATGCGATCAAGATGGGCTATGATATAAAGATGTTGGTCTAGTTCCTAGGTTTCAAGTTTTACTATGTTTAATTAATCTTTACTTTGATGCAGACTTCTGCTCAGGCGATTCCTTCTTCGTATTTTTTTTTTTTTCCCCCTGCTTTTCATCTAAACTATGTTAGTATAACTGATTTGGAAGAGGGTAAGGAGTATACAATCTCACTATATTAGTTAGGGCCATAAATGATGTTGACATGTAATCTAATGATCAATTACTTGTTCAGATTCTGGGATAAACTATTCACCTGCTTGCATTAATATGTTGACAAATGATCTAAAGCATTAGGGTACTAATGTTTCTAAAATGTTTATGTGTGATAAATTGACAATAACTTTGAAAAGAAGRTAATCTCAGGGTTCAATAGAGAAATTAGGGTACAAAAGTTTCTGAAATTCTTTATTTCGCTAAGYCATGATGAACAATGTTAGTATTTCTTTTCATTTCTTTCATGGGATCCTCTATGTCACTTATTGTTAGGAAAATTTCTTTATTCCTGTTATAGCGCATGTTATTAGCGAGAAGTTTGTCATTTCTTAAGAGACACATATTGTATAAGCTAGAATTTCTGCATTAAGGATACCCATAAATTCACCTAGATCATAGATATTTAGGCATATCATTTCCTAAATACATATCTTACGTTCAGGATTGGCCAAAAGAACACGTAACTAGTTGGTAAAGATTTATCCTGATTGCCTTATAGAATTGAATCAAATAAAGGAAGATTCATGTAGTGAAGAGAAGGATTAGCCTAATGCTAAAGATTTATCCTGCTTGTTGACTTAAGAGTCCAAAAAATGAAAGTGAGGGAGGATATTCAACACTAGTGGGGGAAACAAATGTGGATTAGAAGAGTGTATGATGATGCTATAGTAACCAACCTCCTTTGCTAACATGTTGCTTTGCTCATGAAAATCATTACAGAGAAACCTTAACTTCACTTATTAATAGCAAAGAACAAAGAAATCATTACTGATGAGTGAGGGTAAGAAGATCTCTTCTTATAAGTTTAATTATTGTTGTGTAAGAATCACTCTGCACGGAGAAAGTAAATAAAGTAAAATCTTTTTCTGAAGTATAAACTGTTTAGGATTTCTTTTGAATACAAGGGTACAGTAACTTCGACAAGTTAGACACAATTTAGTTAAACAGTGACTAGATTCATGCGATAAAAAAGAATGAGGTGAATATGATCAACCTGAAAGGGAACTAACCTTTCATTGCAACTCAGTAATTGACTCATACATGAGTTGGTTCTGTAAGAAATTTAGTAGTCTAAGTACGATATTTAAGTCTTCAAAACTAATATCGAAATGTTTCTATCGAGAGCATACTAAACTATGAGAAACTTGTAATGCAACTATTGGTTGTCTACATAACATGATTCTTGGTATATTCTCGACATGAATAGCGTCTTGTTTGTCCTTATAGGTTTATGAATGCCTACACACATACGCATGTCTTGTAATTCTGCATATGTTATTTTAAAAAATTCTAAATATAATTAATTGTGTTACCAACTAAATATTTGCTTCGTTTTGTTATTGAAGATTGAATTGGATGATGATTAAAAAGGTATTTGAGTCTCCAAATGTATCGAGAATTAGACATATTGAATTTAAAGTATGAATTTGTGATGAACTATGTTATGGACAATGTTATCATTGAGAGACTATAAGTGCCAAATTTGTTAACAACTTTCAATATTTGTAAAGATCTTTTAATATTTATATGCTAGTACTTTATACACATATTGAGTTTCGTGTTATCTTTTATATGTATTTTGAATATTCATGTGCAACAAGATGAAAAAAATTACAAATCACAAGAACACTATACTTGCCAGTCGAAAGATGTATTATCAAGTGTATCTATATAGTATCCAAGGAAACATGACTAAAATGCATCTACGTAACTAAATTCTTGTAGTGGCAAACTAATGACTTTGAAAAAGAAGAATTTTGCACATGGGTCAACCATCCTTCAAAGTCCAAKGGCAGTCAATGTCTTTCAAAAAAATAATTTGTGCACATGAATCAACCTAAGTAAGATGGGGAATTTGGTTTGCATGGTACCATAAAGATATACCAGCGTAATCTGAAAAAAAAAAAAAAAATGAAGGAGAATCCAATGGCAGCCTATAAGAAATATGTACATAATGGTGCCTATAACTATGTATGACTTGTATCATAAGATTTGATTTTAAATGAAATGAATGGCAGCTCATGACTTGTGCCATAAAGCCCAACACATGACTTGTGTCATACRGATCAAAGCCGAAGGCAATCAAAATGTGTTACTTTGGGTACTTGTATCATGGACTAATCAATGTCCAATTCACTCAACAAAGTCAACGTCTTCTATTTAACATAGCCCATTTCTTTGAGGAAATATAAATAAACAAATAACAATAGGTTTACGTTTTCTAGCACAGTAAACCAGAAGAAGCCCATGTTTTTTAGGCCAGCCCATCATATCTATTCAAATTGGTTCTAACTTAACACTAAGCCAAGATGTCACAACACAACTTACAATTTGAAATTAAAAGTAATTAATCCAAACATAATTAAATCATAGTGCTTTAATTCATTAATTAAGAAAATAATTACATAATTTAAAGATAATACAATGACAAATTATGTATGCAAAATCTACTATACATATCATTRATTGATTTGTATGACTAKAAAAATGAGATAAAGAAGTTACTATAGTTTCAAACTATYSTAAAAGCAAGTTCTTTCYGTGATCCCRATGTATGATTGGGSTTGAARGAGCCATCAKCTATCTCTTGACAGTCAATATTATCACAATAAATGTTGATCTAAAGCAAAATCACAACCTATAGTCTAGATTATAGTCCAATAGGGATTAAGGATCCCAAAAAGATAATGTAACTGCCATGCCTATTATAAACTTAACCAAATTATTTCTAAAACATCAATAATTTAAGTATCCATTCTAGCATCTCAAAGAGTCAAGTATCCCTATGCAAATTATTTCTAAAACATCAATAATTTAAAGTATCCATTTCTAGCATCTCAAAGATCCAAGTAATTCCTACGCATCTAACCATCTATAGTCCTAGTGAGTCGCCACTAGTCACTAAGAAAAACAGGAAGAAAAACTGTGAGCACTAGCTTAATGACTTTCGACATTTGCATAGTTAGTTCAAATAAACACAATTTAACAATAGTTAAAAAACAAGTGTTCGGGTATTTTTCAAAAGAAGCTATATCTGAGGATAACAACTATTCTTTTTTTCCAACCTCTAAATGAATAAAACCATTTATTGAGTAAGTCAAAAGTGTTTGACAAAAACCATTAGCTTGAAAAGGATAAACTAGAAGTTGTACTTTCAAAACCTATAATCAGTGGTAACTTGTCYAGGGTGAYCAAGATTGCTACGATAAAGATGTGTCAGRTTCGAACAATAGCAACTCAAATCACAAACCTTTTCCATATAGATTAACTCATATGGGGTCAAGAATACCAGCCTTATCTCTCTATATTGCGTTTTATGACTTCCAACCTTATCACCTCTTACATAAGCAAAATTACRTGTAATTTGGTAACAAAGATTCAGTGGCCCATAAGTTAAACCTCCTAACCAAGGATATAGCGCCCACAATCTGTCCTCAGCACGGAATGACACGAACGTCCGTGGACGCATTTCCAATCCACCACCAACCATTCTAGACTTTGACCAAATTTTGGCTAACTCTGATACTAARATCTGGGCAACTCAAGAGGTCCTCGTATTGAGGACCAYCCAAGCACAATACTTTACCCGTCAGACTAGTTATTTGGAGTRGGCCGATAAAGTATACCACCTAATTACATGTCAATCAAATGAGTRGCAATTAAATGAATCTCTCCATTAAGCAAGTCTCAAGCAAGTCGTGTCAAGATCAATGTATTCTCTTCAATCAATCCAATCAATAGTGATCTCAAAATATTTTCCAGTACCATTGTTCTCAAGCAATCAMTCAATACAAATTACAAAATATTTTCACAGTTCAAAGATTCCCCAATATTACTCAGTCAATGCTTTTTTAACATGTTTTTTTGCAAACAGGAAACTTTTACAAAGTGAGTAATGGTAACTTTCATAATGACTTACAAAGTAATAATCTCTGAAGTAAATCAATTTAGAAATCTCAATAAGAACATTTAAAATACACTTTAAGAAAGCTCATAAAACTAATGCATTTTCTGCAAAATAGTTTATAGGAAGCTCAAATTCAAACMTATGAGAATTCTTGAAAATAAATCTAGAGAACGCTTAAATAAAAACAAGCACATTTGTGGAGTTTAATAGARGGAGGAACTAACCTTCGGGTACACTTTCCTAGGTAATGAGGTAAAGCTCGAGACCTAGATCAATTAGTAAACGCACCRGAAAATAAGTCTCTATAGTTTCATACACTTCATTAATCTAAAGTAGATCTGGTTAACATCTAATCAAGTTCTTAACGAATCAATTACCGCAATATTTTGGCTTAACCAATGATGCACAAAAGAATAATTATAAATCTGAGTTTTCAGTAAGCCATTAAGAATAATTCAACGACTATAATACTCTCGCTGTCATAGAAATTGTTTTGTTGGAAAATTTATGAATTAAAAGTAGTTATTCCAAAGCAATAGAAATTCAGTAAAATTAGCGAGRGAAGGGTTAAMCTGCCCAAAACGGATAACCTGGAATGTTTTTGTCAAAACATTAGTTGTAGATGGAATTTGTTTATGGAACTTGTGGGAAAATGATTAGATGCAAGGGATTTCTAACCATATACATAACTCRTAATTCGAAGTTAAGGTCAATACTCAGTAAGGCTTTAGACAAAGAGTTTAGTGCAAACTGTTCAAAACTAACCAATATTAGGTTAGCAACTTATAACTCGGTTTATACTAGGGCAATTCTAATACGATTGGTGTTATTTGTGCTGACGATAACATGAATTACCACCATATAGAGCATAATACCTATAGTTGTCAGCTTAAGTACCAAATTACAACATAATAATCGGGTTTAAGCAAGGAATACTAATCTGATAGGGTTTAAGTAATTTGATCATATCTTTAGTTCTAGCAATCCAATCTGAGTGAAATCAATCTTAAAAAGTTCCTAACACAAAAATTTTTGCAACCGCAGATCATCCTCATAATTTAGACACATATTTAGGTCATAATCACTCCAAGACAGTAGGTAAAATTTTACCCGAGCTAAATTGACCACTAACTTTGAAAGTGTCATAACATATGTTTTAGGACATCTATGATTGTCACATATATATTAATTTAACCTAGGAATTAATGCTACAATTTAGTGCAATAACATCCTAGTTTCTATGATTCATTCATAAGGTAACCTACTATAAACATTCCAGCAAGCTTACATCTTAGCTCTATCACAACCATTTAATTACAAGGCTATTCTATCATATCATTCTCATAAATTGCAATCATAAAATCACGCAAATTAATAGCCATATTCGACTCGCAAAAGCCATATTGGTAGACATGTGAAACACCATTAAAAACTTAGAATTTAACAACTATAATAACAATCCTTAGTTCTGCAACCCTAATCAAATCAATAGCATCTTTCAATCTAAACATGCTCTCTAAAAGGGGTTATAGATACTCACCTTAAGTAAAAGAAAAGTTAAAGGAAAACCTAGGCTTGTTTTTACCAAATAGAACTAAAGATGAGAAATAGCAAGGTACTTTTGGCACCTTAAGCAAGATACTTTTTATGGGCTCTTAGATACTTACCTAAACCTTATTTTTTCAGAAACATTTTGGCACCAAAATCATTAAGAAACACGAAGTATTGAGACAGTAATACTCCGAATGTTCCAGGCTYTTCGTTCCTGTAAAATTTGTTTCAAACTCACAATCTTTTGAAACGTATAGGAAGTTTTCTCCTRGTACGGCTCSAACCATAAATCCTCTAACCAATACATTTTCTATTTCCAGCGCTATACAATTCAGTAGCTTTATATTCTAGTATTACTTGTTAAGTTATTACCATCARATTAGCTTGAGTTATATCCATGCTCATGAAACTCTAGAATGCTCTATTGTATGCAAACTTTTDGCACCTATAAACCCTAGTAAATTTATAGTTTATATTTATACAATGAATTTGATTTATAAATCTGAGTTAATGTTTAGGTAACTATTTAGGATAAATTTTGTATGACTAGTATGATTTATTACTAAGAAAGGTTTTTACGACTTATTTTAGAAGCGCCTGATCYTAGAACTTTTTCTGATTAATCAGTTCACAGGAGAATTCCTRTGTTTTTTAAAATTCTGTAAAAGTGTGCATGTTTTCAGCTTYCTCTAGATAACTATTATTTTAACGTGAATCCTTTCCAACTTTTAAACTTATAAAACGTGTAGTTTTATATTCTATACTCTAGAAACATGATTTAAATATTTTTGGATATTCAATATTCAGTTTATCTAACTTTTAAAATTTCGTAAAAATTTGCTTGTTTTCAGCATACTCTAGATAACTATTATTTTAACAAGACTTCCTTCCGACTTAAATATCRAGTTTTACATTTTGTACTCTAGAAAATGATTTATATATTTTAGGATATTTTACTTTCAGTTCCTCTGTCTATTAAATTCCATAAAATGTGTTTGTTTTCAGTGTACTATAGATAACTGTTATTTTCAGTTCCTCTATCTTTTAAATTTCYAAAATGTGCCTATTTTTTTTAAGCGTACTCTAGATATAATCTCAATWATTCCCCTACACTTAATTTGAATTCCTTATTAAATACTTTATTCCCAAAATATATTTTAGATTTCCTCTAAAATTATTTTTCCATGAAAACTGAAAAATTGGATTTCCTCGAAATTATTTTCCAAACACACTATTTTATTTGTTAAATCTTGTTTCTTGGAAAGTAATTCTTGCAAAATCTATGAAAAAATGTTTAGGGAAAATTTTCGAACTATGGATGACATAATTGTGATTTCTACCGATTGATTGTTACTAAGTTATGTTGAAACTATTTTTGAGATAACTAGTAATTGATTGATGAATTGACAAATTAGAATTGAATACTCAATTTGCAATCTCTAAATAACTAGTTCGGCGAGCAAGTACTGTGCTTGGTRGGTCCCCAGTACCAGTACCTCTTGGCTAGTCCAGGTGATAGTATCAAAYTGAGCRAACCCTTGGCCAAAGACRGGAATGTCGATTGCGGATCGAGAATGCATCAAGTAGATGCTCACATCATTAYGTACCCAYGTCTAATTGTGAACAGTTGTAGCCTTGGTTAGGAGGTTTAACTCAYGGCCAGGTGATCCCTTGTACCCTACCTAGCTAGTACCATTGATTGTATGACGTGATAAGATAGAAATCGCATGCYTAAAATTTGGAGYGATAAGGCCTATATTACTAGGCACCGCAAATGTTTACTCTACGGTGACTTTATTTTCCCAGCAAATGTTTTTATTCCAACTCTGAGCAAAGTCTTCTCTTCCAAATGTTAGAAAATAGCTTTACATAACAGCTTTTGTTATATTTTGAAATTCATATTACATGTTTTCAYAACTCACTGAGCTAGCGCTGAGAGTCTTTCCTTTGTCTTGTGGTGACAGATATAAAGCTGGAGACTTTAGATTTTGGGAGTAAGAGCTAGGATTGTCAGTCTYTTACTGGAAAGTGCTAGAGTAGCACTACTCATGGTCACCTCTAACACGAACTTCTCATGGTCAAACTTGCCATTTGGAAGCCCATAAACTTTATTGATAATTTTAGACCCAATCTTAACTGCTGCACCTCTCACTGTGATTGTGCCTTCTTTGATGTCACCTAGGTTGGAATATAACTACCTCACCAAGTTGAGACTGGGTTGCTTGGCTATATGAGAATTCTTCCCATTCGTGGTGTGCAATGCCCTTCTTTACACTCTTGACTAGTTTAGTAGATTCCTTTGTTGAAGTGGAGCCATTTCTCCAACAACAAACTCTTCTTTTTGAAGTTCATCTCGAACCTTTTTCTTGCTTTCMTAGTGARGAAKATYGGCAAAAGTGCCATCTTTTTCGATGTGGTAGCAAGCTTTCTCACCATTTTTGCAATATTGCTACCTAGGTTTCTTCTGCTTCTTTTGACGATTGGTTATTTTAGAGGTTCAATAGTTTAGAMTCCACGGGTTGTTGTACCATTCATCATAGTTTTGGATTCCCAAGGAGAACAACAACTGCTTTAAGTGTCGAGGTGAACTTCATTTGTATCCGTTGAATGAAATGCTGCCACCTATTATGCATTCTACTGAATTAAGATATCTGTTGACGTGGCTTCTCCCCAATTTCTAATTGTTGCCTTATATTTTTTGTTTGACTCAGCTTCCATTATAGCTTTCTTGACTTGTAACTCCCACCGATATGGTTGATCACATGTTCCTACATAATAGATAAGAATATGGTATAGAATAGTATTCTACCCTTCAATTGTTAGTGAATTTAAAGCGAATTAAAACAAAGTAGAGATCAAAATAAAATAAATTAAAATGGAAGAAATTGTTATTCAAGGGCTGCCTCCTTATAGTGCTTGGTTTGTAGTCGTCAGCCTGACTTTGTTGTAGCATTATTGTGCATTATTAAGTGTTAATGAGGTCCTTRCTTCCTTTTGTTTTCCAATCTGATAGTGCTTCAACCTTTGCCCATTCACTTGAAATGTGTTTCTACTCTTCTCATCCCTCAGTTCTACTAATCCTTTAATAGGAGTACCTTTGATGACCTCAAAAGGACTGGACCATCTAGATTTCCAATTTTTTAGGTAACAAAATTTGACCCTAGAAGTTGAACAATAATACTTGTAGACCTTCTTTGTATTCCTTTTCAAAATTTTTGATAATCCATTTCTTATCCTTTTTTGTACATTCTTGCAATTCTCATAAGGGGCATTTCTAATCATCATCCATCTCATTTAGCTCATTCTGTACTGACCCAACCAACTTTTAATGTCGAGTTCGATGCCTTGATTGACTATTGTGCTTTGTGCTCCAATTCAAATGGTAAATGACAAGACTTTGAATAGATCAATATGAAATGGGGCATTTCCGTTGGTGTTTTAATGCTGCCTATATGCCTATAATGCCTCAGCAAATCATCAAGATCAATCCTTTCTGTTTGGGCTTACAATTTTCTCCAAAACTCTCTTGATCTTTCAATCAYATATTTTGCATGTCCACTAGTCTGGGATGATATGTTCTAGCAATTTCATGCCCCCATATTTAGCAAGTACCTTCTCTATTAGTTTATTGCAGAAATGGCCCCGTTGGTGTTTTAATGCTGCCTGTATGCCTATAGTGCCTTATCTAATCATCAAGACCCCRCATTTCTATTTGGGCTTACAATTTTCTCCGAAACTCTTTTGATCGTTCATCAGATACTTTGTCTGTCCACTAGTATGGGGATGACATATTGTAGCAATTTTATGCACCCATATTTAGCAAGCACCTTCTTCATCAATTTATTATAGAAATGTATTCCTTCATCGCTGATAAGTGCCATGAGTATGCTAAATCCAAAAAAAGTGTTCTTTTGAAGAAACTWAACCATTGTCTTAACATCATTAGTGAGCAATGCTATAGCTTCAATCCATTTTAACATGTACTCCACATCTACCAAAATATAAGTATTTCCAAAAGAGTTAGGAAATGGTCRCATAAAGTTAATTCCCCCATATGTCAAAATGATSTACCTCTAAAATGCTATTCAAAGGCATCTCATGCCTTTGGAAAAATGTTTCGCATTCATTGGCTTCTATCAAAAGTCTGAACAAACTCATAAGCATCCTTAAATTAATGTTGGCTAGTAATACTAGTTTGAACTACCTTAGCTGCAATGCATGTTCCTCCAAAATGTCCTCCACATGGTACAATGTGACAATGCTGTAGCAAACTCTAAGTCACTTAATCATCAACACATTTTCTCAAAATTTGACAGCATAAAGTTCGTACAAGAAGGGCTCATCCCAATAATAGAACTTTGTATCATACAAAATTTCTTTAGTTGCTGCTTACGTAGTCCAAAACATTTTATATCACTGACCAAATAGTTGACAATGTCAGCATACTAGGGTGCTATAGCATTTGAGATAGTCAAAATTTGTTTATCAGGTAATGATTCAGTAATCAGCCCAAAATTTGTTTATCAGGTAATGATTCAGTAATCAGCACCTGAGGGTCCTTTTTTCTTTCTCTAGTATGGATAAGTGCTCGCCACTTAGTTCTCGATCCCTTTTGTATTCMTGATTGCCAGATCAAACTATTGTAGCAATGGATCCACTTTATCAGCCTTGGTTTAACATCCTTCTTTGAGATTAGAGACTTAATTGCTGAGTGGTCAGTGAACACAATCACCTTTTTCCTACTACATAAGCTCAGAACATCTCAAATGCAAATACTATTGCAAGGAATTCTTTCTCAGTAGTGGTGTAGTTTTATTATGCCTTATTAAGAATTTTGATTGAATAATAAATAGGATGAATCAGCTTCTTCCTTCGTTGGCCAAGTATTGCACCAACTGCATAATCACATGCATTGCATATTAGATCAAATGGCAATGTCTAGTCTGGTGCTTTGATGATAGGGGCTAAGACTAGTGCTTGTTTGAGCTACTCAAATACCTTGCTACAACATTCATCAAAGATGAATGGAGTGTTATGCAGTAGRAAAGAACATAAAGGCTTTGAAATCTTTCAAAAAGCTTTGATGAATCTTTTGTAAAAATTGGAATGGCCAAGAAAACTCTTGATTTCCTTCATAGTAGATAGTGGTGTAACTTTTGAATGACTTCAATCTTGGCCTCGTCTATTCCATTCCTACTTCTGAAATTTGATATCCCAACTTGATCCTTCTTGTACCATTAAATGGCATTTTTTCTAATTTAACACTATATTGGTCTCCTCGCATCTCATCAATACTCTTTCCAATTATCCATGCAATCATCAAATGTTTCTTCGAAACTAAAATATCATCTATGAAAACTTCCAATGTCTTCTCRACTATATCAGTAAAAATTARCATCATGCACGAATGTMYCTGGAGCATTATATAGAGTTCGTAYGGCATCCTTGAAAAGGGTGAAAGTTCTGTATGGACAAGCAACTATGGTTTTCTCCTAGTCTTTGGGTGCTATAGCAATATGACTGTACCRAGAGTAGCTATCAAGAAAACAYTAGTAATCCTTCTTGAGAGTATGTCCATCCTTTGGTCAATGAAGAGTAGAGGGAAATGATCTTTCTTTGTAGCTCTATTGAGTTTTCAGTAGTCCATGCATATTTGCCAATAGCTTATGGTTCATGTTGGGATCAACTTAGTTTTCCTCATTTCTCACCACCATCACTCCCTTTTTTGGAAACAACACTGAACTYGGCTCACCAATTTGCCATTGGAGATTAGAGAAATTATTCCAGCATCCAACCATTTGATGATTTCTTCTGAAGAACTTCTTTTATGATGGGATTGGGTCTCCTTTGTAGCTCCACTAAATTGCTACAATTATCCTCCAAAATAATCCTATGCATGCATATTGTAGGTTGATTCTCTTTGTTCTCCCAATCCTGCAAAAATGATTACTAGTAGCTTATTTTTCTTCATCCAAGTAAGCGTACTTAAGGTGTGATGGTAATACTTTGTCTTCCAAAGGTGCTAGATTCTCAATTGAAGGTTTGAGTGGTTGCACATTCCTTTGAGAAAAGTCCAACGATTTAAATATTCGGCCAACTCCTTCAAGTGTCTACTAAGAGTTTACCCATGCCAGTGCTACGTCACTATCTGAATATTTACTCTTGGCATAATCATCTTTTTGTTCATCTGAGTATATAATATTTTAGCATTCTTTATTGTGCTTGGCATTCATTGGCTCAACATCTTTCAACTTGGAACACTCTTCTGGTCATTAGGGAAATTCAATGCATAAAATATGTAGATGGTAACTTGTTGGTCGTCCACTCTCATCATCAATTCTCCTTCGTGGACATCAAAACTATTCTTTGATGAGCGAAGGTGGGTTGTCCCAAAATGATACGAACATCTTTGTCAACCTCATATTATAGAATTATGAGGTCAACTGGAAAAGTGATGAATCTTTTAACTTGAACCAATACCTCATCAATTTTTCCTTCAAAGTATACATAGGTACAATCCGCGAGTTGCAAAGTGACCATGGTTGGTCTTGCTTCTCCGATTCCTAGTTCTTTGAAAATGAACATGAGCACGAGGTTAATGCTTACCCTAAGATCACAAAGTGCACTARAGTAAGAATTTTCATTTGAGCAAGGTATGGTGAAACTTTCAGGATCCTCCGATTTTGGAGGTAGTTTACTCTAAATAATTAATGTACATTCCATGGTTAATGCAACTATTCAAATTCTCCAACCTTATTTTCTTTTATAGGACTTCATTCATGAATTTGAAATAATTGAGCGTTGGTTCTTATGTTTCAACCAAAGGTATGTTGATGTGTAACCCTTTAGGGATATCCAGAAATTTGCTAAACCACTTATTTATCTGCTTTATGATGAGCCTCTATGGAAATAGTGCTAGCGTTTCACCAGCGCTTCTTGATCTGGTAGCTACAGCATTAGGCTCCTTTACTACTAGTGCAATAACCTTCTGAGTAACTTCCAGGTTGTTGCCTTCTTGAGTGGGTGTTAACTCTTTTGTTCATTTTTGTGCAYCCATTGGATCTTTCAACTCCTTTCCACTTTTGAGGGTTATTTCTTTATAGTGCTCTTTTCCATCTCTTTTGGGATATCACGTGGGCAGAGTGTCTTGTTATCTAGTGTTTAGTATAGAAGCAATCTATCCCACTTGATTCTCAAAGTTTCTTAACGATGTGGCTTGATTCTGAACAATTACATCATTTTTTMCCATGRATTCCTTTAGAAGTATCTCTATAGAGATTGGTTGTTTATGGTGTGCTAGCCTTTAATGTTGGTTCTGTTCAGAAAGCTAGGAGGATGAAGTGGTCTCTGGTATTGATTTTCTAACGCATTTCCTCCCTGCTTACAACARGAAAAGTTTAGATGCTGTCTCTATCTAYGGRCATAGGTATTSAGGAAAAGTTTGTTTCCTTTGTTGAAATTGCCAATGTAGCACYAGACTCTAGATAGTGGARAGTTATCGGAAGCGTGTAGATCCACAATACACAAAGTTAATAGTAGATTGCTAGGGGCTTTGTTGTATAGTGTATAGCTTCATGCTTTTAGCATATTGGTGAGAGATGCTTCTTCTACTGAAAGCGCTATAACATTATCAACTTAATGAATTCGTTGGACCTTCTTTGTTGTCACCATTTTGGTTTTTGTCCACTGATAGTTGTGCTTGCTATGGTCTCCAAGATGTTGAATGCCTCATTATAAAGTTTTGACAATAATGCTCCATTTGCTGAAGCATTAACAACATTCCTTATATGAGCATTGAGTCTATTATAGGAAGTTACATTTGGATCCAATGTTGGATGCCATAGTSTGGGCATTTTCTAAGCAGCTCCTTGAATCTTTCCTATGCTTAATACAAGGTCTCATCTCCATATTYCTAGAATYAAGTGATTTCATTTCTTAACTTTGCATTCTTTGTTGGTAAGAAGTATTTTATCAAAAATATTTCTCCTAAATAAATTRGAGATGTTACTGAATTTGGGGACAAAGAGTTCAGGCATTCCCTTGCTTTCTCTTTCAAGGAGAAGCGGAATAAATTCATTRRGGGTGCTTCATTTGAAATACCTTGAAGCTYGAAGAAGTRASTCACTTCCATGAACAATCATAGATATAGATGTAGATCTTCGGTAGCCATTCCACTGAACTGTCCCACTATTTGTATTATTTGGAACATGACTYGTTTGAGTTTAAATTGTTGGGCTTGAATTTTAGGATGGTTTAGGGGTTTGCAACTTAGCATGTCCCGTGGTTCTCATACACTAGCATTCCTGAGTGCAAATGTGAACAAAAAGATATTAACAAATGGTAAATTAAAAATGTTTACACATTTTGGATTCATGAAAGCCTATCCCTGGRAATAGTGCAAAAAACATGTTGTGGTCCAATTTGATTGCGATTAAACTAACACACGAGCAAGTATACGTGGCTAAAAAGTGATAAATATGAGTAGATTGTCAATCCTATGATGATAGTTTAATGAATSGAAAAATATGTTAAACTTTGAGTAAAGAAACAGTTGTGATGTACCATCAAAAATTTCAAATAATAAATATAAAGTAAATATTGGAAGTAAATGACTAGAGTAACAACATAAATCTTAAATTAAAAGTTAGATTAGTGACAAGAAAGCAAAAGTTAGAGTCAATATGTATGTTGCAGTGCAGGCAAACATGTAATTTGGAGTGATGTTTCACACAAAGCCTCCTATTTTGCAACTGTTGGACAAGTAAGATGATTAAACCATATATCTATGGGAATCCTCATTYCAATGTTTTATTAATGTACACACATTTCTTAGRAGAGTAAGTCTCRATATRGCTACTGAGTACATAGATTGCTGTCTCAAAGAGATCAAASATTGTTGTTTCTTAAACCCTTATTGCTCTTGCAAAGTTTACTTAGAGTGTTAACCATATATCTATGACATTGACTCTAAGCTACTTTCTGATTTTTGTTGAGTTCAAAAAAAGGTGAGTTAAGTTTGAAACTTTCTCAACCTTGATGGATCCTTTTTATGCCTAAAAARCGGTTTACTCAATGACATAAACCTCTAACCATGGACAAATAGCTTCTTCAAGCTTTGCCTATAGCTAAGAACTTTGTGCGAAAATGGAATCGAAGATGAATAAGAACTAACTTGAAACTTTTAAAACACTTCAATAACTCAAAAACTTTACGGCAAATGTTAAAAGAGTACAACTAAGCAAGGAAGACTTTCATCTTATCATTTTCTAATCCAAGTCTATAGAAAGATAATTCTAACTGGAGATGGTTCCTCCTATCAAATAGAAGCCTAACTATCAATTCTAAACTCTAAGAACTATAACGATGAATTCCCCTTTCCTTTTTTGTTGATCGACTGATCCTTATATACAGCCAGAATGTTGCTGAGTTGGCGATGTTGAAGCTTTCAACTTCTGACAGTTGACTGCTAACTTAGCCAACATTCAGCATGTAGTGGTGTTGTCCCCATTGCTTTTCTTCTGCATCTACATTCTGAGAAATAACTTGAGTCAACTCAAACATTTTTCTTTATCTCGTTTACAACTTGATTCTTCAATAAATGCCCGAGATTTCTGCTCCTTTTATTCTTTGCTTTTCATTCCCTTGTCTGAGTGTTGTAGTAATCTTCTCTATTCTACAAACTTTCTCAAGGATCATCTTTTTAGACTTATCGAAGCACTTTTTTGGTTAATATGCTCTTTGAATATGGTGATCCTTAATATGTCAAAAATGAGGTCACATGCCACAATTGAGAACATAGAAGAGTAAGAAACTTTTGTAAAACTATCAAATTACCTAGACCCTGTCAGTTTAGCATTACTCTATTACACCCATATGCTGTTATGAAATTTAGTACTTAATCATACATCTTTAGGTACTGAGGTTTACATTGTTATAATTAATGTTGTCTTAGAAACAAAATAAGATCAATCTCATTAGAATTTCCCTACTAGAACCCGAAATATAAGCCTGAAACCTAACAATGGTCAATTATGGTTAGGTTACACTAAAGCTCTCTATCTTAGACTTYCTAAGTTGTGACCTTAAGCCCAAATTTAGAGTTATGTATATAGATTGAAATTTTTCTGTCTTAGGAACATGTTTCCACAACATGTCATAAGCAAATTGTGTCTATAACTTAAGKTTTGGTATAAACATTCAATGCTGCCAGTTTTGGGCATATTAAACCATTAAGTTGTTTTTGCTTAGTGCCCATACTTTGAAATGACTCCATATAATTCAGAAACTTCTTGAGAATCATTTTATTTAGAAACTAATGTATCTTAAARGCTGGAATATTCTTGATGAATTACTCAAAACTTGAATTTGAAACTCTACAATCGTGATGCACAAAGTCTCAAACCGGCTGTCTCCACGGGCATAGGCTTAGAACAGTCCTAAGAAGTTATTTGTTCTTGTTCAAGTCACGGTAAAGTTAGTTATAGTCAACAGTGCGTTGATGTTCATTTTGAAACTCGGAAATTGTTTTCCGATATTTTGTGCTACGGACAAGCGATCGCGGACGGTCTACGGGATTTCGAACGTCCTGGATCTAGTTTCCATCCCTTCGCAATGCGAGTTTATTCAATGGTTTGTCCAAGTACGTGAGTATATTAGATTCAATCTCGATTCCGATTGGTATTTTAACGATTAGTGTAAGTATTCCTTAGGTAACGACGTACAAAGCGCCCGAACATTGATACCACGTTCCGTTT
>MEJB01000006.1:10704662-10751462 GCA_001752375.1 Rhazya stricta
TATAAGCTATCTCGCAAATGCCTAAATATGCTAAATTCTCGAAAGACATATTATGTAATGAGAGAAAATTCCTTAACTTTAAGAAGGATTTGCTTTAATGAGGAACATTTTGCAATTGTACAAAATAAGTTGCCACCTAAACTTAAAGATCTCGAAAAAATTCATAATCRCTTGTTATATTGTGGATTTGTCCTCTAGTAATATGCTTTGCAATTTGGGTACTAGCATAAATTTAATYCCTTCATCCATTTTTAAGAATATGGGATTAGGGGAAGCAAAGCCTACTAATATGACTCTCCAATTGGCCAATAGATCCATTAAATACCKTAGAGGAGTAGGGGAAGGTGTTTGAGTGAAATTTAACAAATTTATCTTACTCGTAAACTTTGTAATTTTTTATATTAAGGATGATCACAATATGCCTTTATTTTTAAGGAGACCCTTCCTAGCCATAAGCAAGACACTAATTGATGTGGAAAAAGCAAAACTAATCTTAAGGGTGTGGGATGAATGTGCCACTTCTAATGTGTGCAATGTCATGAAACATTCTAAGGAAGATAAAGCTTGTTTTTCGATTGATGATTTACAGCAATTTAGTGAGTGCTTATGTGATTGATTTTGTGCATCAAGTAGATCAAGATCCTATTGACCATTTCATAATTAATACCATTACCCTTGATCGTYAGGAACAAGAGCTAAATGATGTTATCTAATGCCATGAAGCCAATTAGATGGGACATGTTAGAGGGTCTCGATTTTCCAAATTAGAGCTTAAAGGAKCTATATCTAAGCCTAGCATTAAAGAACCTCCAATAGATCTTGAACTCAAAGTTCTACCATCTCATCTTAAATATGTTTCTCTAGGTGATAATGATGGTTTAACTTTAATTGTTTCATCATTGTTAGGTGAAGTAGGAGAGGAAAATTTTATTAGAGTGCTTAGAGAACATAAAAAGGTCTATAGTTGGAAAATGGCTGATYTTAAGGAAATTAATCTATCAACTTGTACACATAAGATCTTAATGGAAAACCAACATAAGCCTTTTGTACAACGACAAAGAAGGATAAACCCCCTCATGCAAGAAGTAGTCAAAAAGGAAATAATTAAGATATTAGATATGGGTTTCATTTACCTTATTTATGARAGTAAATGGGTTAGCCTAGTCCAAGTAGTACACAAAAAGGTTGGGTAATTGTGATAGAGAACGACAATAATGAACTTATCTCCACTAGATTATTAATTGGGTGGCAAGTGCATTGACTATAGGAAATTAAATGATGCCACTAGGAAGGACACTTTCCTTTGCCCTTTATTGACCAAATGCTTGAGAGGCTAAGTTGTCATGCATACTATTATTTTCTTGATGGGTATAGTGGATATTTTTAAAATTCCTGTTGCACATGAGGACAAAAAAAAACTACTTCCATATGTCTATATGGTACCTTTGCATATAGGCGAATGCGTTTTGGTTTGTGTAATACCCCTGCTACTTTTTTAAGATGTATGATGGCTATATTTTCTGATATGGTTGAAAAATTCATTAAAATCTTTATGYATGATTTTTRTGTGTTTGGCTCTGCCTATAATGATTGCTTGTGCAATTCGGATGAAGTGCTTCAAAGATGTGAGAATACTAACTCAATATTAAATTGGGAAAAATGTTATTTTATGGTCTAAGAAGGGATAGTATTAGGTTATAAAAAATCTAAAAATGGGATAGAAGTAGACAAGGCTAAGGTAGATGGGATAGCTAAGTTAATTCCACCAAGTAACTTGAAAACTTTAAAGGGATTTTTTCGTCATGTAGGATTCTATGGAAGATTCATTAAGGATTTTTCTAAAATATCAAAACTCCTTACTAGGTTGCTTTTGAAAGATGTTCCATTTGCTTTTTCTAATGAATACATGAATGTCTTTAATGCTTTAAAGGAGAAATTGATTTCGGCAACCATAGTTGCARGAAATCYGAACCTACATTTTGTTTTGATGTGTAATGCTAGTGATAATGTTGTAGGGCCTYTTTTAAGCAAAAGAAAGAAAAAACAATTTCGCCAAATTTATTATGCTAGTGGCACATTAAATCATGCATGACAAATTATGCCAAAATTGAAAAAGAATTGCTAGTTGTTGTGCTTGCCTTTGAAAAATTCGATCTTACTTGATTGGTACAAAGACTATTGTTTATACTGACCATTKTGCTCTAAAGTACCTCTTGACTAAGAAAGAAGCCAAACTAAGATTACTAAAATGGATCCTTTTATTGCAYAAATTTGATATGGAGATCAAATATAGGAAGSGTTCACAAATATGGTAGTCGATCGCTTGTTTAGCATACAACTTGAAGATTGGCCTTAACAAGAGTACATCATTGAAGAATTTCACACGGAGAATTTGATGGCCATCTCTAAATGATCCATCAYTGATTCCAATATCAATCGGTTTATGTGTTACTCGAGGGAGTAATGCTTCACTCTATTTCTAACCCCACTATGGTTATTTATTCTATTAGGGGTAAGTCTCCTTAGTTTCCACACATTGCAAATTACCTACCAAGTAAGTATATCCTCCCCCCTCCCCCACTTTATGTATCAAGAGAAGAATAAATTCTTTCATGATTTGAGATATTTTATTTTGGACGATCCTTATTTGTTTCGAATTTGTGGTGATAATATTATAAGGAGATGTGTGGCTAAGTGGGATGTTTGTGATATTCTATTCCATTGCCATGATAGTAAAGTTGAAGGACATTTTGGGGCCAAGAGAACCACATCTAAGATTCTTGAATGCGGTTTTTATTGGCCTACCTTATTCAAAGATGCCTATAATTATGTAAAACATTGCAATGAATGACAAAGATTTGAGAATATTTCTAAAAGYAATAAGATACCTTTAAATAACACGCTTGAATGTGAAATTTTTTATGTTTGCGCCATTAATTTCATAGGACCTTTCCGTTCTTCTATGAACAAGAAATATYTTCTTGTGGTTGTTGATTATGTTTCTAAATGGGTTAACGCCATTGCTTGTCRTACTAATGATGCTTGAGTAGTCACTAAATTTATACAGAAAATTATTTTCACTAGATTTGGAAGACCTAGGGCATTGTTTAGTGATGGGTTTAGACATTTCTTAAATAAACAGCTTGGAAACTTGTTGCTTAAATACAATGTGCATCATAAGATCGCTACTCCTTACTATCCTCAATCTAGTGGTCAAGTGGAAGTGTTAAATAGGGAACTTAAAAGAATTTTGGAGAAAACCGTGGGCACRACTAGAAAGGATTGGTCTATGAAATTAGATGATGCGCTTTAGACATATAGAACGACATWTAAGATTCCTTAGGGTATGTCATCTCACAAGCTTGTGTATGGGAAATCTTGTCATCTACCTGTAGAACATGAGGAAGATTGGAGGAAAAAGAATGAATTCTTTTCTTGACAAAATTCAAGAAACCCATTTACTGAAGGTACCTCTTCTAACTCAATTTCCTGTTTTTTAATTTGAGAATCATGCTTTAAATTGTTCCTATACTTATTTGATGGTTCAATTTCTTTGAATTTAATAGAAAATTGGAGATTCCAATTTAGGGCTTTTTCTTGATTTTCGCTTATTATGCTTCACGATTTATTCTATGCCTTCACCAATTGAAGTTGCACTTTTGGAGGTTTAAATTGTCTATCTTATACTAGAAAATTGGTAATTCCAATTTAGGGTTCTCTTTGAACTGCATCTTTGTGCTAGTTTACTCAACTTTTCCATATTTTGGACACTTTTTGAATGCATATGCATTTTAAGTGATGTTCTTGAGCTTTTTTCTTGAAAAATTTTGTTATAAATCACTTGTTGCATTGATTTAGATTAATTGGTAGTGATTTTTTTCCCTTGCGATTGAGATTTGTGGTTGTTGTCGTTGATTAGATTGTTGGAGGAGAAATGTTAGTAATTTTGGATTTTTTTTTCCTTTGAGCTTGTTAGGTTTGTTGGTACTATTGTAGATGACGTTTCGTCTTACTATCGCTCATGTCTAYAGCCAACAAACATAAGAAAACCAGTTTTTTCCATAACCTACTTTGGGACATTTGTAGTTAACCTCATAATTAGACTTTTTAGCACTTTTTATTCATTTATCATTGTTAATTGATATCACCCTATTTGGTAGGTTGAAATTAGTGGAACTTGGTAATTTTGGTATCGATTAAAAATCTTTGTACGATCGACACTTGATTTACTAACTATGGCCTCCATCCTTTGTCTAAGTGAGATTTACTATCCTGATCTCATCAGGCAAGTGTATGCTAATATCTCCGATAAATTTGTAATGAATTTTGACTGAGATACACATCATGGTCAAAAGGGTGCTCATTATTCTCATTCGATCTTCTATAGTTAACTTGGTAGGCTTCCTGGATGTAAGGCCATAGGTAGAGTTCAAACAAGATCTAATAGGTTCCAATATGTCTTTCTCCTACTCCAAAGCCTATGCCCGACTTGGGTTGGTGAGGCAAATATAATCTGACAATTGTAGAACCATGTATGTTTGTCTGCAAAAGACCTATTCATAACCGCCTTATTCTCTATCTCTTCAAATTTTTAATGTGATGCCTAGATCTAGTAGGTTTTATGAGATGCAAAATAGGGATGTCTATATTTGGAAAAGATGGATTCAAGTTTGGGTAATATAGAGGGAGTGCATTTAGCTTGCCCTATCATTGATGAAATTCATTTCGTTGTACTAGCCAATAGCACAGTCCAAACATTTGTGTTTTCCCCTTCTTATTAGTCATGCTGGAGATAACTTTGACGAAGAGTTAGGTGCATCCACCACCATAGCAGATATGTTGGGTGATATTACTTTAATATATATGGGGTATGTCAGTCAAAATGATAGCTCTTGGTTGTGCTCCCAACTAGCCTTTTCAATTCCTCCTTCTAGCCTTTACGAATGACTCATGAGGCTATGGAAACTATTAGGGAATCGTGCTATTCTTATTCCACTTTTGCCAGGACCTCGACTTCCTAACATCTTTTACAATCTGGAGAAACTGCTGCTCAGCATTTTCACATGTTCTAGGAGGCCCTTACACAATTCAACCCCAAGAGCACTCCGCTTTCCTGACCATGCAACTTGCACAAATATGACAATACCAACAAGGCTAATTCACACATCCGCACTAGGCTCAATAAGAAAAAGTGAAATATCAAACCGGTGTGCTAAATCAGATATGGGCATACATGCAATCCACTAGACGAGCCACTCTTGATGATGGCCGCGATGATGATTATGGTTGCATTGATCGATAGTGCCTTATCCTCGACATATTATTCGAGGAAGTTTCTGTCACCCTGCCTTGCTTTTTACTTGTGTTAACATTGAGAGGACAATGTTATATTTTAAGTGAGGGTGGAATACTTCATCGATGGTATATTGAGGTTTGCTAGGATTTTTTAGTCAATTATTTTATATTTGTTTTTTAGTTCTCTTATTTTTCTACTTCTACAGCTTTTGTATGTCTTTTGGTTTATTTATATTTTGACAAAATAGCACAAAAGATAGACTATTTGGTGTGTCTTCATAATTAAATATTAATTTGACCATCTAACTTTTTCGCTTTCGAACATGAGTAGACTTTATTTTGTGAATAGATATTGCTTGACGTACTAGCTGAGAGATTATGATGATTCTCTAAACACAACCACCCTAGATTTAGTTTCTTTTTACTCCTTTAGGTGAAAGAGGAATATGACATTTATTGATGAAGGGATGACAGTCTTATGCCTTCTTTAGATCGTTTGAGCCTTTCAACTTTAAACTTTCGATATTATACCCCTAGTTTCCTTTTTCAGTTTATAAGGAATGAAATTTCTTCAACATCAAATCCTATATTGTTTTATCTTTGCATATTTGTATGCCTTTCCCATTTTAAGAGAGTTGATGCACTTTCTATTGTGTTTGGGATTGACTGGGGTTTTCTTAGTTGCATATTTAAAAAAATGAAGTTGAAGAAAGGAGTTAGAAAAATTGAAGTTGTTGAGAAACAAAACAAAAAAATGAAGGGGGTTTTGAGAGGTGAAAGTTTATACCTCATATTCACTTGAGAAAAATGTTTTATATATCTTCAAAATGAATATCAATGAAGAAAAGAGAAAAGAAAAGAAAAAYAAGGTGAGAAAAGAAAAGAAATTATGGCTTTTGTTGGTTGTTGATAAATGAAGAAGGAATGAAGGTGTAATTAAAATTGAAGTAATGAAAGATAATTATAAGTTTTCACCATTGATTTGTCACGCGCTCCTACTTTTGTTGTATTCCTTATCCTTCTTTTGACCTATCTAAACCTTAGCCTTATATTACAAGCTCAAAGTCCTATTTGGCCTTTGTTGATTTTGGTTGTCTAGATTATCGGAGAGTTGGTAATGATTTCAAACATATGGGGTGGATTTGAAATGTTTGTCAAGTTTTTACTAGGAATTTGATTTTGGCTATTTGCACAACTCTCTTTGCCTAATTGGATGGATGTTATTAACACTCGTATTCTTTTACCATCTAATGGAACTTTTGATGTGCTATTGAATTCAATGTGTAAATGACTTTATTTCTTCTCGTAGTTTAGTTTGTTAGGGTAGTCTTTTCTAGATTTCTTATTGTCTTATCTCCAAATTTTTTTCGAGGACGAACAAAAGGGTAAGTAGGGCATAGTTCATGAAGTCATGTTTTTACTATATTTTTGCCCTTACTTAAGTCGATTATTGTTATATTATATTTGTTTCATCTTGTATTACATTAAATTTCATTTGAAACGTTTGTTTACAAGGTTTTTATCTCAAAGATAAGAACATGAGCAAAAATCAATGATAGTAGAGTTAAAAGAGGCCAAGTGACAAATTCAGAAAAGTATTGGGTCAAAAGCATAATTTTCAGAAGTTGAAAAACCTCAAAAGTTGGCCAAAGATTGAAAGAAGAAAACTGGCAGTGGTTTGGTGTATTGATGCCAAATGGTTCAAGCAAAGATTTTGGAGCTTTTGAGGATGAAAATGGATCAAGCCCTGATATTCACCTAACCGGCGCCAAATTTTGCTCGGCGAGGAAAGACTGACCATGGTTTTTTTCACAAAATCTAGCCATGGTTTCCTTAATTTCTAGGGTTTCCTTACTTTCTCTATAAATAAGACATGTCATAATCCTAAAGAACAAGCTTTTCATTATATTTTCATAGCTTTTTTCATACTTTTGTTGGAGATAACTTGGAGCATTCATATAGGGGAACAGTGTGGAGATGTGGTGTATTCAATCAAGTTATATAAGAATTTGTTCATCAAATCAAGTTCTTTCATTTCTATTATTGATTATAATCATGTGTATTATATTTTCAATAGCTGATTTAATGACTTTCTTAGGCTAAATTATCTATTGTTGGTGTAGCACTCCCACTGAGTCTTAGGTTCCACTAGGATGGAATGAGTCGTCACCTACCTCTAAGCAATCGATACTATCACTAGAAAAGATGAAAATCCTCAATAGAACATCTAGAAATAAAATCCAATAATGATTGTAGTTACAATTACATACTTATAGTGTTATACATCATAGAAAAGATGACTAGCATAGTAGTGATGCTCTAGCACTTTTCAATAATGGATTGACACTCCTAGATCTCGCTTCCAAACCTGAAATCTCTAGATCTGTATCTGTCACTACAAAAACAAAGGAAACACTGTGAGTGCTAGCTCAGTGAGTTCTACATGTGTGCAATGTGAGTTAGAAAGTACATGTTTAGGGAGATAGTAAAAGCCGGTATTTGAAACTATTGTTAAGCAGTTGATAAATAAAAATAGTTGATCAAAGAAGTAATAAAAATATTTGCAGTAAGAATGAATTACATGATAATGCACAGCTACCATAGAGTAAAACTCTGCGAGGTCTAGTAATACCAAACTTATCCATCCAAATTTTATGAATGCAATTTTCTACCTTATTACTTCATACAATCAGTGGTACTCGCTAGCTAGGGTATAAGGGAGTCACCCACCACCGAGTTAAACCTCCTGACCAGGCATACAACTGTCCACAATCGGATCTGAGTACCGATTGATGCGAATGTCTACCTGACGCATGTCCGATCCGCCACTCGCCACCTAGTTGTTAACCAAGGGTTGGCTCACTTTGATATGTCTCCCAAACTAGCTCAAGAGGTACATGTCTTGGGGACCACTAAAGCAGAATACTTTGCTTGTCGGACTAGTTATTCAGAGCTTACCGATTAATTACTCAATTCCAATCCATAAATTCCACTAGCAATCTCAAAAATGTTTTCAATATAATTTTGTAAAAATCAATAACTAGAGATCACAAGTATGCCAGTGATGATTTGAAAATTTTTCTTGAACAGTTTTTCATTTACTTTGCAATAATAATTTTCCAAGAAACAAGATTTGATTAAGGTCATAAAATAGTATGATTAGAAAATAATTTCAAGAAAATCCAATTTTAGCAATTTTTTGTGAAAAATAATTTTAGAGAAAACTTCAAAATATAATTGGAGAATAAAACAGTTCATAAGGAATTCAAATTAAGTGTAGAAGAATTTTCTAAATCATATCTACAGTATGCTTGAATCAAAATAAACACATTTGTGAAATTTTAAAGTATGGGATAAAGATGATAGTTATCTAGAATATTATACAAATCGTACATATTTGGAAGTCTACAGGTACGAGAATATTTTGATATAAAATAAAAGCATTCACTTTTGAGGAGCTTAAAAGGTAGAGGAACTCACTTGAGACTTTGATTAATCTTGAAAAGTTCTACTATCTTGTGCTACCTAAAATAATTCGAAAGAATCTCCTTAGTAAATCATATCTATCACAAAAAATTTTGTCTAAATGAACCCATCTAAACATTAACTCGGCCTTTATAACAATCAACCTTCTTTTAGAAATTTAGTAGGCTTTATAGGTGTGAGAGTTTGCATGCAATAAAACATTCTAGGGATTCATGGATATATCTTAGGTTGATATGATAGTAATAACTTAGGAAATGATCCTACGATACAAAGCCATCTAATTGTATAGGATATGATAGAATATGCATTATCAGAAATTTTTAGGGTAAAAATGGTTGGTCCGAAACAAATTTTAAAGAAATAGATAGGCTGGAATGTTCGGTGTATTACTTTCTCAATACTTCGTGCTTCTTAATGGGTTTGATGTCAAAATGTTCCTGGAACAACAAGATTTATAACCATGTAAACATCTAAGCCTAAAGAGGTCCGAGTCAATACCAGTTTTAAAGGGAAATATGAGTTTCATGCTTAGTCGCCAAGATTGACCGTACCTCAAAGATTAACCCATATCATGGGTTTTAGAAGCTCAAATTGATTGAAATTTATAAATTATTCCTAAGATCTATCAATCTCTATTCATATATCACATTCAAAATTATACCAAGTGGTTAGGTTTCTATAGCGAATTAAATGTGGGCAAAAGTTTGGTTCAGCTAGGGGTAAACCCTAATGGTCACTATTTAAGCTTTAATAAATTCTAACACGAAACACTTATCCTAAAATATCATTCAATATATTTTTAACTCTTTATGTAAACATATTCATAATATTTATACATTACCCATGCATTCCTTGTTGTCTTCTATGATTGGAAACAAACATATTCATATGTCATTGCTTATACATAACAACTACTACTCTAAGTATACTTTAAATTCAAACTTAACATTATACTGACCTGCAAAAGTCTCAGCAAAGGAATGGATGAACTAATGGCAAGCTAAGAATGTGCAAAAAGCAGCGAATATCTTGCTAAATGTTGACTTAGAGGAAGAAGATTCAGCTTCTATAGGAGTAGATAATTTTTTCTAATTTTGATGCATGAAGAAGAGAAGAAGTTGGTCAAATATAGTATGAATTGAGGTTAGTTTCAAGTCCAATTTATAGAGGTGTTGGAAGAGAATTCAAGGCTGGAAAAAAGAAACCGGGTTGAATGAAGAAGTTTTTGCTGGTGGTTCTCTTTGCAAATGAAGAAGAAATGCTTCTTCAATTCATTGGTACTTGACCCTTAATTGGACAGCTGCCAAATCCATAGCCATTCTATCACCAAAATGGGACAAATCATCATGGACAGCTATCCTATTCTAGCTTAAGTTCTCTACTAGACGGACAGTACACATATAGGAATGAAAGTTGTAAATTTTCTTGCTAAAACTCACCAAGAATCGGAGACACACTCATGCTAAGTTCTTGTCACCTGCAAGCCATGCATCGGGGGCTTTCATAGCTAAGATTTGAATCAAAATTGAGGAGAAATTCAGCTAAATATTTTGGAGGAAGTAAGCTCAGTTGGATGATGATGGAAAAAAGAGGAGTTTTAGAAAGGAATTATAGACTAAAATTTGAAGCTAATAAGCTATAAATTTGTTAGAGAAGAGTAAGAAAATGAAATTTGAATAGAATTCCTTGGAATTCAAGAAACAAAGCTGATATTTACTGAAAGATTGCAATAAAGGTTGGCTAGGATTTTTAGAAAAAATGAATTTTCAAAATTTGATTTAGCCAAGTAGATGTTTGCATTTATTCAAACGGTTTAATTCTGCTATCATTCTAGGCCTAATAAATACTCTATACCTAGGTATACTATGTCCTAAAATTATATCTACTCATGAACTCATGAAATGCGTGGGTTACGCTCTCATAGAATTTTTCAGAGCCTCACAATTGGTGAGGATTTTTGTGAAGATTGTTTCTTTATAATGACTTGAATATTATTGTGTCTTTATTGTTCACTCCCAAACTATCTTTGTTATTAATTGTTGTCTTGACATTCTTAATGCGTTTATAGATTAGCTACCTATACATTGATCTAGCAATCAATTATGAAGGATCGGGAGATGAAATAATTTATTAGGAACTAGGTAATGATAACCTCTAGTATTAAATCGAGTAGGGATAGAATCAATTTTTATTGGGCGGTTTCCGAAAGTAGGTGAATGTGGTTAGAGAAATTGGAGAAGTTCATAAATCATTAATTATTTTTTATTAACCTAATTCATATAGGGATATNTGACATTCTTAATGCATTTATAGATTAGCTACCTATACATTGATCTAGCAATCAATTGTGAAGGATCGGGAGATGAAATAATTTATTAGGAACTAAGTAATGATAACCTCTAGTATTAAATCGAGTAGGGATAGAATCAATTTTTATTGGGCGGTTTCCGAAAGTAGGCGAATGTGGTTAGAGAAATTGGGGAAGTTCATAAATCATTAATTATTTTTTATTAACCTAATTCATATAGGGATATATCTTTGGTTAATTGAAATTAGGGGTCTATCCCAAGAGATTGCGTAAAACATAATTTAGGAAATTCTACTATTAGCAATTACATGGGATTTGGAATTTTAGCAATAAAAGWGTGATAAACTTAMGGTAWTATTAGACTAAATTGAATTAATACCCTAACCAACTCCTTTTTATTCCATAAACTTGTTTAGAACTTTAATAGTTAACCTCATAATTAGACTTTCTAGTGCTTTTTCTTCATTTGTAGTTTTTAATTGATATCACTCATATTTGGTAGATTTAAATTAGGAAAATTTATTAATTTTCGTACTCACTTAAAAATCATTATGGGATTAATACTTGATTCACTCTATGTACTCTTTTCAACACTTTCTAGGAAATAGTGWATCCATGCACGCTCTTTTGATTATTTGTCATTATGAATTTTGTTACGACAGGGTAACCGGGTAGTGGTGCTTTAATTTACTGATTTGTTACTTGTGATTTATGCTCATAAATTACTATTTTAGCTATTCTTTAATTGCTTGGATGGGTAGATGTGGTTGATATTCCCTCCAAACTTTATATAAACTCRTTTACAGTAATGGCATCTCATGCTTGTTTCCCCTTGAAGACGTCAAAAGCTTATTAACAATGAAGGTTTCCACTTCTTGATACTATGTCGAGGGTTTCTTAAGCCTATGCTAGTATGCTGGCATCAATTTATTATCAAGAGTTCCGCATTAGCTCATCAAATGTGAAGATGTCAGATGGAGGGATAATGGAATTGTTGGAGAGGGTAGAGGTTTTGAAATTGATCAGATAATTTAATCTCTGTTGATATTTGGACTATATATAGGATTAGGATATTATTTGCTACAATGTAATGCCAATATGGAAAGGACATATTAGATGAGAAGGTCAAGGCAGTAACYTAATTCTTTTTCTCTTATAAATGTTTTATAATAATGTAATGGGTACCATTTTTCAAAACTGAAGGYCAATATGCTCCAGCCTCCAGGYTGATTCATAGGATTATGCAAATATCATGCTTCTCACCCATGCGCTTGCTTTTTCTTTTTTAATTTAAAATTTTGAACATAATAAAGACTTGTGTGAAGTCCATTTTTAGCCTTAGGGAATTGGGGTCAGGGTGATTCAAGGATCCACACTTATTTTTCCAGTTTCTGTTATTGCATTCCCTCAAACTATAGATGATAAATTATTTCTCCTTGCTTATCTATTATCCTTGTTACACTGCTTGTGCATAGCTTTGGTGGATGAAAAAGACCTGAGGTTTGGTAAGATGGCTTAACATGCATATTCTAACATCTTGATTGATATACCTTACSATGCARTTTGGGGTTGATGAGTAGAAAAGAAATCCAGATATAAATGTGCATTTTTGGGACTTGGATTAGTTGGAATCAAAATTTCTTGAGGACTGATTATGTAAGAAAAGTTGGTTAGGTTACTAGCAGCTAGCTATCTCGACAAATCTTAAGGACATTTATTTAGAAGCCTTATATAATCCTACTTATTTGTTGGTGTTTCACTTAGTTTAGTGCCGGATTTTGAAACAATAGGCAGAATCCAATAGTTGCCTGTCAATGTGTAGTCATGTTAGGTACCCACTAGAACAARTGAAGAATTACTGCCAAAAATTCTGGAAACTATTTTTCTGTCAGTTTCTTAGTCTTTTGACCTCTATTCATACCAGGGAGGCATGCACATCCATTCCAGTGGCAAAAGAGCAAGACAGTGAATTGGTTCTTTCTATTGCTAGATTTATTGATGCATTTGTAGCTGATAAGCGTGTGTAAATTTTTCAAGCAAGTTTTGTYCTAAAACTTTTTGGATTTTTGTATTAACTAAAATTTTCAATTGTTGTTTGATATTGTAGTTCTATCTGTTTGTAAATGTTCTGAAGACAAGATTATGTTGCTTGAAGCACCTCTTCTTGCAGTGGCTCCAATGCTAAGAGCTGTTCGAAAGCTTCAAATTCCATAGGATAATTAACAACTTTGTATCAAMATGTTTCTTCTTCTCTATTTATTGGCAAAGTATTATAAAACTAGTCTCAGTATCTWGGAGYACGATATTTATGAGATTGAGTATCCAAGAGATTTTCTTATTTATTGTCATTATGGGTGAATTTCTTTGTAACGCTGGTGTTGTTATGCTCTTCTCACAATATCATTCCATCATACAATTGAGCATTATGATTCTATTTTTATTATAATGCAAACAAGATAGGTTATTAGATAAAGATATTGGTTTTGCGAGAAATTAATAAGCTAAGTACAATATCAAAGTCTTCAAAACTAATATCAAAATGTTTCCACGGAGAGCTTACTAAACRATAAGAAACTTGTAATGCTGCTCATGGTTGTCTACATAACACGATTCTTGATATATTGTCGACATGAATAGTGTCTTGTTTGTCCTCATAGGCTTCTGAATGCTTACACACATATGCATGTCTTGTAATTCTACATTTTTTGTTTTAAAAAAAAAAATCCTAGATATAATCAACTGTGTTACTAACTAAATGCTCCATGGAATTGGATTGGATGGTGATTAGAAAGGTGTTTGAGTTTCATAATGTTTTGAGAATTAGGCGTATTGAGTTTCAAGCATGGATTTATGGTTAGCTATGTTATGGATAATGTTATCATGGAGATACTATAAGTGTAAAACTTGTTATAACTTCTAATATTTGTAAGGATCCTTTAKTATTTATATGCTAGTATTTTATATAAATATTGAGTTTTATTGTCATGTTTTATATAGAGTTTTGAAATATTCGTATGTGACAAGATAAAAGCAATTACAAATAACAAGAAAACTATATTTGCAAGTTCCAAGATGTATTATCAAGRGTATCTATATAGTATCCAAGGAAACATCATTAAAATGCATCTAAATAACTAAATTCTTGTAGTGGCGACTATGACTTTGCATATAGGTTAGCCATCCTCTAAAGTCCAATGGCAGCCTGTCTTTGGAAAAAAAAATAATTTTTGCACATGAATCAGCCCAAATAAGATGGGGGAATTTGATTTGACTTGTATCATAAAGATATGCTAGTGAAATCCGCAAAAAAAGTCCAATAATAACKTTAGGAAATTTATACATCATGGTATCTATAACTATATATGACCTATATCATAAAATTTGAAATGAATGGCAGCTCATGACTCGTGTCATAGAGCCCATCACTTGTGTCATATAGATCAATGCCGAAGAATATCAAAATATGTCAATTTGGGTACTTGTATTATGGGAAAGTCAACGCCCCAATTCTCTCAGCAAAGTCGATGGCTTCTGTTGAACATAGACCATTTCTTTGAAGAAAAATAATTAAATAAATAAGTCTTCCAACACATTAATCCCATAAAAGTCCCCTTGTTTTTTAGGATAAGTTATCATATTTACTCAAATCGGTTCTAACTTGGCATTAAGCGAAAAAAGTCATAAAATAACTTACAATTTAAAATTAAAATTAATTAATTCAAACATAATTAAATCATAATGCTCTAATTCATTAATTAAGAAAATAATTACATAATTTAAAGTTAATACACTCATAAATTATGGATGCAAAATCTAATATAATTGTATYACTACCAAAATGAGATGAAGAAGTTGCCATAGTTTTAAACTGTCAAAAAAGCAAGTCTTTTTGATACAATTTTAAATTATTTAAGGCAAATACTTTTTTCAAAAATATTTTTTAAATTGTGGGGAAAAAATAACTTTTACTAACAAATCTAATTCTGTTGCAATGAAATCTATTGCAAAAAGCAATTATTTATCATAGATTCCAAAACTGTGATAAAAATGATATTTTATCAAATACTTTTTTGACGTTACAATAAAAAGTATTCGCAAAAGTCATTTTTTTTAGTATCTTACATAAAAGGCATCCAGAAACCTTTGCACATTTGTGGGTCAATCACATGCATTTGTCAAGGAGAGCTAGAAACAGGAATCAACCCTATGGTACCTTCCTTACAAGAATTTTCAAAGCCTTTGAGATTCCTCTCTCTCAAGCCATGAGGCACATAGAGGTGATAAATGAGGCAGCATTGGTAAGGATGAAGCTYAAGAAAGTTAAATGMTGCTAGTATGAGGCAAATCAAGTGAGTTCGCTAGAAGTAGCAGGAGGAATTCAGGCTGAAATTGAGTAKACTAAAGATGAAAGGGAAAGGTCCTCTCAGCAGAACATACAGCTAACTTTCAACACTAATCAAGAGCCTGTAAAAATGGCAGGTATGTATTTWTAAGGAGGTGGAGTTGCTAATGTCCAAATGATGAATCAAGGAGAGGTAACCCCAYGAAAGAAATATCTGAGCCTTGAACATTATCCTGAGCAGGAGATACATGATCGTCAACCTAAGTCTACTGACCAAGTAAACTCCAAGGAAATTACTCTTGGAAGAGTACCGAGCATTGCTAAAAACCCAAAAAGCATCTGTTTTATCTGATGTAGTTGAAAATCTGCTTAAAGATGTTCGAAATGATCTGGTAAATATCCACCAAGCAGAAGTCTTGTCGTCCAACAATAATATGGAGGAAAGATTCAAGAAGCTGAATAAGAGAATGAACTCTGTAGAAAAGGAAGTGAATACCACAATCATTGATCTAGACAAGTACAATCGTGTTGAGATTTAAAACTTCAACACTGAAATGATTGAGGAAAGGATAAGTACTGCACACTTGGTATCAAGTAATCAAGACAATCTACTTAAAATGATTSAAAAGATGCAAGACAACATTGAAATAAAGCGGATACAAGAASAAGAACAACGTGAAGCAATAGCTGTAGCTATGTCCAAGCCAAAGAAGAGGCAATCTATCAGAAAAGCAGAATCAGCTGAAGGCTCTTAATGAAAAGAATCAGAGGCAAGCAAGGAAATTGCAGTACTCAAAAATGAAGAAAATGAATCACCTGAATAAGGAATCTAGAGGAAAATCTGAACATAAAGATTGGGGCAAGAAGTGAAGAGCAGAAATTAGAAATGGAGCGGGCAAGGCAAAACACATCAAGTGTTAGGGAAAAAAATTCTTGTAGTGGAGGGGCAACCAGCAAAAAGAACTACCAGTTCTACTGGGAGAGGAAAGAGAATCCAGCAACGAACTGAACCCATATATAACAATAACAAGGAAACTCTAGGGCAATAACAAGGAGACTCTAAGCCCTATGAGTTTACAAGTGAAGAATCGGGAGACGAAAAAACTACTCTTATAAAAAGGAGGAAAACAGTAAATACTCAGACGAGCATTTTCTTGACAGAGGGCAAGGCAAAACACATCAAGTATTAGGAAAAAAGATTCTTGTAGTGGAGGGGCAACCAGAAAACAGAACTACCAGTTCTACTGGGATAGGAAAGAGAATCCAGCAAGGAACTAAACCCATCCATATATGACAATATCAAGGAGACTCTATGCCCTATGAGTATTACAAGTGAAAAATKTGAAGAAGAAGAAATTACTCTTATAAAAAGAGGAAAATAGTAAATACTCAGACGAYCATTTTCTTGATACCGATATCTCAAATGAATCTCAATGAAGSAGTGAAAGATTGTYACTTCCTAAAGATAAATARTCTGAGTTAAAGATAAACAGCTCTCAGAAATCAATTCTTGATGTTCCAATAGAAATCAGAAATCTGAGATTGTTGGAAGCATTCAAGAGAACCATCACTCTTAAAACATTGCCTCTGGACAATGAGAAGATTGAGATTCCAGAACTAACAGAGGTGGAAAGAAGAAAGGTTGCAGAAATTGTAGCCTGACATGATAAGCTGCTAGCAAATCCTAAAGTTCAAAGGAGAAAGCGACTTGCTCAGCTGAGAAAGAAGAGTATCATGAAGTAAGGGAATACTTCACTTGATAAGATAACGGCTACGTGCTAAGTGATTTTTTTATGCTAATCTATTAAAGAACATTCTTAGCACACACTAAATATACCTTACGGTTTATGTTTCGTTGTCAATCCACTTCCAAGATCTATTCCTTATGTCTATTTGAAATTAAATGATGAATTCTTAAATAATTATATCTTAAATCGTACTAGTCCTTATGCTTATCTTAAAAACTAACTCTATTAAACTATTGTTGTAGCTTACTGAACTAAAAYCATGATGCTATATCCTAAATTGCAAAGGTATGATGTTCTAATATTCTACRACATTTATTGTGGTTGTGTCCTTAATGTTATTTCATATTTGATTAATTAATGAAATATCACACTTGCTGACCAATGATCTTAATGCATATCTTAAATCGGTGATGACTTTTTGAATTATAATACTTCGCGAGTTTTCATGATTTCGTGCTTACCACCATTGAGGTACTATTCCCTATTCTCAGTAAAAGTGCTTTATCTTTGAAGCATTTTAAAACTACTTCATCTTTAATTGAGATACAAATTCCCTATACCTACAAAGATCATATCTTTTGAGAAAATCTATTATTTTGCTCCTACGAATACTTCCTTGGCCTATGCTTATSAATTCATGATCTTACAAGTAGCTTTGATAATTTTGCTGTCTTATGCTTATTGATATATCTTATAACTGCCATGATATCTCRTCTAAACATGCATCTCTAATTGTGTGCTGATCCTAAAACATTTTCTGATAAAACTTTGTATGTAGGCTATCTATCATAATTTGTTTAGGAATATCATAGTAGGGTGTTCTTTCAATATTTGATTGACCAACGCTATATATGTATTCCTTATTGATCTASTCGAGAACTAATTAAGAGATGCACTTGAGTCTGATGCATATGTTTTGATAGACCAATGCTTTATCTTGCTTATCTATATATTCGTCTAGTAAACAAAATTGGTAAATGTAGTTGARGCTGTCCATACTCTATTTGGCCATATGTTATACTTGACTTATCTTTAGGTCTTATTGGGAGTGTTATGAATTTAGGAGTATTATTTGTTTTAATGATCTATGTTAAAACCCCGATTGTAAGGTTTGAACTGCTTTGTGTGACTGTACTTCCTATGCTCTTATTTCATATTCTAAAATGAAGTCAAAAGTAGTTTTATTCATGCTCTTATCTTATATCCTCTTGTATGCCCCTTGTTAGAATAAAATAGGCTTATATATTATTTTTCATAATGCCAAAGGGAGAGAAATGACATTTATAGGCATTTTATGATGATGAAAATGATTAGATTGTGGGAGAATGCATTATSTAAAAAGGGAAGTTATGAGAAAGAAAGAAAGAAGGTGAGAAGGGATTTTTGAAAAGAAAATCCAACATTATAAACCTTACCTTATTTTCATCAGACCTTCCTGCAACATCCATCCAAAAATTACTTGCGGACTATTTGAGTAATCTTGGGGTTGATAACCTTCATAMTCCTATTTTAGCTGATTTTATATATTTAAGTATATTTGYTGAAATTTTGATGAATCTAACATACTATCATATTCTTATATTTCAATTGAATTAATCACTCAGTTGAGATTGCTGTTTAAACTAGTGTCATATTGGACTCATAATTGTAGATCAAACTCTGTCAAAATTTCTCTCAAAATTTTACGCTGGAGGTAAGGAGGTTGGTTGAGCTATAGACTCTTTTGAGTCTATAAATACTCTGATATTTTTATATTATTATTCACATTTGGAAATGTTTGCTACAAATTGAAATATTTGCAAACATGTGAAATGAATTTTCCCTGAACTCATTTGACTAAAACTGAAAATCTTACATTAGTTGCAAATTTATTAAAATGTTTGCTCTTTGCTTGCTTTAATACTCATTCTTGATTATAATTCAAAATTCTATATGAGATCATGAGCTATGATTTTGTGTTAATTTTATGTGAAGATAACTTATCTAAGTTTTTGTGCTATTATAATATTTTAAGATCTTGCATGCATCTAGGGGAGCTGTACTGAAATTCTATATCTATGATATACCCTAAAATTGTTCCATAAACTATTCATAATGAAAAATGCCTAAGTTATTTGTCATTATCAAATAGGAGGAGGTTGTTAACCTAGGATGTAAAGGTCCCTGATATTGATTTGATAGTGGCATATGCTTAATATGTTTTCTAACTTGCATTATTGTGTTTATAGGTTTATGTTATACCATGGAACATGAAGCATATGATAACTGTCTCAAAGCCTCATGGATTTATATTTTCGAGAAGTTGATGAAGAAATGAAAGCTTTTCCTAAATTACTAAAGAGAYGATACTGCAAATGTTGATTACTACTTCTTTTTTGTGGATTACTTTATAATCAAGATTGAATATAAGTAAACAAAATAGACTAAAACTAGTAAACACGGGATTTAACATGGTTCGGCATAAATTCCTACATCCACGGACCACGTCCATGTGTCAAACATAGTTCCACTAAATCAATGAGTTCAAGGGACTTACACATTAATCATTCAAAAATATAAAGCTTTTAAAACATAATAAAAGACTTCCCTAATGTTGAATTTTATAGCCGTTGATGGATTCTCTGAATTGTCTYTTTGAGATTTGAAGATTGAACAAAGTCTTGCTCATGTTGCTAGAAATTCTTTCAGCAAACTTACTGAATCTTCTTAGGATGGAACGACTTCTTGATAACAGGTTGAATCAACGGTTGGAAAAAATTCCAACATAAAAGCATCCAACAAATATTAATCATATGCTAATGAATAAATACATAGTATCTCAATTTAACCTCGCATGAATATTCCTCTCTGTATTTGTTAACTATTCCAGATTAATCAGTCTACTTATATAGAAGAAATAAGATCATAATAAATCCCTAATCAAATTCTTAAAGGATTATGGAAGACTTAGACCTTGCAACRAATAAGAAACAAGATAAAGTCTATATTCAAATCTTTAAAAGTATTTTGGAAAATCTTTTAAAATRTGTGATCAATCTTTAAAAGATTTTGGGAAATCTTTAATAGATATGAAAAATATTTGCTTTAAAAGATAATCCTTGAATTAATCTATAATTCAAATATTCAAATGATAAATSAAAAACTAATGTCTTMACAATCTCCCCRTTTTTGATTTTCATATGAACACACAAGCACATCATATAAATGCTTTTTAACTTCAAAGATTTTTCACCTAAAAGTGTAAAGGATATCCKATAACTACTTATGAACATCAGTTGGTTATAACATGCAAATCATCAAGTACCAATAAATCCAATGCAAAAATATCAATATATAATAGTAAATGATATAATACAATGAGAACAAATATCTAGTATAATCCAAAATATTACATCAAGACACCAAATACCATAATAACCAAAATATCACTATGTTCTCCCCTTTTGTGGGTCAAATGAATAACCAAAATATCAACCATGTCGGCGAAGAAGTGCAGATTTGTGAACACTGCCATATGTCCCGAGCAGTGCTATGGAGGATAATGGGAGAATCACCTCCAGAGGATGTCGGACTATCTAGTGAAGATTTAGAATGCCGCCCCACCCCCCCCGAGAAGCTGGAGGATTAGAAGATACTGAAGCTAGTATATGTGAAGGCATCACTGGCGAGGTACTAACAAAATGATGGAGAGTAGCCTGAATATCAGACAGCATAGACAGAACTTTGCGCTCAAAATGAACATGATGCTGCTGAAGCTGGAGATGACTATGCTAAAGCTASGAATAACTCACTTGAAGAAGAGTATGAGAGTGCTGTAATTTATCAAACTCAAAAAACATCCTACATTTCCAACTGTGAGAAGGATAGACTAGAGGAGTAGGAAAGGTATCTGGATGTGAGGATGGACCTTAAGGTACCCTGTAGGTCTTGGAATTCAGGACTTTCACAGACAAGTAAGTTTCATCTGGAGAGGCTCTTAATGGTTGACTCATAGTGAGGCAATGAATAAGACAGGAAAAAGGCAAAATTCTTTTATCACCCTCACTCTAGGAGTCACTCAGAATCCTCTGAAAAATAAAGGAAGCCAGATCTATAGACATCCCAATCCTAATAATAGACAGAAATTTAGCTCTATCAGCTCAAATAGCGGCACTATGACGAGAAGGCATCCAATTTGTTAAGGAAATATGATGCGATAGTCTATAGAAAAGTGTAAGATAGGTGACAGATAAAGCACCAGAATCAAGCCAAACACAAACGGAATCACCACACAAAYTACTGGTTACTTCAGATATGGAGAAGTCATGATCATCAGAAAAAATAGCATGCTCYATCAAAGGAATATGTAAAGCATTGGCGATAGCAGAAGAARTGAAATCAACATACTGACCCCAACAGTAGACAAGAAAGTAAAATTCACCAGGAGATGCAATGTCCTTACGGATATGGCTATAGAACTCACATAACAATGTGATAGAAGGTGCATGCAAGTTAGTAACTGTCTTAACCCAACCCTTRTGATATAACAAATCAYTTAAACCCAAATCTCCAAAATCATCAATATCCACAAATAGTTCAGGAAGTATTGGACATTTGCCAATTTTAGTTTGATAGATTGAACAAGTATCAGAATTGAAAAAAGTTTGGAAACAGAGAAAAAATGGATTTCGTGGGTTACTTAAGTGAAAGGGTGGARTGCCATGAGGAGGAGCTGGAGCAGGATAGTGTGGGCCTCGGGAAGGACCAGTGTTAAGGTCCCGGAGATGGCCTCGACTGAGTCGATGAGGCATGAATCGGGGGGTTCAAATTAGACCGCTTTCCGTTTGAAGAACGGGTCGACGCTGAAGGAAGAGCTGAGACAGCGGAAGTTGTCTGTCAATGGTGAAGCAGGTAGTAGACTGGTGGTGTTGCATTGGCATGCGGTGACCTTGGGCTCAGTTGCGATGAATCAGCGAGCAGAMAGAAGCCTGTGTTCTTGACCCGACAGGAAGATGATACGACTGGTAGATCAGAGTCATCAACCATAACGGAAAAGGAGACACCGACGACGAAATGCCATGTAACAACCATGGCGGTGGAAGAACCGATGACGATAGCTAAGGCTCTGAAGAAGAAGAGTCAAAAAAAGAAACAGGAAAAACAAGGCTCGGCAAGGAAAAAAAATAAAAAAGAAATAGACCTGTAAGGGAAAATTACAAAGAGGGACACATATTTTCAAACTTATGCAATTCAGTCCTTGCATAAAAAGAATTAAAGAAAAAATGCAAAGGAGGACATAAAGTTTGGAAGTTATGCAATGCAATCCTTGCACAAGTGAAAAAGGAATGAAAAATTGCAATTGAATCCATAATCTTAAAATAAGTACATGAAGGTCCTTTAACATGACAAGTTTGCAATCTTGAGTCCATAAAACAATGCATTGTCCATGAACAACAAAAAAGAGGAATAAATACATATATTGGATTTTGGAAAAAAAGTTTTGCCCTTCCTTTTTTTTCCTTTTTCTTTGTAGTGAAATATATATATATTATATATATATATATATTAATATATTATATTATTTATATAAGAAATCAAGATTATCTCTGTGGAAGAGAGAAAAAACATCCAGTGACCTCTATACTTCAAGCGAAAAAACTTAAACAAAAAAAACGCAAGTCAGGAATAGAAACAAGGTCATAACTATCGAGGAAAATATAACCAACAAGAATCCGGAACCTAGATCAAGATATCCAAATGAATAAGCCTGCCCTAAAAAACCCAACGTATCATGAGATTTCTTCCAACCCAGGGAGGATATATTAGATCCACCACTTCAAGCAGAGACATATGTGTGTAAAGTAATCCTCAAGTTTAAATATAATAACCATTTTAATCAATGAAATTGAACAATTTTCGTCATGAGATATTCAACCAAACAGTTTTTTTTTTTTCCCCCTTATAGAGACCAATTGAAACCATTTCTCAAAACACTCACATATTTTTGCAAACTGTAACTTTCACTCCACGGATTGTGGTAGCCTTTTCCATGGTAGAATAGTCGTAGGATAGGAGTCACTACACCAAAACTATTTATTCAAYGCGGCTTTCACTCAACAAAAAGCGGTAACCATCCAGTTAAGTGATTTTATAGGGAGTGGTAAACCTATGATGAAGTATAGTGTTCACTAAACCTTCCAAGCAAAGTATGACTCTCAATCAYCAATGGTAAATAGAATACTCAAGTCATTGTGCCCACACACAAAAACGAAACGCCACACACATTGGAAAGTATATCTCAACCAGAAATACAACAAGAAGCATTAATGCATAATGATCATCTTTCAAAAGATTTRTTCCCAACAAACTCCAATGCATTTTCTTAACTCCAGAAAAATATGGGATTGAAGAGCTTTTGTAAAAGTATTGGTTAATMGATCCTCAATTGAAACATGTTCAATGCACATGATTTTATTGTCAACAAGATCACGAATAAAGTGATATCTAATATTAATATGTTTAGTGCAAGAATGCTGAATTGGATTTTTTAACATATTAACAACACTAGTATTATCGCAATAAAGAGTGATGGTTTGTRGAGAAATACCATAATCATTTAGCATGTATTTCATTCATAAAAGTTGAGTACAACTACTTCTTGCTGCTATGTACTTTGCCTTAGCTGTAGACAAYGAGATGGAGTTCTGTTTCTTGCTATGCCAAGAGACCAAATTGACACCCATGTAGAAACAATCCCTRGAAGTGCTCTTACTATCATCAATGTTTCCTGCCCAATCTGCATCACTGAGACCTYCTAATATAATATCAAAAGAATAATATATTCGTAATTCACTTGTTCCAGAAATATATTTAAGAATTCTCTTACTAGRTYTAAGATGTGACTCCATTGGATTAGTTTGATYTCAAGCATACACTCTTACACTGAAACTGATATCAGGATGACTTGCAGTGAGATACAGTAAGATTTCTATCATGCTMCAAAATAGAGTTGGATCAACCTATTATCCTTTTTCATCCTTTCCCAGATGTATAGAAGTTCRCATAGGTGTTTTTGCAGCTTTTGCATTCTCAAGACAAAATTTTTTAATCATGTTCTTTGCATATTTGGTTTGAGATATAAACATGCCTTTTTGCAATTGTTTTATTTGCAAACCTAAGAAATATGACAATTTTCCTACCATGCTCATTTCAAATTCAGTTTGCATGAGGGTAATGAATCATTAGTATGTGAAGTATATCTMGAGCCAAAAACTTTGTCATCAACATAAATTTGAGCTACTAGAATACCTTGACCAACATGTTTAATGAATAGAGTTTTATCAGAGTTACCTGATATATACCTATTATCTAGGAGAAAAGTAGTTAAACGATCATACCAGGCATGTAGAGCTTGTTTTAATTCATAGAATGCTTTGTGAAGCCTGTATACATACTCTGGATGATGTGGATCCTCAAACCCTTTGTGTTGTTCAACATAGGCTTCTTCAGTTGGTACACRATTCAAGAAAGCACTATTTATTTCCATTTGGTACAATTTGATATTTCGGTAACATGCAACAAAGTAATAGACAAATTGGCTCAAGATGAGCTACAAGAGCAAATGTTTCTTCAAATTCAATGCCTTTGACTTGGGTGTATCATTGAGCAACAAATCTGACTTTGTTTCTTACAACTTGTCCAGTTTTATCAGTTTTGTTTTTTGAAGACCCATTTTTTACCAATAACATTTACTTGTGATGGTCTTGGAGTAAGACTCCAAAACTGATGGTGTTCAAACTGCCCTAATTCTTCTTGCATTTTAGCTATCCATAATTCATCTTGAAGTGCTTCTTTTGCTGATTTTAGTTCTACAAAAGAGATATAGCAAGAATGAGCAATTTCATTCGAATTAGTTTTCTTCTAGTTACCATGGTTTCTTCAAGAMCTCCAATGACTTTTATGAGAAGATGAGCCTTTTGTATCTAAGATGGTGGAGGTCCTTTACACTTGCTATCTAGTCTTTCTTCTATTTATTGATTATCTATCTCTGCTTTTTCATCATCTATATTCTTTTTTGCTTCATTTCCATCAGAATCAATTTGATCAGAAGTGACTATGGGCATACTAGGACTGTCTATGTGCACACTGGAATATGTTTCATCTTCAGAAGAGGTTTTCGTAAACTGTTTATCATCACAGAAAACAACATTAATAGTTTCAAGTATCTGTCCAGTTCTAGACAAATATACTCTGTATGCTTGATTACTTGTATAGTACACCCCAAAAATTCCTTCTTCACTTTAAGAATCAAGTTTTCCTAAATGTTTGCTATCATAYAGCACATAACACCTGCATCCAAAGATATGAAAGTAAGAGAGATTAGGTCATCTTCCTTTCCACAAGTTTGTTTTGTTCCACTCCGAATGTGTACTTGATTGCTAATATAACATGATGTATTCATTACTTCTGCCCACAATCGCATAGGTAATTTCTTTGCATTTAACATCACTCTAACCATCTCTTGYATAGTCCTATTTTTTCTTTCCACAACTCTATTTTGCTGTGGAGTTTTAGGATCTAAAAACTCATAAGAAATGCCTTGGTCACTACAAAAATTAGTATATCTCAAATTCCTTACCATGATCACTTCGTATTTGAACAACTTTAGCAATTTTGTGGCCCTTTTCTGCCTATAATCTTAAGCACAATGACTTAAAAGCATTAAAAGCACCATATTTTTTCTTAAGAAAGTCAATCCTAGTATATCTAGAAAAATCATCAACATACACATAAACATACCTTTTGGTCCCATGAGATCCATGTGCAAAAGTTCTAATGCGTGCGTTGTTGCCAAATGTYTAGTAGGAGGATGTTTGGCCTTAATGTGTTTCCCTAGTTGGCATGGTCCACATACTTTATGGATATTGATTTTTACTTTATTAACTCCCCTAATTGCATCAATTTTTAATATATTTGAGATGTCTCGATAATTCAAATGGCAKATTTTATGATGCAAGATTTCAACAGCCTCTAAAGTGGATTATTGACGTATAGTAGAGAAATTTAAAAGATAGCAATTGTCACCTGATTTTTGTCCATTTARCCCTTGATCATTGAGAACTTGACACATATTCATAATAAAAAGAACAGTATGTTCATCATCACAGATTTGACTTATGCTTATAAGGTTTGCTTTTAAGCCTTCAACATAAAGTACATCCTTTATACTTATAAGTCCCTACATGGTWAGTGTACATTTTCCAAGTATTATTCCCTTTTTACCATCACCAAAAGTTACAAGACCATTTCTGAAAGGTTCAACATTTGTTAATAGATCTAAATTTCCAGTCATATGTCTAGAACATCCACTATCAAAATACTATTCATCAGAATTATAGGCAAGTAGTYATGTGTGCGCAACAAGACAAGTAGTTTTCCTAGGTATCCATCTATTGTTAATCGCATGACTTTCCTTAGACGTGGTCCTTTTTTCATGAAACATTCTTTGTACATAGAAATGAAGTTTAAAACACTTTGGCCTAATATGTCCTTTTTTTCCACAAAAAGAAAAGCAGGAATAAAGTTGAATACCTTATGTTCTTTTCCTTGTTGCATATTTCTGTTTGCAGTCGGTGTGGCTACACCCGATTCTGTGTGGCTACTATGGAAACCAATTTCAAATTTGTCACCAACTGATTTTCCCATATGAAGAGCTTGATCAAGCTTTGAAGTGCTCTTTTGAAACTTTTTAAAAATACTATTCACATTCTCCAGGTCTTTCGATGATTGAGCTAACTTAACTTGAGTTGTGATGAGCTCTTCTTCCAATGATTTGGTTTTCTCAATTAACTCACGATTATCCTTAATAGGTTAAAGTTTCTCCATCTGTGTGGGCTTAATTTGTTTTACAGATCTTAGCCACTGAGTATACATTTCTTCATATGCCTTTTGAAGGTCTTTTGCATCTATGTCAGATTGTTCTTCATCCCCTACACTAGATTTTTCTACTTCTTCTTTCACCATGAAAGCTAAAAATATTTGTTCATACTGACTATCAAGATTTTTTTTATTCTTCATCATTATCACTCCATGATACTTTCATGGCACGTCCTTTCTTCTAAGAGTGTTGGCACATTCAGATTGTATAATGCCCAAAACCCTCACATTCATTCCATTGAATTCCTTTGAACTTGTTGTATCCTTTTCACTGTTTTGAGGGAAGCAAAGGAGAAGACTTCTGAAAGACATTCCTCTATCGAGGTGTGTTACCCTTGTTAGGCTGGAAATGTTTCTTGATATTCCTTCGTAGGTACTTATTGTAATTTTTGGGAGCAATGCAATTGTATCCTCATCCAGGTTTTCCAGATTGATTGAACTGGAAGTATTGTCACCATATGTGCGAGATATGACAACTTCCTTATCATTCTTTATTTATTTGTTTTTGTTCCATCTGTCCYAATTCTACTCATATGTTTGTAACGAACCTATTAGTTCATCCAGATTGATCTTTTCAATATCTCGGCATTCTTCAGTAGATGTAACTTTTGCTTTGTATCTCTTTGGAAGTGAGCATAAAATTTTTCTGACAAGTTTAGCATTAGAGAATAAGTTTCATCAAGTGCATAGCATTTATTTGATAAATTACATAATTTGCCATAAAAATCAGCTATATATTCATTTTTGGGCATTGATAAATTCTCAAACCCAGTTGTAAAACTCCTTAACCTAGACCTTTTAACTTGATCAGTTCCATCATTTTTTATTTCTAACTTATCCCATGCCTCTTTAGCAATTTCACAAGTAGTAAACTTGCATCTGTTTTAGACTAACAATATTAAATATAGCATACAAGGCCATAAAGTTCCAGTTGACCTTATCCAGTTCGTTACTATCCCAATCAGATACTAGTTTAACAATGGTAATTCCATTCTTAGTGTATGTAGGAGGACTATAGCCTGTGACTATACACATTCATCTATAGCCTTCAAGAAAGGTCTCATTCTGGCTTTTCACATGGGATAATTAGTTCTATCTAGTAAGGGAGGTCTATGAGTGGAACCTCCTTCACYAAAGTCACGAAATTCATCCATAGAGAAAAAAATAGAATATGTTTATGCACACAGATTCAYATGTGTTCACACTCTGAAAAAAGAGAAAAAAATGTWTACTAAAACAAACTAAATGACTATCTAGTCATACTAAGAAGCCAAACAATCAACACTTTTCAGATCGAATGTTATGCAAGAATAATCTGCTCTGATACCACTTGTAAATGTTGATTACTACTTCTTTTTCATGGATTACTTTATAATAAAGACTGAATATAAGTAAAACAAAATAGATTAAAAATAGTGAACACGGGATTTAACATGGTTTGGCATAAATGCCTACATCGATGGGACCACGTCCAGATGTCAAATATAATTCCACTAAATCAATGAGTTCAAGGGACATGCGCATTAATCATTCAACAATATAAAGTTTTTAAAACATAATAAAAGACTTCCCCTATGTTAAATCTTATAGCCGTTGATAGATTCTCTGAATTATCTATTTGACGTTTGAAGATTGAACAAAGTCTTGTTCATGTTACTGGAAATTCTTTCAACAAACTTACCGAATCTTCTCGGGATGGAAGGACTTCTTGATAACAGGTTGAATCAACGGTTGGAATAAATTCCAACATAAAAACATTCAGTAAATATRAATCATATGCTCGTGAACAAATACATAGTATCTCAGTTTAACCTCGCATGAATAGTGCTCGCTATATTTGTTAACTATTCCAGACTAATCAGTCTACTTATATAGAAGAAATAAGATCTCAATAAATCCCTAATCAAATCCTTAAAGGATTGTGGAAGATCTTAGATCTTGCAACCAAGAAGAAACAAGATAAAGTCTATATTCAAATCTTCAAAAGGATTTTAGGAAATCCTTTAAATATCTATGTTCAATCTTTAAAAGATTTTGGAAAATATTTAAAAAATGTGAAAAATCTTTACTTAAAAYGATAATCATTGAATTAATTTATAATTCAAATATTCAAATGATAAATAAAAAACTAATGTCTTTATAGATAACTTAAAGCATAATACTCTTCTAAATTTTCAATARGCTATAGACTAAGTACAATGCTTTTCATTGTATAGAGATTTTAGTAATTATTCTTATTTTTTGAGATAGCGATTAACTGTATTGGATGCTATWTTTTTTATTTGAAGCTTGAAAATAATTCTCAAAAAATTTATTAAAACATGTTTTATAAAATGACCCCCTTACACAAATTCGTTAAATATAATTGAGTTTGATTTTGAAAGTTTGATAAATATATGTTATCATATCCCGGACCCACATTCTAATCACTTTCAAGTGTTCTCTGAATCCTGTGGGMAAGTTAAGTCCGATACTTTATACTTTGAGATAGTTGATCATAGGCTTCATTGTTCCATGGTACATCATATTAAGCAAAACAATGCAAGTTAGTAACATATAAGGAACATGTCATTATCAAACAAATATTAAAGATCTTTAAATTTATTAGGTTAACAGTCTCGCCCTTTTAATAATGACAAAAGACTTTGGCATTTTTCATTTTATAGTTTATGGAACAACTTTTAGGGTTAAATCATAGATGTAGGATTTCAGTAGAGCTCCTTCTAAATATATACAAGGTATTAAAAATATGACGAGTAAAGTAGAAGACCTCATTTAGCTTATGCTCACATATAGCATAAAGGCAAAAGTTCATGATCTAATATAGAATTTTCTACTATAATTAGGAATGAGTATCTGAGCAAACGATTGTCTATGAGAACTAACAACTAGACAACAAGCAAACAATTTCAATAAATTTGTAACTCATGTAAGATATTAAAGTTCATCTAATGAGTTCAAGGTAAATCCGTTCAAAAGTCTACATATATAATAATTTATAGCACAAGTTTGCCAATGTGAACAATTATAAACTGATCACAATATTTATAGACTCAAAAGAGTAATTCACACAACATCCTTTTCTCCCAAATATGATAGTAATTGAACCTATAATCTCAACTGAGTGATCAATTCAATTATTATGGGCATTAAAAGCATATATATCGTATGTAGGATGGATGATCAAGGACACTGAAGATCAAATTWTAATTGTCAGATTTATTTCTATTTTTACTTTGATTTTAGGTTAGTCCTTAGGCTTAATTTATTAATTAGGCTGTAATTATTATCAAATTAGGAGATTTTTTCTATTTTATTGGTTGGGTTTTAGAGTAAGTCTTATAGAATTAGGATTGGTGTTTTTCCTATTTAAGGAACCTTTATGCATGTAGGATTTTGATCAATTACTATCAATCGAATTCAAGATATTTTCTCAAATTTCTCTGATGGATTTCAAATTTCTTTTCTTGGGTTTATATTTTGTAAACTCCACTGCATTTCCACTACGTCAGGTAGTATTAGAACAGGTATTCTCCATTTCTTTTATTCACCATTGAGATCAATGACCAACAAGGCAAATGATGCTATAGCTATAGCTCCAACTATATGAGTAGATATATGATACTCTTATTGCTCAGATGGCTGCCATAACCYTCGAAATTGCAGCCTTTAATAGTCAAAATGATTAGATAGTGGACATTATAAGATTGGTTGAGGGCAAGAATAATGACAACAATCCTAACAAAGGTAGTGAAGGAGAACGCGTTAGGGCTACGATTTATTATTTCATATCCTACATTTTTTATTTAAACTTGAAAAAAAATTAAAAGTGATTTTTTTGAGAAAAACTGGGTTTGACAGCTGCAACTTCTACATCTCTTTAATAAAAACCTAATTTTTCTCTAAAGTATCTTATTTTTAACTCGAATCGAAATAGATCTAAAGGGAAAAAAATTAGTTTACCATTCCTATAATGTTATTATTTTATGCCATAATTTTTTCATTTAAAATTTAAAAAATAAAAAAAGTAGGTCTAGAAGCRYTCTGTTCGAATCGCATYAAGCTAGCTCAACAACTCTATGCTTACTGAGCGGAGCCAYTTCAGTAGCTTCGTTGGATCTTCTTTTTTAATCTTTTTTAGTTCCAATTATTAACTATTATGATGTTGTAAAAAGAAGCTAAAATAATTGGCAGATCTTATCAATATATTAGACAGAAGGTAGAAAAAAGTTTAGGGGAGGGATAAAACCTATTAGGATATGCTAGGAACATTGTTAGAAAAATCCCAAAAATATGTTACATGAAGAAATTAGGCATGTTACATTTAGCTTTACCTTATCATACTTATTTCTATTTCATTAACTAGATTTTAGGTTAATTCTTATCATATTACGATATTTGTTTATATTTTAGATTATGTTCTCAGAGATCTTTATTTAGAGTTTAAAGATGGTTCTTCCCTAACCCCTTAGCAATGTTCTGGGCAGAGTTCATTAACTTACTAACCATATGTCTATGACAATAAAGAATAGTTATTAACTGTAAAACAYTTTAAGAAAAAGAGAATAGAATTTATGCTCCAAGAGCTAAACAACTCATTTCACTTGCTAAACTTCTCTTCATAAAATAAGAATTAAGTTAGGCACAAAGTAAACTTCAACTAAAACTAAGATAAATGAGGAAGATGATAACAGAAAAATGAAGGGAAGACTACCATATAATTCATTATTAACAAAGGAGTAAAGATTTAAGCTAAAGATGGGTTCAATGAAAATCCTTAAGTTCTACTTGAAAGCTCTGCAAAACTAAGAACTACTTCCTAATATATTATAACTAGCTAATTAACTAATCTACTACAAGTCTAGTATTCTTGTTCAGCTGAGTTCTTCTTATATAGAAAGTTTTGGCCCCTGAGTTGCGTGATTTTGTCACTTCACCAGAGAGTAGTTCTTGCTCTTTACTTGTCTATGTTGCGAAAATATCGGGTACTAGATGGTTCTTCTATTGCTTCAAAATTTCGCGGCTAAAGATTGAGCAACTTTAGACCAGGATGGGCAAGATGTCGTTTCACAATTTTTCATTACATCAAAAAGGCGTTGCTTCTTTTCTTGTGCCGAACATTGCTGCTTACTTTGAATTTTTAATCGTTGACTATGTAATGTGCCTAGCATTCGCTCTTCTTCGTGAAACTGTAACTTTACTCTTTGCGACAGCTGAAACTTGATGTGTAACATCAATTAGCAGTTTTTCTTTCTTATTCATTTTTTCCTTTTGCTTTTGTCATTGCTTCGTCCCTCTTGACCCAAATATGCACAAGTCAACTTAAATAAATCGTCTTGCGATGCCTTTCAACTAATGATTCCATAGATTAACATATCTGATTTCATTCAAGTCGTCTATTATGACCTTCAACTGTCACGATGTCATGAATATATTTATGTAGCTGCTGCTCGTCTGCTAAATTTTGCTACAGCATTGTTCTCATCAAGAATGCTTCCTTTTCTCCTTCTCTTAAGTCTAGCAAGACTTTTTGCTTCTGTCCACATGTGCTGTAGCTTGTTCTGGGATAGCGACTCTTGTAGCATTGCTGGCGTATGCTACAAAAGGCCCCCTTCTCGAGACCAAGCTTTTAGCAATAAATAAGCACTATAGAGATTGATTTAAGGTATAATCATGCTAACACTTATTTATCTAAGACTAAGGGAAAATACTACCAAGTATAACTAAAATACCAAAATAATGGGTCCAAAATGGGCAAAAATCGGGGATAAAAATGAGATATTTTCTAAGCACATCACTCCTCCAAACTTCAATAATTGCAATCCTCGAGCAGTTCTATAATAGATAGAAATATAGTACTAAGCAGTTTCTTATCCAAGTTATGTTTTATTAAAATTATGATGTAGAAATTATATCAACAGGAAGGTTTAAGTGACAAGAGTGACAAAAAGGTACCAGTGCATTAAAATGTGCAGTAAAATTGAGCAAAGATTTAATATTTTTTGAATCATTGTGTTTGTTGATATAGCATCAGAATTATTCAATGGAATTTTTAGAACAAGGCAAAAAACTCATGACTATGACTGATAAAGAGAACTTTGTATAATTCACAATGGAAGTAAGTGGAGTTTCGATATAGCATTTTGTTTATAACACTTAGACTTTTTATCATATATATTCATTCATGTCACTAGTGCTTTTTGACGTAAGGGCAGACATGGGTGACATGAGTGCCTTGGTTACTGAGCACTTGRTACAGCTTATAAATTGTTATAGCATACTCATACTATGTTCCTTTTGATGCAAGCAGATATGGGTTTTATGAGTGCCCCTAGTTACTTAGGTACTTAGAGTAAAGGAGTAATCAATTTATTTAGCCTTTTTATAACATACTTTTCCCAAACTTATTTTAAAATTAATTCTCCTTTGTCAACTCATTAATTAAAATACCCATTAAAAATTTGTAAGTTTGATTCAAATCCACAATCAATCAAAATCAATGTCAGAATTTTACTTTTATTATGAAAATAGAAGTGCAAGTAAGAAGAATCACTCTCGACTTATTCCTAATCAAGTCTCAACAACCGTCCAGTCAATTTATTGAGATATCATAACAAGTTATCAGAAAATGCTAAGCAAAATTCTATCAGTTATAGCCTAAAAGTGAGCAAAATGAGCTAGCAAKATATAACACAACATGGATCAAAACATCAAAGCCTGAACAAAGATGCATTGTAAAAACTTTATTACTAAGATTAGAAAGAAASATATTATCYAGGGGCTGCCTCCATATAATGCTTAGTTTATAYTCATCAGTCTGAATTGCTATAGCATCCTTCACRTACATGTCARTGAGATGGATCTTTGCCCCCTCTCCTGCTTTTCTCTCCAARGGTGTTTGATCTTTAACCCATACACTAGAGAAGTTTTTCTTGATATTCACTTACTTTGTTAGGGCCTCAAATCAGGCCAATTCTTAATTTTGTCCTTGCCCACCTTGGCATTCTCATATGTGATCCTTCTAAACTTCTTCATTTGATTAAGCTGCATCATATTTTTCTGTCCAATTGCTATACAAGTAATTTCAGAATTATCTTCACCTTTTGTTGTCAACTTTGTTACATCATCGATGCTACCATTGTTGTGATATAGTCATATTTTACATTATGTTCATCCATACTTTAGTCGTTTCTTGTCGAGTTTTCTATATGATTAACCTTATATTACACTAATTTTTGTTTGAGATGACTAATTACAAGATTTTCATCTTAAATACAAGACAAAGATAAAAATCGGTTGTAGAAACGTTTAAAGAAGTCAAACAATGAATACATAGAAGTTTGGGGTTAAAATGTAATTTTCAGAAGCTGAGAAACTTGAAAAATTGACCAAGTATGGAAGAAACTCCATCAAGGTATGATTTAAAGCATTTTTCTTGCCCCTTTTTCCAGAACCAAACCACACCGACTTAGTCCAAATCAGGCACCGACTTGGCTGTTTGGGCCAAAAATTAGGTGCTGGTTGGCTTATTTTAAGGGTTTTCAGATTTCTTCCGTAAATAATGCATGTATGGCCAGCTTTAGAGACTTATGATGGCATGAAACGCTAATTTCACATAGTTTTAGATTAGTTTTCTTGAGAGGAACTTGGAGGAAGCAATTATAAATTTAACAAAATTTTTGCACATGTGAAGCAGATGCGTAGTACTCTTACTAAATTTGTAAGGTTATATAAGGTGAAACATGATTTACATGATAAGCTTCAAATTATAATGTATATGATAGAGAGTTTGCTCAATTCCAATGATAGTAGATCACAATTCTATATCTATATATGCTAAACGATTCCCATCGGCACCCCCATATTCTCGAAATATGCATCCACATTCAATCTTGACACAGTTTCAGTCTAATATGCATCCAGATTAATTTACTAAGTTCCTCATCCATGAAAATGGTGAGTTTCATGTGTTTCAAACAAAAATGTAATTGAAATCAAAATAGAAAATACTTGTTGTTCTATGAAATAGAATAAATTACGTGGAGAGCGATTGAAACCATGAATTATATAATTTACATAACTAATTTTGGGTGACAAAGGTTGAACCAATCATCTTATATTCAAACAATAAGTATAAAGAGATTACCACAACAAGCTATTTATAAAAATATGTGGAATAATTTTCTTCTGGCCAAATGATGCTAAACCTGAACTGTGACCCAGTTGAACTGAAGCAAAACAAGTTGGATCAAGCAACCTAGCTAAGGCAGACAGATGCAAAAGTAAATGATAAGTTAAAAAAGCAATGACTTAAAATCGTGAYAGACAAGACAATGAATTAATGTTCCAAGGCATGGTGAGGGATARAAATGTCATACCCTTTGGAATTCATATGCAAAAATAGGAACTAATATAAATTTGAATTTATTCAAATGCATACACTCTCCAAAAATTAAAGTAACTATTCAATTTAATATYATTCTAGCATGTGCAAAGCAGATGTGTAGTACTCTTATTAAAGTTGAAMTTRATGTAAGGACAMAGGTGTTCATACTTTATAATATGGAACACTTGATTTTATTTTGTTTARTGAATTCTTTCTTATCTTATAAAATTATATCATGCATTAGCTACCTCAAAGTTGGATTATTTATAATACAAGATTTTTGTATTTTAAAAAGAAACTTGAGTTATCATTAGATGAGGTATCCTAATATACTTGAGTTATCTTGTTAGATAAGAAATCCMAATCCTTTTAGAATTTGTATTATTGATTTATCTATAATGCAATCTTTTTGTTACTGCAAGATCTTCTTCTTTATAGTTGCAAATTAATTTGGAGTAAGTTTAACAAATACAAGGAGAATAATTGAAGCTGCTTTAGAAACACATTATTGTATTTTTTCATAAATTAATATTGAGTAATGTTTACCCAATATTGATCGGTATTTTTGCTTGGATTGATCCTTACTATTGATTCAACCTTTTTCCAAAGTATTTACTCAATCTTGAGAAGACCTCAGGAAGCTATCTAAAGGAAATTCTAGCAGCAGGAACGAGGCATTGTTTAAACATCTTCTTGAARAAACAATTCATGAATCTATTAATGGCTACAAGATTCAAAAAAGGTGGAGTTTTAATTTATTAAAAGCTTCAATTTGTTGAATGATTGATGTATAAGTCCCTTGAACTCTTTGATTTAGTGGATTGTATTTGACACCTAGACGTGGTCCCATGAATGTAGGCATTTATACCGAACCATGTTAAATGATGCCTCTACTATCTTGGTTATTGTTTTGTGTAAATATTCAATTGATAAATCTTAATCTTGCYAAGTAACTTACTAAAAGGAAGTAGTAATCAGCAGGGTTATCTATTCATTGAATTAGATTCGAAAAGTGTTTGATTGTTTGGCTTCTAAAGCAGAACAAGTAGAATAGCTCAGGTTTAACATCTTCTTATGGCCCAAAAGATGCCAAACCTGAGCTGTAACCAAGTTGAAATAAAGCAGAACAAGTTGGATCAAGCGACCTTGCTCYCGAAGARGGATGCAAAAGTAAATYAKAAGTTAAAGAAGCAATAGGCATAAAATCATGAGAGACAAATCAATGAATTATGTGCCAAAGCTTGATGAGGGATATAAATGTCATATCCTTTACGATTCATATACAACAAAAAGAAAAAATATAAATTTTTGAATAGATACACTACTTCAAAAATTAAAGTAACTAATCAATTTAATCGAATTTTAACACATACGAAGCATGTGRGTAGTAKTTTTACRAAWTTTGAAGTTCATATAAGGTAAAACATGATTTACACGATAAGGTTCAAAGTATAATGCATATGATAGAGATTATACTCAATTCCAATGACATTTGGTCTGAATTCTATCCRTTATATATGCTTTAAGATTACCATCAATGTCCCCCTATGGTTGAAACATGAATCCACATTCAATCTTGACATCATATTATTCTAATTTAAAAAGTAATCATCATTAAGTTACTAAGTTCCCCATCCACAAACGTGGTAAGATTCACATGTTTGAAACAAAAAACCGTTAGAAATAAAAATAAAAATTTTTTGTTGTTAGACAATCGAGAATATAAGTGAAGAGTGATTGCAACCGTGAAGTATTTAACTTACACAACTAATTTTGGGCTACAAAGGTTGAACCAATCATCTTAGATTCAAATAATAAATATAGAGAGATTACCATAGCAATCATTTTATAAAAATATGTTGAAGAATTTTCTTGTGGCCCAAATGATGCTAAGTCTGATGTGACCAAGTTGAAGTGAAGTAGAACATGATGGATCAAGTGACCTTGCAAAGGAAAATGAATGCAAGAGTAAATGACAAGTTAAAGAAGCAATAGGCTTAAAATCGTGAGAGATAAATCGATGACTTARTAATGTTCCAGAGCTTGATGAGGGATATAAATGTCATTTCCCTTAGGATTCATATACAAATTTAAACTMAAATTTKCTCAAATGGATACGCTGCTTCAAAATTAAAGTAAATATTCAATTGAATAGAATTATAGCACATGCGAAGCAGGTCTATAGTACTCTTACTAAATTTGAAGTTTATATAAGGTGAAACATGGTTTACATGAGGAGGTTCAAATTACAATGTATATGATAGAGATTATACTCAATTCCAATGACAATAGGTCTCAATTCTACCCTTTTATATATGCTTTAAGATTACCCTCAYTATCCCCCTATCGTCGAAATATGCTTCCACATTTAATCTCGACATCATTTTATTCTAATATCAAATTAATCATCACTAAGTATCCAAGTTCCTCATTGACGAACATGGTGCGAATCATCTACTTCATACAAAAAATGAATTGAAATCAAAATAGAAAATATTTGTTGTCATATTAGCAGAAGTTGTAACGTGAAGTGTGATTGAAATCATGAACTGTTTAACTTAAATAACTAATTCTAGGCTACAAAGGCTGAACTAATCATCTTAAACTTGAACAATAAATATAGAGCGATTACCACAATGAACTGTTTATAAAAGTATGGGGAAGAATTTTCTTATGGCCCAAATGATGCTAAACCTGAGTCGTGACCGAGTTGAAATGAAGCATAARATGCTGGATCAAGCGACCTTCCTCACGAAAACGGATGCAAAAATKATTGACAAGTTAAAGAAGCAAAAGTAAATGATGCAAAAGTAAAAGACAAGTAAATGACAAATCCATGAATTAATGTTCCAAAGCRTGATGAGAGATATAAATGTCATATCCTTTGGGATTCATATACTACAAAAAGAACAAATATAAATTTAAATTTATTCAAATGGATACAAAACTTAAAAATTTAAAGTAAATATTTAATTTAATAGAATAGCCCATAAGAAGCAAGTGTGTCGTACTCTTACTAAATTAGAAGCTCATATAAATTGAAACATGATTTGCACGATAAGATTCAAATTATAATGCATATGATAGAGAATATATTAATTTTGCAATGACAGTAGATCTCAATTCTACCCTATATATATGCACTAAGATTACCTACAACATCCCCCATTTATCAAAATATGCATCCACATTGACATCATTTTATTCTAATATCAGAATTAATCATCATTAAGATATCAAGTTCCTTATCAATGAATGAGGTGCGAATCAACTATTTCAAATAGAAAATGGATTGAAATGAAAATAGAAAATGTTTGTTCTCATATCAGTACAAGATGTAATGCGAAGTGAGATGGAAAACATGAACTATTTAACTTACATAACTAATTCTAGGCTTCAGTCATCTTAAATTTTAACACACTAAATATAGAGAGATTACCACAACAAGCTGTTTATAAAAATATGTCAAAGGATTTGCTTATGGCCTAAATGATGCTAAATCTGAGTTATGACCAAGTTGAACTGAAGTAGAACATGCTAGATCAAGCGACCTTTCTTTAGGAAAATAGATGCAAAAGTAAATGACATGTTAAAGAAGCAATAGACTTAAAATCATGGGAGACAAATAGATGAATTAATGTTRCGAAGCTTGATGAGGTTTATATATGTCATATCTTTTGGGATTCATATGCTACAGAAAGAACAAATATAAATATAAATTTATTCAAATGGATACACTACTTCAAAAATTAAAGTAAATATTCAATTTAAATGAATTCTACCACATGCGAAGCAGGTGTGTAGTACTCTTACTAAATTTGAAGTTCATATAAGTTCAAATTATAATGAGTATGATAGAGATTATATTCACTATGCAATGATAGTAGATCTCAATTTTACCCTATATATATGCACTAAGATTACCTATAGCATCTCCCTATTGTCGAAATATGCTTCCACATTGAGTCTCGACATTAGTATATTCTAATATCCAAATTAATCATCATTAAGTTACAAAGTTCCTCATCCATGAATGAGGTGCGAGTCACCTATTTCAAATAGAAAGTCGATTGAAATGAAAGTAGAAAATATTGGTTCTCATATTAGTAGAAGATGTAACCCGAAGTGTGATGGAAACCATGAATTATTTAACTTACATAACTAATTTTGGGCTACAAAGGCTAAACCAATCATCTTAAATTAACACAGGAAATATGGAGAGATTACCACAACAAGTTGTTTATAATAATATGTTGAAGGATTTTCTTATGGCCTAAATAATGCTAAATCTGCGTTCTGACTGAGTTGAAGTGAAGCAGAACATGRTGGATCAAGCAACCTTCCTCAGGAAAACAAATGCAAAAGTAAATGACAAGTTYAAGAAGCAATAGACTTCAAATCCTGAGAGACAAATTGARGAATTAATGTTCTAAATGTTATATCCATTGGGATTCATATACGACGAAAAGAAAAAATATAAATTTAATTTTTTCAAATGCATACACTACTTAAAAAGTTAAAGTGAATTTTCAATTTAACGAAATTCTACCACATGCGAAGCAGGTGTTTAGTACTCTTACTAAATTTAACATTCATATAAGGTAAAACATGGTTTACARGATAAGGTTCAAAMTATAATGCATATGATAGAGATTATACTCAATTCCAATGACAATAGGTCTCAATTCTACCCTTTTATATATGCTTTAAGATTACCCTCAATATCCCCCTATCGTCGAAATATGCTTCCACATTTAATCTCGACATCATTTTATTCTAATATCCAAATTAATCATCATTAAGTATCCAAGTTCCTCATCGACGAACATGGTGGGAATCAACATGGTGGGAATCACCTACTTCAAACAAAAAAATGATTGAAATCAAAATAGAAAATATTTGTTGTCATATCAGTAGAAGATGTAACGAAAAGTGTGATTGAAACCATGAACTATTTAACTTAAATAACTAATTTTAGGCTACAAAGGCTGAACCAATCATCTTAAATTAACACAGTAAATATTGAGAGATTACAACAACAAGCTGTTTATACAAAATATGGCAAAGGATTTTCTTATGGCCTAACTGATGCTAAATTTYAGTTGTGACCTAGTTGAAGTGAACCTAAAAAAATGTTGGATCAAGCAACCTTCCTTAGGAAAATAGATGCAAAAGTAAATGGCAAGTTAAAGAAGCAAMAGACTTCAAATCCTGAGAGACAAATACTGGATTAATGTTTCGAAGCTTGATGAGGTTTATAGATTTCATATCCTTTGGGATTCATATACTACAGAAAGAACAAATACAAATATAAATTTATTCAAATGGATAGTAAATATTCAATTTAAATGAATTCTACCACATGCYAAGCAGGTGTGTACTACTCTTACTAAATTTGAAGGTCATAAAAGGTTAAACATGATTTATACAATAAGGTTAAGGTTCAAATTATAATGCATATGATAGAGATTATAATCAATTCTAAAGATAGTAAATCTCAATTCTAACATRTATATATGTTTTAAGATTCCCATCAGTATCCACGCTCTAAGATGAAACTTTACTTACACGATAAGGTTCAAATTATAATCCATATGATAGAGAGTTTTCTTAATTCCATCAACAGTAGATCTCAATTCTAGCATTTATATACGCTCTAAGAGTCTRATCAACATCCTCGTATTATCAAAATATGCATCCACATTTAATCTCGGCATAATTTGATTCTAATATCTTAATTAATCATCCTTAAGTTACTAAGTTTCTCATCCACGAACATGGTGTGATTCACATGTTTGAAACAAAAAATCAATAGAATTCGAAATAGAAATACTTTTTGTCAGATCAATAAAAGATATAATGTGAAGAGTGATTGAAATCATGAACTATTAAATTTACATAAATAATTTTGGCCCACAAAGGTGGAACCAATCATCTTAAATCCAAACGATAAATATAGAGAGATTACCACATTACATTGTTTATAAAAATATGTGGAAGAAATTTCTTATGGCCCAAATCATGATAAACCTGAGCTGTGATGAGATGAAGTGAAGCAAAAGAAGACGGACCATGCGACAATCCTAGGGAAACAAATGCAATAGTATATGACAAGTTAAGGAAGCAATAGACTTAAAATCATGAGAGATAGATAGAAAAATTAATGTCCCAAAGCTTGATGAGGGAAATAAATGTCATATCCTTTGGAATTTATATACTAAAAATAGAACTACTATAAATTTAAATTTATTCAAATGCATGCACTACTTCAAAAATTAATGTAACTAGTAAATTTAATAGAATTCTAGCATGTGTGAAGCAAGTATGCAGCACTTATACTAAATTTTAAGTTTATATAAGGTGAAAAATGATTTAGACGATAAGTTTCAAATTAAATGCATATCATAAAGAGTTTACCCAATTCCATGACAATAAATCTTAATTCTAACTTCTATGTACGGTCTAAAATTCCCATAAGCATCCCCGTATTATCGAAATATGCATCCACATTCAATCTCAACATAATTCTATTCTAATATCCTACTGAATTATCATTAAATTAKGTAGTTTTTCACTCACGAACATGGTGCGATTCATGTGATTCAAATAACAAGTCAATTGAAATCAAAATAGAAAAACTAGTTGCTATATCAGTAGAAGATGTAACGTGAAGAGTGACTGAAACCATAAACTATTTAACTTAACTAATTTTGGGATACAAAGGTTCAACCACTCATCTTAATTTCAAAATACAAATATAGAAAGATTATCACAACAAGCTGTATATAAAAATATGTGAAGAATTTTCTTATTACCCAAATGATGCTAAACATGAGTTGTGACCGAGATGAAGTGATGCAGAACACGCTCGATAAAGCAGCCTTGCTAAGGAAGACGAATGCAAAAGTAAATGACAAGCTAAAGATGCAATAGACTTAAAATCATGATAGACAAATCAATGAATTAATGTTCCAAAGCTTGATGAGGGGTTAAAATGTCATATCCTTTGGAGTTCATATACAAAAAGAATAAATTCAAGTTTAAATTTACTCAAATGCATATACTACTTCAAATATTAAAGTAAATTTTCAATTTAACAGAATTCTAGCACATGCAAAGAAAGTATGTAGTACTCTTACTAAATTTTAAGTTCAAGGTGAAACATGACTTATATATTAAGGTTCAAATGATAATGCATATGATAGTGTTTACTCAATTCAAATGACAAAAGATCTCAATTCTAACATCTATATAAGCTCTAAGATTCCCATTAGCATCCTCGATTGCCAAAATATGATCCACATTCAATCTCAACATATTTTTATTCTAATATTGTAATTAATCATCATTAAYTTACTCAGTTTCTCATCCACGAACAGGGTGCGATTCACTGTGTTTTAGACAAAAACTCAATTGAAATTCAAAGAATCTGAGTTTTATTTTACTCAAATTCCACTAGAATTCTCCTCAACAAGTAAAACAAAAAAACAGAATAAGAGAAAGCAAGAAAAATTGAGAACCTAACTTGAGAAGAGTATTTCTTTCATTGATGATTGAAAAACATAATTTACATAATGATATGAAAAGGGCTATTTATAGCCAATAGAAGATACAAGTTTATCCTAACAAGAAATGCAACTAATTCAAGAAATTATCTAACTAATTCTTGAAGCTAACTAATTGAATCTTGAATACATAATACAAAACCGTATGCTACCACACGCAAGTATTTCTTCAGTCCCTTTTTATGTACAGTTCTTCAGCTGCAACCTTCCATCAAACAGGCATTGRAGTCTTCTTTTCTCCTTTCATCAAGCTTTCTCAACTTCATTCTTCTGCAAATGCTTCAGTAGCATTTGCAGCCTCAATCCAAGCATCCGATCAGCCTTCTGTAGCTTTGCAGCCTCATTCCAAGTTTTGCAGCCTCAGTCCAAGCTTTGCAGCCTCACTCTGCAGCTTTGCAGCCTCGCTCCAAGCATTGCAGCCTCACTCGACAGCTTTGCAGCCTCATTCCAAGCATTGCACCTCCTGCAGCTTCCTTGCAGCTTCAATTCTTCTTGTTTTGCAGTTTAATTTTTAGCATAATCTTTCAGAAATCAAAATAGAAAGTACTTGTTAGATCAATAAAAMGTGTGACGTGAAGAGTGATTGAAACCATGAACTATTTAACTTGGATAATTAATATTAGGCTACAAAGGTTRAACCAATCATCTTAAATTCAAACAATAAATCTAGAGAGGTTACCACAACATGTTGTTTATAAATATGTGTGTAAGAATTTCTTTATGGCCCAAATGAAGCTAAACTTGAGTTGCGACCGTGATGAAGTGAAGTAGCACACACTGAATCAGGCGACTTTGCTAAGGAAAACAGATGCAAAAGTAAATGACAAGTTAAAGAAGCAATGGACTAAAAATCGTGAGAGACAAATTGATGAATTAATATTCCAAAGCTTGATGAAGGATATAAACGTAATATCCTTTGGAATTCATATACTACAGAAAGAACAAATATAAATTTAAATTTATTCAAATGCATATACTACTTCAAAAATTAAAGTAAATTTTCAATTTAACAGAATTCTAGCATGTATGAATCATGCAGTACTCTTACTAAACTTTAAGTTCATTTAAGGTGAAACATGATTTAAATGATAAGGTTCAAATTATAGTACATATGATAGAGTTTTTACTCAATTTCGAAGAATCTGATCTCAATTCTAACATCCATATGCGCTCTAAGATACCCATTATCATCTCTATATTGTCGAAATGTGCAATTATAATGTATATGATAAAGAGGTTACTCAATTCCAATGACAGTAGATCTCAATTATACCATATAAATATGGTCTAATATACCCATCAGCATCCCCATATTGTTGAAATGTGCATTCACATTCGATCTCAACATAATTTGATTCTAATATCCTCGTTAATCATCATTAAATTACTAAGTTCCTCATTCATGAACATGGTACGATTCACTTGTTTCAAACAAAACATCAATTGAAATCAAAATAGAAGATACTTGTTATTAGATCAATAGAAGAAATAACATAAAGAGTGATTGAAATTATCAACCATTTAACTTAGCTAATGTTGGGCTAAAAATGTTGAACCAATCATCTTAAATTCATAGAATAATTATAGCGAGATTACCGCAATTATCCGTTTATAAAATTATAAGTGGTAGAATTTTCTTATGGCCTAAATGTTGCTAAACACAGAGATAAAGTAAAGGCAGAACACTCTGGATCAATTGACCATGATGAGTCAAATGGTTGCATAAGTAATGACAAGTTAAAGAAGCAATAGACTTAAAATTGTGAGAGACAATTCCAGGAATTAATATTCCGAAGCTTGATGAGGGATATAAATACCATATTCTTGGGAATTCGTATACTAAAAAAGAAGAACTATAAATTAAAATTTATTAAAATGTACACAATACTTCAAAAGTTAAAATAAAAATTCAATGGAACAGAATTCTAGCACGGCCAAAGCAGGTTCCTAGTACTCTTGCTAAATTTGAAGTTCAAATAAGGTGAAACGAAATTTACGCAAGAAGGTTTATTACAAAGCATATATTTGATAGTTCACTCAATTTTTAATGACAATCGATKTCATTTCCCGCTTTTARAGTGTAAGATTTCCATAAGTACATTGAATTGRAGAAGGATGCYTCCACATTCAATATCAACATAGTTTGATTCAAATCTCCTAATCATCCTCAAGTTACTAAGTTCCTTGTACATAAACATGGTGAGATTCTTGTTTTTTAACCCAAAAAAAATAGAAATCAAAATAGAAAATGCTTCTTGTTAGATCAATAAAGGAAATAACCTATAGAGTAATTAAAGCAGTGAACTTTTTAACTTACATAACTAACTTTGAGATGAAAATAGGGAACTATTCAACTTATAATAAGAAAGTGACACATTATTTATAGAAAGTGYTTAACACAACTTGTCGTTTGCAAAAATATATATGGCGGAATTTTCTAATGGCCCAAATGACGTTGAACCTGAGGCATGGCGGAGATGAACTGAACCAGAACATGCTGGATCAAGCAAACCTTCAYAGCGAAATGGTTGCAAAACTAAATACCAATTAAAGAAAAAATAAACAAATCGATGAATGTTGCAAAGCTTGATAAGGGATACAAATGTCATATTGTTTGGAATTCATATACTTWAAAAAGAAGAAATATAACTTTAAATTTAATGGAATGCATACACAACTTCAAAAATTAAATTAACTATTCAATTGATTAGCATTCTAGCACGTGAGAAGCAAGTGTGTAGTACTCTTACTAAATTTAAAGTTCATATGCGGTGAAACATGATTTAGACGATAARGTTCAAATTAGAATGCATATGATAGAGAGTTTACTCAACTCCAATGAGGGTAAATATCAATTCTACCATCTATATATGCTCTAAAATTCCCATCAGCATTCTCAAATTGTCGAAATGTGCAATCTCGAAATAATTTGACTATATTATCCTAATTAATCATCATTAAGTTACTAAGTTTCACATCCATGAACATGTGCGATTCACGTGTTTCAAACAAAAAATCAATTGAAATCAAAATGGAAAATACTTGTTGTTAGATCAATAGAAGAAATAACATGAAGAGTGATTGAAACCATGAACTATTTAACTTACAAAACTAATTTTGGGCGACAAAGGTTGAATCAATCATCTTAAATTCAAACAATAAATATAGAGAGATTARCACAGCATGCTATTTATAAAGATATGTGGAAGAGTTTTCTTATGGCCTAAATGATACTAAACCTCATATGTGATCAAGATGAAGTGAAGCAGAACATGCTGGATCAAGCAAACTTGCTAAGGCAAACGGATGCAAAAGTAAATGACAAGTCAAAGAAGCAATAGACAACAAATTATTAGAAACAAATTAATGAATCAATGTTCCAAAGCTTSACAAAAATATAAATGTCATATCTGTTGGAATTCATATACTAAAAAAAGAACTAATATAAATTTAAATTTATTCAAATGCATACACTACTTCAAAAATTATAGTGAATATTCAATTTAACATAATTCTAGAATGTGCGAAGCGGGTGTGTATTACTCTTACTAAATTTGAAGATCATATAAGGTGAAACATGATTTTAATAAACCTATAACCTTAGTTTAATAGAGCTCTAACTTAACCGAGCTGTAAAGCTGTCATGCCCCTACAACTACCTTAGAGCAACTAGATAAATCCCCATCTTAACTCTAAATAAAGTTACATAATATTTTAAGTATAGTATACAAAATTTTAACTTGGAATATAGCACA
>MEJB01000006.1:10763163-10782527 GCA_001752375.1 Rhazya stricta
ACTCACACGGAAGTCGGGACGTCGACTCCTCCACTGCTCGGACCTCAAGCTACGGCGAGATAGGGAATAGGCTGCTCTGTCTCTGATCTCGTTCTACTCTGCCATTGCCTAGTCCCGAGCGAATCACACGAAACAAACTGCTCTGCCTCTGATCTCGTTCTATTCTGCTGTTGGTCTCACGCTCGTCGCTGCGATTCAATGCAGATCGAGGAAGATTGATCCTGATCTGGACACGTCGCTGCTCACCGCTGAGCTCTGGTCGTCGGATCTGCTCGGCTTGGCTGCTGCTGCTTGCTGTGCCGTTTAGATCTCCGCGACCAGTCACCACCAGCGGTCACTTGAACGTTGTTCGATTTTTGCAGAGACAGATCTAACCTTTCGCGGCTTCAAAAGACAGCTCAGATTCACGACGTCGGTTGAGTCGGCAGAAGATCTCAGATCTATCCAGTGCAACGGCGACCGATAAAGTTCTGTTTCTCCTCTCTTCTCTCGTTTCTCACCCGGCTCTGTTCTATCGTGCTCGATCTACGCCTGGATTCCGAATCTCAGATCCGAGGCAGATCAAGATAGAGAGAGACGATAGTAGACTGGCTGCCAAACACGAATTCCGTTTCGAGGCTGGACGGACGACGGCGAAACGACAATGAAGAAACACTGTCGGGTCGGCTCTGATACCAGTTGTTAGGCGTTGTTTGGTTTTCAGTTTTGTATTTCTTTTCTCAATTTCCAGAAATTGTGTATAACAGAAAGTAGAAATTGAATCAGATTTGGACACCAGAAATTATAGTGGTTCCCTCCAATGTGTAGGAGGTACATCCACTTGCTGCTCGCAAGAAACAATCACTATAATCTCAAGAAGAAATCTGTGTTTACACCCAACTCCCTCTTCTCCTTTATCTACCTATGTTTCTCTCTATTTTTCACTGTTCTCACAGGCTCACACACACACTGATACACGCTTACAACATACATCCACAGTGACGGCTCACAGCCAAAGTAAATAAATAGAAAGAAAACTAGGTCAACAATGGTATACATGTGAAAAGTCTAAAATACCCTTGCAAGATTAGACTTCACACACAASAGAGGGTACCATAATTAGTTGTTTACAAAACCATATGTGGCAGAATTTTCTTATGGCCTAAATGACGTTGAACCTAAGGTGTGGTTGAGATGAAGCACATGCTGGATTAAGCAACCTTCATGAGGCAATGATTGCAAAAGTAAGTAGCGGATTGAAAATTGTGCGAAACAAATTGATGAGTTAATTTTACAAAGSTTGATCGATGAAATAAAATGTCAAATACAAAGAAAAAGAAAAAATAAAATTCACAGAAATACATGTGCTATTTCGAAATTTYAAGTTACAATTCAATTGAACAGAATTCTAGCAAGTACAAAGGAGGTTACTAGTATGRTACTAAATTTCAAGTTCATATAAGATGAAACATGATTTACACGAGAAGGTTCAAATCACAATGCATGATGAAAGCGTGGKAGTTGAAGAAGAGAAGTCAGAGATCCATCACTGGAAGAGTCGTGTTAGAAGCCGAAAGAGGAGAATCTATACGCGAATAAACCATTTAAATGCTCATTTTGTCTTTCCGTAGCAGAAATCCCACGTTTTATGCCATAAAACTATAYCTAATAATAAATTTGGAAACGCTATGAATATGGAGATCTTGAAATCCTACGTTCTCAACCCATGCAATATGCATAAATAAGTAAATGATTCAAACAAAACATAAGAATTAATTACTAATAATTTATATCTTGATCTTAAGATGATTTAGGGTTTCTACTTTTGAGTAGCCATTTGACATTGCCTCCAATGGCCTTCTTTGGCACGTAGCAATCTGATACCCAGGAATATTGCATCCCATGATACGTCAACTACAGCCTATACCCCTTCATTGTGTTGTTTAAGTACCTTCCAAATATGTAGTCCCAAGTTYGAATAGATGGACATAATACCTTAAGGWCCATAGCCTCCATTCTATATTTCTGGTATACCAAGTCATGATATTTTAACGACCATAGCCTTGGTGAATAAATGTTTGGAGTTCAACCATAGCACCCAAATCTTAATGAAATTATACTCAATTAATATTTGCATTTTCAAGGTTTAGTAGTTAGGGCATGTATAATGCACAACATATAGTTTGAACTCTTAATGTAAAGTTTTCATCTTAAATACAAGAAATGGGCAAAAATGYATGCAAAAGAACTTAAAGAGATGAAACAACAAATTTAGAGGAGTTTGAGATCAAAATATAACTTTTAGAAGTAGAAAAACTTGAAAAATCAAACCAAGTATGGAGAAACACAAATCATGTGCTAGTTTGAAGCCAAAAAAATGACCAATTTTCCAGACCAAACTATCCTCAGTTTGGTCCAAATCAAGCGCCGATTTGGCTGCTTTGGTCSAAAATAGGTGCTGATTTTGGCTTGTTTCAAGCACCGATCGGGTGCATTTTAGGGTTCTCTTATGTATCCTATATATAGTTTATTTTATGGCCAACTTTAAGGCAAAAAGTATTATTTTTCACATAKTTTTAGAGTAGTTTTCTTGAAAGGAACTTAAAGGAAATTATTCTGAAGCTTGAAGATTTATATTCAACCAAGGTTATGGATTTGTTCATCACATCGATTTTTTCATTTAATCTTTGGTTGTAACATATTTAATATACTTTCTATGATAGATTTCATGAGTTCTTTAGGCTAAAATTTGTGTATTGGTTAGGATCATTTGAAAAGATGATTTCTTTGTAATGGTTTAAACTTTATTATGTCTTTATTGTTAATTCTCAATCTAGTTGAGTTGTTTATTCTCGTTGTGGATTTCTGATTGCTTTTTGTGGATTAGCTACCAACAAATCGGTTTCAATCATTAAGAAGGACCGGGATGTGAACTAATTAATGAGGCCTTAGGCAATGATGACCTATTYGTTTTAAATTGATTAGGGATAGAATCAATTTCTTTTGGGTGGTTTCCGATAGTAATTAACCATCGTTAGTGAAATATGAGAATTTCTTAGATTATTACTACAATTTCAATTAATCTAATTCACACAGGGATATGGCTTTGGGTAATTGGAATTAGGTGTTTTATGCCAAGGGATTGGGTAAAACCTAAATGCTACTATTAAGAATTAGATTAGATTTGGGAACTACAGTAGTCAATGTGCGATTGATTTAACTCATTATAGACATGATTCAGGTCAATAGTCTAACCAACTTCTTTTATTAGATCTTTTTAGATTTGGGCAGTTAAATTTCATAATTTAACCTATTAGATTACTTATTAATTTCTAGTTATTATTCTAACTCAATCACATTCGATATGTTTAAATTAGAAAAATTCGGTAATTTTGGTACTTGATTAGAAATCCTTGTGAGATTGATCYTGACTCTGACTCACTTGCTATACATGTTTTTTGATACCAGTATACTTGCTAGGATRAGAATATTGTTGTAGCATGGATGTAATTTGAATTGTGTATCTTGAAGCTCTTGAGAGGTCTTYAGGGGATGMTGAAAGTGATCTTTTCTCTTTTTGTTCCTAGCCYATTTGCRGCAACAATGCTGCATCATTGTTCTTAGCTAATACCTCTAGACCCTTGTTCCTTTCTTCTTGATCAATCTCTATCTCTTCAAATTGTATAAATGTGTCACTAGACATTGTTTTTTGAGGTTGAGAGCTTAATGCTGCAATGAATTTCTAAACTTGGGTCTCTAGATTACTCAATGACACTGCTTGTTTCCGAATTTTTGCATCATTCCATGCCATATACTCTTTCAGTAGACTCTTCATGGTGTTCGATTGTTCATATGCATATGATCCTTGCTATTGCTCTTGTCGAAAAAACGGATTTTGTTTCCTTTTGCTGCAGCATGGATGAATTTCCACCTTGGTTGATCCATAAGAAATTTGAGTGTTGTCCCCAATCTCGATTATGTGTGTTAGAGTAGGATTTATTCCAATTCCTCACATACACACTGATTCTAGCTTTGATGGACAATTCTCATATGTATGATCCTCACCATAATAAACACAGCATATCAAAAATTGTTGTAGCATTAGAGTTACCATAGGGATATTCATATTTTTTGCGAATGTTAGTTAGTAAAGCCACTTTAGCTGGCAATGTCATCACAACATCTACTTCATAGGGCATCTCCAATACTTTGTGGATCAAAATGTTCCTTTCTCTCATACATTGATGTCAAGCTTGTGGCAAACAAGAGTAAAAGAATAGATAAAATCTAAAGCAAAGAATTTTCACACAAAATTTCACTATCACCATTCTACGGCAACAGCGCCAAAAGCATGTTGGTTGGATTTTGAAATAGATTATAGCAATACATACACACAAGTATACGTAGTAGTAATAAACTTTGAGTAGAGTATAGTTCCCACGAGGATTGGATTAATGAAATTTCGATGCAAAAATTTCATAAAAATAGATAATAATGATYTAYCATTGGTGATAATTATAAAGGAAGAGTATAGGAAAGTAAATGCTAAAGCAATGATAAGTACAGAACTGAAAGCAGTAAAATTAATTTAGAAAGCAAGTAAAGTTAAAGTTAAGTTAGAGTTAGTTTTTCAATGCTGTAGCACTAGAGAATAGAATCAAGCATACCCGAGACTATTCAGTGTGTAAATGTAGGAAGAATAGAGAAATCATACATATGTCTATATTGACTTTTGACTATGGTTCCAGAATGATATATGATTCTTCGAGATGAAGCAAGTGTCTTTACCTTCAGTCAATTCTCAAATGTTGTCTCAGAGATCTTCACTTAGAATTTAGAGATGGGTCTTCCCCAATCCTTCAGCAATGTTCTAAGTAGAGTTCACTAACTCACTAACCATATGTTTATGGCAATGAAAAATAGTTATTAATTTTAAAGAATTTCAAGAAAAGAGAATCAGATTTACTATCCAAGAACTAAACAACTCATGCCACTTGCTAAACTTCTCTTCATAAAATAAGAACTAATTGGGAACAAAGTAAACTTCAAATAAAACTAGGATAAATGAAAAAGATGATAATAGAAAAAKGAAGYGAAGACTGTCATCTAATCCCTTGTTAGCAAAACAGTAAAGATTTAAGCTCAAGTTTGATTCTTCTTTCGAAGGAAATCACTAAGTTCTACTCAAAAGGTTTGTAAAACTAAAAARTACTTCCTAATCTATTCTGACTAGTTGACTAACTAAGCTACTACAACTCTCTTMTTCTTGTTCCGCTAAATTCTTCTTCGATAGGCAGATTTGGGGCTGAGATGGCAATGTTATTGCTTTCACCAGACYACATTCTTTTTCTTTACTTGTTTATTTTGGGAAATATGGTCTTGTTGCCTCTTCTATGCTTCAAAAGTTCGAGTAAAAGACTGAAATTAGCTTAGACTGACAAATAGACGTCATTTCACCCAATTTTTCATTAAATGCAAAYGGTTCTTTTTGTCTTGTAGCACACATGCTGTACTTTGAATTTTTGGGTTCCGATGTGAATGATGTAGCATTTTGCTCTCCTAAACTTAACTTGGACTCTTTGGACGACTAGCACTTGATGTTAACATCAGATAGTTATTTTTCTTGTCTTATTCGTTTTCTCCATTTTGCTTTTTTCATTCTTGTCCCCCTTGACCCAACATGGACCAAGGTCAYCTTGAACAAATCTTCTTGGGATTCCTTTCAGCTAATATCCTCATAGACAACATATCTGATTTAATTCAAGTCTTTTGCTTGACCTTTGACTGCACATGTCACGAAGATATTTATGTAGTGCTTTTGTTCATCAGTTTTGCTATAGTATTGTCTCATCCATAATTCTTCCCTATCTCCTCTTAAGTCTAGCAAACATCTTTTCTTGTTCTTATACTTAGATTGCAAAGGAAATAGAGACAAGTAAATTCAAAACATAATTTGGGGCSGGGTGGTTTTAGTATACTCCCCCTAAGTTCATAATAATCCCAATTAGGCCTAAAGTTAAATCAACTATAGAATATTGCCACACAAAGCATAAACAYAGTTGACTATCGACCAGACCATTTGCTAGATAATTAAGATAGATCGTTTGTCTATAAAAGGTTKAGCATCAGATTCAAAGACAACAGATTCACATGCATCTCTCAATTTTGGTCTCAACTACACCATTATATATAAGCAAGACAGCAATGGTCAATCAGAAGTTGGAAAAATAGCCTAGAATGACCAAGCAATTTTAATTAGAGAATTTTAAGATCAAGACATATTTGAAGATTCATTATCATAAGGGATACCAGAGCAATCATAAGATATGGCATTGAATAATATCAAAACATATCAAGGCAAAATAGGAGATTAGAATTAATATAAGTGTATGAATTGACACCATTTGAAATAAATCGGCTCGAAAAGTATCTTGCCCAACAAGACATCAAATTTTCTTCAAAAGATATAATCTCTACGAGCATAGAAATTTTTAACTCAATTAAAGATCAGGAAATTTAATATCAAAGAGGTATTGAACAATTTAATGAACTTATGACTAAATAAGGATACGCATTTGGACTTTTCATCAACAAGAGTGATATCTCTCAAATATAGATATGATGAAGTAGAGATATTGTATGACTAGTGGACYTCTCAACAAGAGCAGAGAATAATACCTTAGTGATTTGAAGTATAGAATCATTTAAGCTCTCAAAGGCACTAAAAATTTAGAAGGCTTATGGCCAAACAAGACATTCATTAAAATCATTGATCAGCAACTGTGATAKTCCATTAAARATTCATATATGCAGTGATAGCAAGGAATAAATCACAAAAGATAGAAGTAGGAGATTAGAACAACATATCTTTTTATCAATCAGGAAATTTTAATAATTTATCATATCTTGAATTTCCTATTAAGACACAGAAKATGATATCTCATAGGAAATTAGTAGAGCAGTATTGAAAATTTTCAATCGTTATTCTGCTACAAGATAATGTGGTCATTAAGGATTGTTATTTAAAGGTCAGACTAGTATTGTTCTTTTTGCGGGAGGGTAAGATCAAGAGAACAATAAATATTTTGAGAGGATGATTCTTGTAAGCATATGAAATAATGTCACATTGAACATAGAATTATTTGAGCTTAAAGAGATACTATAATTGGGAAAGTATATGCGCCCAACACATAATTGGGCCAAATATTCACACTCAACAGTTAATTTGCCTTGTGACATATCAACAAAAATAGATGCTCCCAGCACATAATCGAGCTAAACATAGACAATGAATCTGGAGAAATCCCTTGCTGCATCGCACGCCCACGAGCAGTAAAAAATCAAAGCCCTCCAGACTGCCACTCATCTCAGAGCTTTGGGACATCTAATAACAGATCTCGAGTGATCAAATGAAGAACATCATCTCTGCATGCTGAACATATCTCCAGCCAATAGAAATGTCAAGAATAAAGTGAACATCATACAGAGTGATAGTCATCTCTCCCATTGGAATGTGAAAACTATTAGTTTACGTATGCCATTTCTCCATGAATGCAAATCGTAGATGCAAATTCATGTGCATAAACATGGAATGACTGAGTACCGTCATCATAAAGTTGTTCACGAGTTGTGCAGCTACAGAATCGTGAAGATATCTCCAATGTCACTAGRGATTTGTGCGCGTTTTACATTTAAAAATGACTCATTCCTATTTGTATAATATTTTAAAAAATTACTATTTTAAAAAAATAATAATAATTTTGAGTCTTTCGAAGAAAATGAAATGTGTATTTATCCCCACCATATGGTATCTGCGACATGACCTCCAAAACTAATCAAGATGCTAATATATCTATGGSCCCTCCAGGAATGGAACTTGTGAGCTACAGCTCGATCTCACAAATTCGGCTATAGCTCTGGCTGCTARCATGCTCCCTTTAACTCTCGTTTCTATTATCTTTGCCCCGTCCGAGAATAGGKCCTTGTATTTGACCCCGTTCACCCTAATTACTCGATAAAGGACCATTATGATCTTTATGATTAACAGATGCAGTGGATGGTTCAGGAAACAACTCCGGGGGATCCACGTATAGACTAGAAAAGGGCTCGTACTGGTAACAATTAGAACTCAAGAGATGCGCCACTAACCACCAAGGATCATCCTCGTCTTGTGGTGCCTGAGCCTCCTCTAGCATAGGAGGATGAATACTATACCTTAAATCATGGACATTCTGAGAATGAGTTGGAACTATAATTGGTCTACTTCTAAGACATCCACTATACTTGTCTAAATCCACTTGCGGTTTTACCTCTATCAATCCATCTACATTATATTATTGAAAACATTTATTGTAATCTCATATTTAGCATGACAAAATCTAAACAAACTTCTAAGCACTATATGGGCTAACACGCAATTAATATAATTCAGTGACTAGATCGCAAATACTTAACTTTTTCGAGCTAACAAGCAATTACTTAAAGTTAGGGACGAAAGTGTAAATATTAAACATTATGTATTACAAGTACTTGTTGTCCTACAATAAATTTATATTTATTTCTAAATACTATTATTAATTTAATAAACTTTTTCAAGCTAAGTGCATTTATTAAAAGTTTAGGGACTAAACTATAAATAATAAAAATAATGTATTGAACGTACTTATAATCTTGCAATAAATTCATATTTATTTCCGTACACTATTATTAATTTAGGAAAAAAATTTGACTAACGTATAATTATTAAAAGTTTAAATGCATAAACTAAAAATATTAAAAGATATTTGCTTAATATATTTGTAAATCGTACGGTACGTAATTTATAATCCTATAAAATCCAAATTTATTCGTAAACACCATTTTTATTTTATAAAATTTCCAGGCTGTTGTTTAGTTATAAAAATTGTACCTCAAGTGTGAATATTAAAAGTTATTAATAACAAAAAATTAAAGAACCAAGACCAAAAACAAATTAAATCATAATAAGAGATAAAAGAAATTAAAGCATAGTAAAAGAAAATAAATCATAAATGATCAAATGTGGAAAACAATTTTGAACAAATAAAATTGAAAAATAATTGCAATGTACTTCAAATAATAATAACAAACGAGCTCTGCACACATCACATGAAGCCGGTCGAGCAAGCTTTGTTCAAGCTGCGACGGAGTTGTATCAGCAACTCTACTCTAGCCACACGGGACCAGCTCCAGCGTTTCCATTAAGCCTCTGCGGAGCTACCGGCGTTTCTCCACACAGACCGAACCAAGCAGGTTTAGATCACGGCTAGAATGCTTCTCTCTCTAAAAGAATCCAATTTTTTCAAATGTTTTTCAACTTTAATTGCAACAAAATAATAGAGAATTAAATAATAACATAATAGGAACAATAAACTAACCTTTTTTCCCATCAAATCTACTTTGATTTGAGTCAAAGTTTATCATTTTAAAAAGAGAAATGTAGGATCTTGAGAGAGATATTAGAGAATTTGGTAGACAGAGGTGAGAGAGAAATGAGGGAGAGAAAGAGAATTTTACTTATGTTAGAGATATTTCTGAAAACATATCAAAAAGAGTGTCGCGTTAGGAAATTTAGGATGTCGCGTCTAGCAAACATATTTTGAATTTTTTATATTTTAAGTGCCTCTTAAATCAAATCCTTCTATACATTTTAAGTAAGTGATAACACCTTGGCTTATTATTTATCACTAAATACGATCACACAAATGAGCTTAATCAATTTTAATTTAATGAACAAATTAATCATATTCTTTCCTCTATATTTACTTCTCGGCGATTAATCAATATAAATGCTACAATATAAATTTAAGGAATAAAAAAAGGACAAAAGTGTGAAAAGGACAATATTTAGAGTTTTTAAATATTAAATACTCTAACCAAATTCAACATTCATATGTAGACAAGTATAAAATAAAAATTTGTAATGTTAAAATATTTAGTTACTATTCAAACTTCAATTTTATTAAATGAGACCTCATCTGTTGAATCTCAACTTTTCTGTATTATCATATCTTGACAATCTTGGGAAGAAATATGCATAATAAACCTATTTTTACATTAGTTGGTAACTTTTTCACCTTGTTTGATTGACGACAAAAAGAAAGTTGTAACTGGAATCTTATTAATCAGAATCAAAATTCATGAAATTTATATCCTTAGATATTCTTTTATCTTTTTCAAAAAAAGAAAGGAATGACAAGGAAAATAACAAAGAATCTTTAGTAAAAGTCTTTGCTGTAATAGTATATAGCCAGTAAAGGAGTTTGTATTTATATCAAATTGTCCAAATTAATCCTACTAAATACTATTCCAAATAAATTCCATCTCTATTTTTAGACTGTCCAAAAAAAAAACTTGCAAGACTTCTAATGAATATAATATATGATTTATAGATCTTGAAATTGTCTTAGAAAATTCATAGGGAATGAATATAAAAGGTCTTCTCTCATGTTTTACTACTTCTTTTATGATGATCAATACTTTGGTTTTTACATGAATCTAATTAATTGTTGAGAAGATAAAAATATATTATGTTCTTTAAAATTCGATATTGCTTCTATATGAACGTTCTTATTAATATAATTAAATGAAGAGGAGTTCAAATTGAGGTATTGGGAGAAGATTGATATTTTCTTTAGGTAAGCTTCACATAATTAGGTTATATGATAATGATGCAACCCTTAAATTAATAATTAATCTAGTTAAAGTCTAAGTCTCATAAGTTTTTTAAGGAAAAATAGGAAGATATAATTATATGGAGTTATAAGAACGTTAATTATAGTTTTTTCGGTTTGGGGAGGTMGAGGAGAGGAAGGATAAATAAGGAAGAACATAAGGAATAGAGATGAAGATATAAAGAAAGTCTTTAATTTTTTATTTTTTATTTTTTAAAWTATTTAGGTCCTATTTAATTAAGATTATGTGGAAGGAAATTTACAATACCATCTCCTAGTGAAGATTTGCATAATACTTAGCATTTATTTCCCTGAATATGAAGGATTATATTTTTTCCCCAAAACATAAATAATGAACCAAACACCAAAGTCAAGAAATAGGAATTTGATTAATTTTCTATTCYCTTTCCTTGATAATTAAATGAGGCCTTTACGACATTTTGAGGAAAGATCAAACTTAATTGGGAGTGGCATTATTTTCAGATTTTCTTAGTTTAAATCCTTATCCAAGTATCCCTCGATTAAGATAAACCCTTTACGTGTTCATTTCCCAAAACAAAGAAGGAAAAGAATATGAAGAATGGGAAAATGATGAAATTGCGTCTTTGCTCTTCCAACTAATATAATCTATAAAAGAGAGTCATCCTATGCATAATGCTTTAACATTCCTATTGCTACTGCTACTGCTAGCRCCTCTCAGCCTYGATTTTGGATATGAAGCATCTCTATGCAATTCTCGTAATTCATCTATTTTGGGTTCACCTTGTCTTAGTTTCTGCGCTACGTAATATCTAGTAACGATGCCTCTTCAGTTATATGTTTATGTYTTTACTTTGATTTACAAATTCATAAAGATTATTCTTTAATTTATCATTTACAAAAGTAGGAAAATAATCGCCAAATGGGTGGACGTTGTTGGAAGAGGAAGGGTGCAAATCGCCRTCTACSACCATACATGGAAATGATCAATACTCATGAGTATCAACTACYTAGAGATAATGGATTTCCACCAAGCAATTGAGAAAAAGTTATCAATGTAGAAATTTTCACATGAGAAATAAATCCTTGTGGCATTCGTTAGTTATATATTGCGAAATGTTTGATTTGCAATTTTTAGGCAGCTCACCAATAATAAAAACATACCAGTGAAAAATATATTATTTTGATTGCTGCATTAGAATGCTGATCTTAATTTTTGGGAATAAAGCCCTGGAAATTTGATGGTAGAAGCTGAAGCARAAAAGAAAGGAAAGGAAAAAGAGAAAAGCTAAATTGAAAGCTTCGCTAGCAATTTCTTAAAAAGCCAAGTTAACGTTGCAACTAGCCCTAATTATGGTATAGTAAAACCCATATAAATTAATATCGTTGGGGTCACACAATAAATTATTAATTATCAATAAATTAATAATTTATTAATTTATCGAGTGCACTTACGGTTAAAAGAATGATACTGCCAAATTAAGATGAGACAATTTATTATAATTATAATTAGGTACAAGGAAATCTCGTTTCCTAGTTGATGTAACGTCAATAACTACTAATGAGAATTCAATCTAGAGGTTGTAGGGACAAATAACAGTATACTCATAATTTAAAAAATATAATATGTAATTTTAGTGAATTATTAATTTATGATATGAATGAGACCAAAGGATTTATATAATATTTTCAAAAAAATTATTATCTTATTATTTTATTAAAATTGTTAACTACCTGAATTGGAATCAAAAGAATTTACTATCTAATAAAGATTATTAACTTATCGAGTATTAATTTACATAAATCTTACTATAAATTCTTTAGGMTGGTGGTGGCTTATATGCAAGAACGATGTGGTGCCAAATTGGGAACCGCAAGGATTTCATTGTAATTAATTTGATTAAAAAAACGTAAGTATCAAAATTATTGCATAAATAAAAGTTTTCATTTTCTTGTTCAAAGTTATCATTTCATTAAATAACTTAACATCTTTTATGAAATTAAATATTGCATAAATAAATTGAATGTTTTCTTGAACTTCAATATTTTACTAAAGAAGCCCCCAAGAGATATTGAAAACTTTCACTTTAATCTTTTCATACCTACGAGTGTGATTCCCTTGATTTTTGTGCATATGTGGAGAATATGAAAAAAAAAATAATTGTTTAAATGATTCTTAACTCTCAAAAGTTTGTTTTTAAACCCAAATTGTCAATAATTGCAATGTTTAATAAAATTTTTGCTAGGATCTAATGATATCAAAAATTCTAATTAATAAAGAACACAGAGAGAAAATGTAGTAYATGGATCAAATGTATCAAAAATAATTGCCAACTGCCTTCATACTAAGTAAGGGGGCAATGTTGTGGTCCATTTGCTAGTCAGAAAAGGTTGACTGTTTCTAGTGAATCCCTATGGGTTAAGTCAGTCCCCTGTGAGATTCAACGTGCTGTTTGGACAGATTTAATATAAGTTCTTTATATCGTTAAAAAAAAAAAAAAAAATTGCCAACTGCTTACATAATGTAACAAGGCCTAAAGCCCTTGTTTTGAAAATCTCCCTACAATTAGGGTTTTGTTGTCTACGTTGGCAGATGGTGCCTCTTGACGGTGGATGACTGGGGATCTACTTGTAACCTAAGACAATGGACACAGAAATAATCAACAAGTTTTGAGGTTGGTCTATTATTGGAGAATCAGATYGTGGAAATTCAAGYGAAGTTAGTAATGGTCTACTGGCTTGCCAGCAGAGTTGTATTGCCATAACTTGTTCTATCATAGGGGAGAATCAGATAGTGGACATTCAAGAGAAGTCACTAATGGTCTACTGGCTTGCCAACAAAGTTGTTTTAAGGCGAAGGTTTGAAGGACGGAGAACCTTAGGATGATCAGTAAGCTATCCAATCCCAACATCGGTCAAATATTCTTTGATTTTAGGAGGCTGCATTGCAGAGGCCACTCCGAGATGGGCCTTGGTGTCTCAAGAATGAATTATTTGTCCTGACACCATGACCGCGAATTGATGTGATCAGGGCAGGGGAACTAGCATCTGATCATGGACATTGTTTACGCCATGCTAGCGCTGAACAAGTGAGTGGCTCAACTTCTTGTTGCTGCTATGTGTATTGGCTGCTACTTGAAATTGTTCTCTGCGGCCTTTGGATCCACATCCATTTTTTTAGATTTATTTTCATTAATTTCATTAATTTGGTTAGGAGAAATAGCGCAATAAATTGCCATTCAATTATTTKTGTTTCTTTAATTTAAGTTCATATATTATTGATATTACTATAACCTTACATTAAGGAAATTTTGAGTATTTATTGATTATGGTTCTACAAGAAGATGGAATGAAAGAGCTTGTATATTCTTATTTACGAATTGAAGGTATTTAAAAAGTTTTGATTGGTAAGGAGGCATGGGATTTMTTGGGAAAGTTGTAGAGAACATAACTGTGTCATGTTCTGAATAGACCTAGTTTTAAAATATGACATTAAGTGGCATCATAGCCTAAACAGCTGTGTAATGTCCTGAATAGACCCGATTTTGAAACGTGACATTAAGTGGCATCACAGCCTAAATTGAAGTCATTTGGTTAGAACTAAGGTATGAGAACTTAGATTTAGATTCATTTTTGTAAAAAAATATACTTTTAGGTGCATAAAAATAGTTTATCATATAAAAATTAATATTATTAAATTATATGAAAGTGAAGATTCACTCAATTGGAAAGGATTTTGTATCAATCTAATTTAGGCATGACATAGGAGTGCTGAAGTTGAGTGGTTGTATCCTTATTTTGGGATGAAATGGGGGAGACGATGAGGAGTCAATATGCACATCTATTTGAAGAATCAATCGTAAAATTTTGAGGTTAAAACTTTTTATAAGGAGGAAAGAATATAATATCATCATTTTGTATTATCACATTTTTTTAGGACCTAATGAGTAGTATATCAATCACCAAATAATAATGTCCAAATTCACCACCAATGATTCACCAATTAATTAACCAACTAAACTACAAAACTAATCACTGAAATATAATCAACGCAAATTAAATCAACACACGAGATTTATTTTACGTAGAAAAACCCCTTCAATGTGAAGAGTAAAAACCACGGGACTTATAAGGAGTCCACCCTAAACACTTCTATTATTATGATAAGTTGAGGGTACAAGTACATCCAAATCAATCTCACAAATATKTACAATTCACCAACAATTCCATACATAATAGATCAACAACAAGAGAAGCAAAAAGTGAAGAATATCACCAAAAATGCAGTTCTGTCCAGCAGCAATTTCTCCCAAACCGTGGGACCAAATCACAATCCAACCATCCAGATTAAAGCCCTAGATGTTCCGAATATGCTATCCAAAATTCAGCAAAAATGGACACCGTTTAGCCCTCAATCAGACCTTTTGATTGTAGCTGCACCAAGAAATCTGAAAATTACACTACTCTCTCGAGAACTTTTTTTCCCTCTCTCTTGTATTAATTTAGTGACTCTCTTATGTGTGTTAACCTTAGGATAGTTGAAGCACTTAAGTTATAAAGTTAAAAGTGGCCTAAATTGGACTGGACCCAACAATCCCCTCTAGGCCATCACGGGAAAGGATACCATCACAAAAGTGAATCACTTGAATCTCATCCCAGTGGAGGCTTACTTTACAAAGCTTGGACCTTGCTCCTAGAACGACCTTAGTCACATGTCTGCACTATTTCTTTTTCGGTGTGAACTTTTCTTCAGGCTTCATTTCTTTGGCTCAATCACATCCCGTAAACTAATGTATCTCACATCAATGTGCTTGGTGCGTGATGATACATTGCATTCTGCCTCAAATCCCATAGCAGTCTGATTATCACAAAGCACTACATACTCATCCTGTTTTCAACCCCAACTCTCGAAGGAACCTCTTAAGCCAAGGCATCTCTTTGCTTGCTTCCACCGCCTGGCAATTATACTCTCTGCTCAGGTGTTGACAATGCTACACATTTCTGTAGCTTGGATTGCCATGAAATGGCTCCCCCTGAAAATGTAAATACATAACCTGAAGTAGACTTTTGGTTATCAAGATCACTCGCCATGTCAGCATCTATATATCCTTCAAGTGTAGGTTTGCCACCTCTATAACACAAACTCAACATGGAAGTGCCTTGCTAGTATCTGAAGATCCACTTCACTGCTTCTGAATAAACTTTACCCAGATTGGATAAATACCTACTCACTGAACCAACAGCATATGCAATATCTGGTCTTGTACACACTATAGGATACATCAAAGAACCAACAGCAGAAGAGCAAGGAATAGTTGACATACTTTCTTTCTCTTTCTCTATTTTATTACACGCTCTTTTGCTTAGTTTGAAATGTGTAGCTAATGGTGTATTGACTAGCTTAGCATTCTTCATATTGAACCTTTCAAGTACRCGTTCAATATACTTCTCTTGTGATAGCCCTAACTTTCCAACTTTCCTATCACGAGCAATCTCCATGCCTAATATTTGCTTTGCTGGACTCAAATTTTTCATGTCAAATGATTTGGCTAAGTCTTTCTTCAAGCTATTAATCATCTCAACATCTTGCCCAACTATCAACATATCATCTATATATAAAAGAAGAATGATGAAGTTACCTCCGGAGAACTTTCTGAAATAGACACAAGGATCTGCATGAGTTCATTTATAACCATTATTTGTCATAAACGAGTCGAATTTTTGGTACCACTACCTTGGCTGTTGTTTAAGCCTATAAAGACTCTTCTTCAGCATYCAAACAAACTTTTCTTTCCTTTTCTCTTTAAAACCTTCAGGTTGCTRCATGTAGATCTCTTCAGTTATCATGTAAAAAAGCAGCTTTTACATCAAGTTGTTCCAACTCAAGATTAAAACTTGCAAGTAAGCCCCACACAGTTCTGATAGAAGCATCTTGACAACATGAGAAAAAATCTCATCAAAATCAATGCCCTTTTTTTGGTTGCATCCCTTTACCACCAATCTAGCTTCCGCTTAACAATCTTCTCGCCATCTCTCTTGTTCTTGAAAACCCATCTATTTTTCAAGACTTTCTTTCCATTGCGAGGTTTTACTAGCTTATAAGTTTCACTCTTTTTCAAGGAATTCATCTCTTCCTTCATAGCATCAAGCCAAAGGTTTTTCTTCCCCATGAGATAACACTTCTTGATAATTCTCTGGCTCTCCATCTTCAGTGACTAGAATAAACTCTGAGCTTGGATGCCTTGTTGAAGGTTTTCTCTCTCTAGTTAACCTTTGAACCTGTGTATCCTCCACATGAGGGATAGATTGCTCCTCCTGCTCATAAAACTCCTACTCAAATACAGTCTCATCAAGATCATCATCATCATCATCATCAATATGATCTTATAAATCACCATCGGATGAAACATCCTCAATATCATCAGGAACCACCGCAGCATTCTCATTTGCTGGCTAATTTACATAAGGAATAGTAAAAGAAGAAATATCATCAGTAATATTAAGAGATACATCAAAGGTAGAAGTGTATCTTGCACTCAAAAACTCAGCACCCTTCTCGTGCTCAAAGAATACTACATCTCTARTTCRCACTACCTTRTTCTTTTCTYGACTATAGAGTTTGAAGCRATACTTTTCATCACCATACCCAACAAAGACACGTGGATTAGTCTTCGAATCAAGTTTGGATCTCTGTTCTTTTGAAACATGCACGTATGCCTTACACACAAAAACTCTAATATGTGAATATGTAGGATCCGTTCCCTTCCATGCTCTCTTYGGAATATCAAAATCAAGAGCGGTTGATGAAGCTCGATTGATTAAGTATACTGCACAATTAACTGTTTCAGCCCAAAATGTCTTTGGAAGCTTAGACATTTCTTGCATACATCTCACTTTCTCTACAATGGTTTGGTTCATTCTCTCCACAACTCCATTGTATTGTGGTGTACCTGGTATTGTCCTCTCATGTCTAATGTCATATTGTGAGTTATAACTCTTGAACTCATTAGAAGCATACTTACCACCATTGTCAAATCGAAGACACTTTAATTTTCTCCCAGTCTCCCTTTCTACCATGGCATGAAATTGCTGAAAAATTTCAAACACTTGGCCTTTTGTCTCTAGCATGTATACCCAAATTTTTCGAGTAGCATCATCAATAAATGTAACAAAATACTTGTTACCACCAATAGACTCCACTTCCATAGGACCACAGATATCAGAGTATACTAACTTCAACTTTCCTTGCGTTCTAGTGGACTTCTTGGAAAACGAAGCTCTATGTTACTTTTCTGCCAAACAATGGTCACAAGGGTCAATAATAATAGCTTTATTAATAGGAATGAGTGACTTAATTGCCAAGGTTTTCATTTTCTTGTCACTCATGCATCCTAGTCTTCGATGCCACATGTTAGGAGAATTATTTTCCTCAACTACATTTAGCTCACCAGAACATCTACCGAAATATGTCTTATACAAAGAACACACAAATCACCTCGTGCAACTATCATTGAACCTTTGGATAATTTCCACTTACCATCACCAAAAGTATGTCGGAAACCTTCTTGATCAAGGATATTTGCAGACAGCAAATTTAGACATAGATCAAGAATATGGCGCACACATCTTTCAATGTGAGTATACACCCAACACATGTCTTCACACGAATATCACCCAACCCAACAATGCTAGCTGAGCTTTGATTTTCTATCTTGATACTACCAAAATCACCACTTTTGTAGTTCAAGAAATATTCCCTATTAGGAACACAATGATATAAAGCTCCTATATCTACAAGCCACTTTGAATCTGAACCATCAACATGATGACACTTACCAATAACACAAATCAAAGAGGAATCATCATTACCAGTAGAAGCGATTGCTACAGTATCTCCTTCATTTTGTGAATCCTACTTGTTACCCTTTTCTTTCTTCCATCGATAACTGTACTTTTTGATATGACCAGGCTTYTTACAGTAGTGACATGTCCTAGTCTCTTTCCCATCTCTAGACTTGGACTCCCTTTTGTGTTACRACGAAATTTAGGACCTCTACTATTGCCTCTTCCTCTATTCTCAATAACAAGAGTTTGTGAATTTTCAACTCCCATCTCCTTTCTTCTAATCTCTTCATTGAACATGCTTTCTTTGATCACATCCAAAGATAAAGCACCATCCGGAGGAGGGTTACTAATAATCACAACTAAGGTCTCCCAAATATATGGTAAAGAACTCAACAAGATCAAAGCCTGCAACTCATCATCAAGAGCAATCTTCATAGTAGTCAACTTYTTAATAATATCCAYGAAGTCACTAAYATGCTCAGAAACTGACTTTCCACTTTWTAGCTTCAAATTAYCAAGTTTCTTAATCAACGAAGCTTTGTTATGAGCGGTCTTCCTTTCATAAAGGCCTTCCAATTTCTTCCAAAAACCATAAGGGTCGGACTCTTGAGAAACATGGTTGAAGATGCTAATATCAACCCATTGTTAAATAGTCCTCAAAGTCTTTCTTTTCAACTTCTCCCGATCTTTTCCTTCCTTATCGTCTGGTTTTACAAGTTTAGTAGAATTACTACTACCATCTTTAACTGGCTCAATAGGATCAAACAAATCTTTATAATACAACAAATCCTCCATCATCGGTCTCCAAATGGAATAATTGGTTGATGTCAACTTAACCACGGAGCTACCACTACTAGACTCCATATTCAA